>WOVY01004925.1:0-376304 GCA_013436015.1 Rhipicephalus annulatus
GGCGTCAAGATATGGGATTTACCCGACGTTAAAGAGGGTCCCCCAGCTTAATGTTACCGCTTTGCATGCTTAAAGCTTTACTCAAAGCGTTCGCGCTAGTTGTAAAGTGATCGCAGAGAAAAGCAAGGGATGTATGAACCACTTTCTAATATGGCCAAAAAATAAATGTGTACACTCACCTGCCATCCTTTTTCGAAGACGTGGACGTCCCAGTGACACTCACGTCCGGAGCCGAGGGGGTTGACCTCTTGCCCCAGCCTAACATTATGGCAACAGGCTACCAGAAGGAACGGAGGCCAGCCCTGCACGCTCACCACTGACGCACTTCTTCTTTTCACTTCTTGCCTCAGCCGATGGCTCTTGCCGAATAGGAGAGCCTGATAATTGTGGCACACACCCACGCTGGAGGATTTTTCAAGAACCGTGTAGTTCTAACAAAATACCTTTATTTTGATAGCTTGCAACTTTCAAAAGAATTGAAGGGATCAAGGGGGAAAATAAATATTACAAATTGACAAAGATGCTTAATATATATTGATTAGGAAAACAGTAATTTCAGCAACAACAATTCTTTGTTGAATAAATAAAGCATTTTGAGAAACAAGCAATTTATGTGTAAAAATTTTTTCTACGGTGTGATTCTCTCTGAACATTTATTAAACACCTGCAATTCATCAGCAATTTTCGCGTCACTGAATTTTAGGGACAAAGCACCAAAACAAAGTGCATTAAGATTGTTTAGCTCCAGTCTTATGAGACAAAAGGCGGCAACTAATATAGGTTTGCACAATGCAGCATATCTTTTACAAAATATATGTTAATGGACTAAAGTCTCAAGGACTCCACAAAATTAAAAAAACTAGGGAAAGTAGCCAGACCAGCTCTGCGTAAATAAAAATTGAGATGAGGAGTGATTGCGAATTTAACTGCACGCGTGTGGTATATAACACTGTTCCAACGATGATTTAATTGCTGAAAATGAATAGAGATCATTGTGGATGGTAAAAAAAAAGTTTTATTACCATTTAGTTCCTGAATCAAGCCCCCATAACGAATTTAAGTGGTGGTGATACGTGAATAGTCAGGCCTATATTAAATGACTTAGCTAACGCATCGGCCTTCACATTGTGAAAGAGTTCCTTATGTCCAAGTACCGAAACGAATTAAAAAAATGTGTATGTGGTTGAAATAATGAATTGAAAGTACCCAGAACTTGTGATTTCACATTTGCAGCAAGATAAAAAGTCACCGGCAGCGAATCAGTTGAAATTACGGCCGAACTAGTCGATGCTGCGTATTGGCGAAGAGCTAAAGTTGTCGCCAAAAACTTCTGCTACGAAAATGGGTACAAATCGTGGAAGTCGTAGAGAAAATCACCTACTCAAAGAAATAGCAAAAATCCCAATTCCGAATTTTTCTTTTTTTTGCGAAACATCTTTCGCAATGACTTTCTTTTTTGGTGAATGAACCAGATAATCACTCAGAATAAAATTTAGAAGCCGGTGCCACATTAGTTTTGTTTGTTTTTGAAAACTTTCGCGAAACTGTATTTTGATTTAGCTTTAGCTACCACTGATTCAAAATGCGTCACTAATACGGACACTTCATTCGTCTTGAAAGCTCTGTATATGTAGAACTTAAGTCGTGTGAAATCTCAGCCAGTAGTCTTCTAAGAAAGTAGGCTTATTCTGAGCTGGGAGATGAAGAAGGAACTGATTTAGAACGCCTCACTGGGAATTCATAAAGCTTTATATATGATTGTACTGCCAGCAATATGAAACGTGACTCAAGTGATGGGAGTCGAGCTTCAAGATACGAGGCTTTATTTTCTACAAACTCAGGAACACCTAAACACAGTCGCAAGGCTTGCCGAGAACAAGAGCGCGAGGCTTATAAGCCAGAGCCCAAGCGTATAATACACATTACATTCATGAACCGGCCGAACGTACAGGCTGTTTCACACTTAGGGGAAATCTCAAAGTGCGTGGCATCGTGATGTGGCCAGCGTTGCATTCACGTGATGCAATCATCTGCGCAGCTCACGCATGCACTGATGATTCAGGAATGTTGTTTTAAACCGCATCACCTGCTACGGCGGTTCTTGCTTGCCGCAATGCTGGCCGGAGCGCGCATGTCATTGTTAGTGGTGGAACTGGGTGGATAATCTGAACTAAAGGTGGTGCCCACCGCCGGCTGAGACATGCCGATGAGTTCCTCGCAACAAATGCTCCTCTGGAAGCTACCGGTGGCGAAAAATCACAGCGCACAAAACACCTTCCTCCCCGGGGAAAGGCCACTGGTTCTCTTGCATCCAATTATAGGGTCAAGTTCATCGCAGAAGCTACGTACTGTTAGTTTAGACAGACGAAAACATTGCCGGAACTCTTCTTCGCTGAACTCTTCAAATGCATCTTTTACCTCACGTCGTCGTCTCCGCTCGGCTAAGGCTGCCGCACAGGCGAGACGAAGAACCGTGGCAGTGGGAAATGCCATGTTGTCTAAGTGCCCGAATGCAGAAAAATCGCGAAGCCTTTACATTTCAATCAAATCTAGGCCACCTTGCAGCCATTTCAATCTATCCGGTTCCTTTCGGATGGTCTCTCCGACCGTTCCTTCGCCTTCCTCCGAAAACCGAAGAAAAACAGTCACGTGACACCTCGGCCTACGTCACATAGGACGTCACATCATTAGTCACGGCTCGAATGGGCCAATTGCGTGCGACTGACTGGAACACACCGCCTCCGTCTGGATTCGGAATTTGTATATAATTGCAGCACTGAGCGTCTTACAACATCGCAACCACAACTTCATCCGAAGCCACGTGTTAATCATGTACATTTTAGTGAGTTGCTCGGCCTGTACAGTCTAGTGCGTTGCTCGGTCGGTGAGCATCGTCTTTGTCATCATAGCCCGCCAGCACCCGAGCACGTGCGGCCGGCTATATAGCTTAGGGGTGAAGGCCCTAAAGCTATGGGCCTGTTCCTTCTAGCTCGTGGTACGTGACCGCCTAGATCGATGACTGACTCGGTAGGGAGGACGGACGAATGGACAAACAGATGGATTGACGATTCAAGATTTACCAATAAAACCTCCGAAGCTTTGCCCCACTCATCATCATTTACTCCATGGATATGCTGTGATTTTTTGGCTGGATGGTATACTTCGCTAGTTAGGATAGGACATGCTATGACCAAGCTAAGAGATGTGGCTGTAAGAGGGAAACGAAAAGTGAGCCCTGTAACTGTCTGCATCAGAGTGCGATACCTCAATAGTAGCTCACGAGGGATGGGGGTAAGGAGGGCTTAAAAGGATAGGAGTAAAGGTATATACAGACTGATAGAGAGATGTGCTATGACAGTGAGCGATGACATAAGAGAAATAGGAAAGATGGAAACACGGTCACAGGAGTCCGAAGACGGGGCACCACTTGCGAGAGCTCTTGTAGGCGTCAGGAGATGGCGTAGTGCAAGTTCAGTAGGTCAGAGCTACGCTGTCGTCGGAGATCGGCGTCAGGAGATGACGTAGGGCCAGCCCAGTCGGCCAGAGCTACGCTGACGTCGGAGATCGTGGGGGCACAACTGGTCGGCACGGAATCCAGCGACACTGACCAAGCTAACTTCAACAAGTCACGGTAAGGCCGAGGTATTTAAGTCACATCTTAAGGAGACAGTGCTAATGAAGCCATGTAAAGCTATAACCTGGCATGCTAGTGGATGAGCTATGTAAGCTATGCTCAATAACGCGACGTTAGTACACTAAATAAAACAATGCTAATTAGCCCTCACTAATAGTATGCCAAATAGTATTCTGCTAGTCAGAATTACCTTTATTGAGCCCATACTGATCCTGAACTGACTTATTGAACTCGAGATAATTGCTTCTCAATTCAAGCCTTATAATGAAGACAGGACAGCTCAGTGAAATGGTCATTAGGCCTCAGCCAGTTTTCAAAATAAAATTAGGACAGTGCTGATGTGGTCTTCACTTCGAAGCCAACCACGCATATTAGGAGACGACCAACTTAAAAAAAATTCCGCCATATCCACGAAGTGAATGATGATGAGTGGGCGAAGCTCCGGAGGTAAACCTGGTAAACCATGAATGCTCTGTACATTTTGCCCACTCGATTTATTACATCGCTCCCCCTAACGTACGTCGCTGCACTAAATCGAACGATTGCCTTCAACCAATGACACGTGCCATATGTGACATCATTCCTATTTTATAAGATCTCGCGTCTTTCATCAACTACAAGTACCGCTTTCTAGTTTATAACATCTTGCATCTTTTCATCATCAGCTACAAGTACCACCATCTAGTAAACACTACAAGAACTAAACGAGAGGTGGCTACATACAGGAGACGGTACCGCCATCTAGTGAACACTGCAAGAACTAAACTAGAGGTGGCTACATACAGGGGACGGTACCGCCATCTAGTGAACACTGCAAGAACTAAACTAGAGGTGGCTACATACAGGCTACAGGGGACGCACAGCCCACGCCCTAAGGAGCTTCGCCCCTAAAAAGCTGCAAGTATTCAGATTATCACAAGCTCCTCTATGGCTCCAGCCTTTCACAAGTAGTGTAAGCTCACCAAACTATTTTATATGCATAGAAGCTGCCGCGTATCGTTCACCGCATCGAACAGATCACAGTCACACCGGCACCATTACAGTCACGAGTTGAACTCAGGCCTTCTCAGAATCAAGGAGTTCCTATTCGAGTTCACGCGTCAATCAGTGTGATTGACAGATGCCCGCGGTGAAGATCGGATACGCCAACAACGTTTGCTCTCGCGAAGGAGCAGTGCTCTTGTCGAGCGGCACGATTAATCTATCAGCTTTATGGCGAAGAACATTCACAGACGCACGCAGTAGTAGAAATGATATCACCACGCGGCCGCGATGTCTCGCATTCAATTTCCCCGCGCTAATGGCGTATGTAATCACAGCTGCGTTGCCTTTCTGTCCTTTGGTCGACTTGTCTATCTGTCTTCTGAGACGACACTCGAAACTGCCAAAATACAACCACATTCGCTGTGATCATCAATACTGCTCAGGTTTTAGACTTTCTCTCTCTTTCCTTTTCTGTCTATCGGTTGACTTGTCTATCCGCCGTCCGAAGTGACACCCGAAACTGCCAAAACACAGCCACAATCACAGCCCCCCCCCCTCCACAGTACTGCTCAGGCTTTGGCATTTATACTTGTGCGATCTTCCTTAAGAAAGAGATATCACGCATATCTGAGACACAAAAACAACACGCCTATATGCTGTGGTGTGTTTTTTTTATACTAGAACAGGCATACACAAGGAATTCTGAGAGCCGTAGCGTTTATCACGATGCGCTGACAACGCAATGCTATGCACGAAAAGTCAAGTGTTTTGTACGCTTTGCTGATGAACCAAGACGACACAACGACGGCACCTACCTGTCGACTCGCATTCTACACACTATGGCCTCTCAGATGGGTGCACATGCCTTGCGCTTGCTATATGAGAGGTCATCCCTTCGTTTTTCATTAAAATTGCCAAATGGCGCTCATGTATCACGCAGTGTAAAATAACAATGAAGCATAGAGGCGTAGAGTGCCTCGATGCGCTCGTTCGCCTCCCCTGCGCGTATCGAGGCATGCACAGTAATGCAGCGCCTCCAGAATATTATTCACCGATTTCAGACAGAAAACTACTACGATTGCGTTACGTTCTGCAGGCCACTTACTGGCTGTACCGCTAAAAACATATCTTAGAAATTGCGATTAGAATAATCCTGCTACATTTTCTACTTAATATCTTCATTGCGTTTCATATCTTCGAAATAAATGCTTTAAAGCATATCCATCAGCAAACAAATGTATTCTGATTGCTGATAAACAAAATCAGTATTCTAATTGGGGTTGGTAAGAAACACGTACAAGAAAAATGCAACAGAAAACACACTGTTCAATATGATGAGTCATGATAATAATATTTAAAACAAGTACAAGTAGATCGTTAGTACTTATTGGGCCCATGAACAATTGCCATGATAATAATACTGGTAATGATGTAATGTAATGTCATAGCAATGGTAATGATGAGGCTAACAATTTTGAACAGGCGACGCTGCTGCAAGTATTTTTTCTATTTTACGATTATCTGAATTAGTGTACTGCTACAGACAGCAAGACGCCGGTGAAACAGGTGTAGCCGAGACATCCTTCCTGCATGCACATGAAAGCTGTTAGTACTAACATATTATCGTATGACGAATTACTTCTTTGTCATTATTACTAGAAGTTAGCTAACTGTGCGTCCTGATTGTGCATTGCGTTTAAAAGGTCTGTTCTTGTTGCGTCACATGAAGATATACTCGTCAAACGCATTGTCGCTTCGTTTTCGAAACAAATAAACCAAACCCTTAAACTAGAGCAGAATGTCCTACGTGATCATCAAAGTCAATACATCATAAAAGTCAGTGCATAAAGTTCTTAACAAACAAGAAATACCATATTTAACAACCAATTTCGCTTGATGAGAAAATAAGTGGCTTTGATCAGAAACATATGTCTTGTCAAAATTCAAATATATCCCAATATCACGCTTCGTCTTTCATTTATGCATGTCATTTATTTGTTTTTGTTTGTATTGTTCATGTAACACTAATTAGTAACCTGAAAATGCATTGTTAATAGTTATATTATTAAAGAACAAAATTACAACAAATTGATGACTAAATATACTAAGACATTTATTACTGAAAGCGTATAGAAACGCAAAAAATAAAAATTAATTTACACACTCAAATCAAGGGTGGTAGCACGTGAAGAAATTTGTGGTAAACTTTCGCATCAGAACCGAAGGGGCTCATACAAAACCACCTGAACAGTAAGTATGGTGACATTCAAAATACGCAAATAGAAGTAAAGTGCACACAAAGTTTCTTAAAATGATCATTAGTACTTGGGTCGTGGTACTATAAAATAAAACGGCATGTAGTTTCAATTGTAACACATGCTCCATGGCCGTAGTACTAGTCAACTAAGGCTGCTTGGTGCACTTGTTAGTTACCTTAGACTCCTCAGATGCTATGGATAATATTAGAGCATGAGTTATGGTCTAGTAATGTATAAATATTGATTCTGTTTGTGTTATTGGTAAATTTGAAGCCTTTAAGGTCTTTACCCTACGGAACTGAAGTGATAGTTGTCATGATGTTGATTTATTTAATCGTTTTTCATAGAAAAATTCGACTCCCTTGACATTTTGAATGTCTTTGATGGCTCTACGATATTGATTTGATTATTTATATGTGGGCTCTGACGTCCTAAAACCTTCATATGTATATGAGAGACGCCGTAGGGAAGGGCTGCGGAGAGTTCGACCACCTGGGGTTTTAACATGCACCTGAATCGGAGTACACGGGCCTACAGCGTCCTCGCCTCCATCGAACATGCAACGGCCCGTGTACTTGAAGCCAAGATTTGATCCCGTGACCTGCGGGTCAGCAGCAAAGTACCTTCACCACTTGACCACCACGGCAGGGCTGGATCTTTAATATCAAAGCGCATGCTGTATTGGTCGTGCCGTAATCAGCGTGGCGTGGGTGAGCTTCTCGCTGAAGCAGCTCGTCTCGAACAATTTGGTGTATCGTTGACGCAAGGTCTGACGATGAGCTCACGCCAACAATTCATACCATCAGAGCCACTAAATTCGTAGTTATTCGGCACATCTTCAACCTTCTGAAGGTCCCGCAAGGCTGCATGAGATCAAGCACAATGCACGAATTGCCTTTACGATGAGGAAGCTGTACACGTCTTCAGCGATGCTTTTTAGAAGATGCCCTGCTTTGTTCTCGTCCGACATAGAACACTTACCCGTCTTGCACTGCCACAAGATTTCCTCAGTGTATCCGGTGCCAGTCTTTTCATAAAGTTCAGCCCACGGGGCGAGTATCAACTCAGCATGCTTTTTCTTCGCGGTGGTGTGACCAAGGCAACTTATCTGTTCTCGAACAAAAATATTGCCCGTCATTAAGGCGTCCTCACGATTCTTGTTCCAGACGAGTGGGTTGTCAGTCAGCGAGAACACCGCACAGTCGAGACGATCATTTGTGTCCCATTTTTTGCATTTGCTGCAACCATTCGTAATGACTCCACCTTTGGTTGAAGTCTTCCCCAGCTTTCGCTTTTTAGGGGCATCATGTCTGTATGGCTGTGAGGGATCACCAAGCGTTGATGTCGAAGTGTCGGTGTCAGATTACATGTCATGCTGAAATGGCTATAGACTCGTAAGAAAATGACTGCGACGAAAACTTATTGGGAGAGCTTTCTTGGTTCGACACATGGAGTTTCCTATTATACACTAAAATGAACTCTGGTGCTAGTGTCTAAGGGAGCTGCAACGCACGGTGCTTCAGCGAGCACGGAAATGATGAGTAGTACACACATTTGTAAATTATCGTACTTATAACCTGATGTTTGCTTTTTGTGTGTTACTGTTGCTTTGTTTTTGTGTGTTACTGTTGCTGTGTTTTGTGTGTTACTGGTGCAAATGTTCAGCAATTGCGCTTCACCACTTTATTTTTTTAGACTTACCTTTCCTAATCAGGTCACGAAGTTAAAAAGGGTGAATATTTCTTTGAAAACAAAACGAAAACACAGCAATAAACGATGCCGCAAGTACGATTCGCCGCCCTCAAATACGAAGACTAGACAAATGTGTGTACTATCCATCATTCCCATGGTCACTGAAAAATCGCAGCGACAGAGCCCCCTCTAGGTAATTTTATGAAACTCTATTGTTTGACGTTCTGAGGGCCTCGACCAAGACTCTATGAGCCAGGAGGCGTCTATTGTGAGCACTCGGCAATCAAGCACTGAATGAAGTAATGTGACAGAAATGACGACAAAGCAAGGAACAAAGGCAGGCAAATAGCTTTAATTTGGTCCTGCGGAACGAGACTGAATGACGCACCTGACTCATTCCCGCGAAGGGACCACCAAGCCGAGCCTGTCGGCGACTTTGCAGATCCGCTGGACAGCCGAGAGCTGATCAATGAGAGTAGGATCGCGGTCATGTCGAAATTCAATAATGTCCCAATGTGACGCTAAAGGTGTCTATCATCGACGTTGTTAATTTATCACATTTTATTTAAACTGTCAAACTCATTATAAACCTTATTAGGCATTGTAGATAATTACGTTACAACAACAGTTGGCTCGTTTTGTTCTCTGGCAGCTCCTATTTCTGGCTCTAGATCCACTAGTACCCTATAATGTTGGGCGAGCTTTGACGTCTCAAAAGCTCAATATGATCATGAGGCGCACTGCAACAGATAGGGGGCTCTGTAATTTTCGACTATGGGGGTTTGCCAGCGTGCACATAAATTGAAGTACTTCGGCCTCAGGTATTTGCACCTATATCGAAAATGCGACCCCTGCTGCCGGAATTCAATACCGTAGCCCTCGCGTCAGTGGTCATGGGCCGTATCCACTACTTACCCATGACGGGTGTACCTCTTATATCGAAGGCAGGCACATCGATTGTGTCTCCAACCATGTAGCCACTGAAGCTGTGGCTACATGGTTACAAAATTCATTTTAATGATGAAGGTACGGGGTGTTATTCTCAGTGCAGACCGAGAACCAACCAGGTTTTCCTAATCTGCAGAGTAGTAACCCACCTGACGCTCTTTTGTTTCGGCGTACTCATCTGGAAAAGTAGCCATTTGATGATCTAGTTGAGCTTTTGTTACTACTGTGGGAGGCAGAGAATGGCTGCTGCGAAGCACCCACCGGTTAATTAGATACCCGTGCACTTCCGGCATGATTATCGGCAGAATATTCACCTGGAAGGGTACCCACCCTGCGAAGCTTAGTGGCATGGGGCAATTAGAGCTAAAATATCAGTCATCCTTTTCTTTTTTATTTACTTCACCCATTGTACCAGGGCACCAAGACTTGTGTCCCAGAAGTTTGCAACTCATAAGACTACCACTTCTCTCGAAGAATGAATTTCTCGTACTAGGAGGTGCGACAAGCTTTGTGAGAATGGCTTTCGAGTCACTAATATTTCTGATTAAATTCGACATCGAGTCCTCCTCGGGTGTAAAGGGAACCAGCAATATGTACAAAATCCACTATTTTACAGTTATCACAACATGCATAACTGCACAAATGCCCAGCCAGCAGAGGACATAGTTGATACATGGGACAATACTTTGGCTCGCAAGAAAGCTGACACTGCCACCCACAGCGAGCTGTCACCTATGCTAAAAACGTTTTTTGCAATTGATCGCCTGGATTATTGCCTACACCGCAAGCTGATTCTTCAGTGTAGAATCCGATATTTATATTTCCGTGTGGTTCAAAGCTCCCAGGCATCTTTACACGTGAGAAGAAGGTGGTGTAGTGGAGAATTCGTGTGGGAATTGTCTTACCTCGTGGTTCATCTATGCCTGGCCAGAACAGGTACATAAACCATTTTCAATATTTGTCCGTCCTACGAAACATTGAATATTAATACACTGCCTCTACGCAACGACACGTGGCTACATATGCCCGCTCTGCACCGTACTGTACACTTTGACACACTTGTTCCTGAAATGCCACTGCGATGCAAACCATGACCACGATATATATATATATATATATATATATATATATATATATATATATATATATATATATATGTGACGTAAGAAGGCAGAGATGGTTAGGAGAAGTAGATGAGGAAGAAGTGAGAATGGAATAAACATGGCGTATGAGCCACGCCACGTCTGCCATTCATCGTAGCGTCACACGAGTCGACAGGATGGAGACCTGCCTGCCCCTTCATCAGTCAATCATCATCGACGCAGTTCCCCAGAAGACGCCCTGACCGTGCATTGACTACCGAATCATCGCCTAGGAGCACAACGACCAGCACCATGACAGAACCATCGACTGACCTCGACATCACCAAGTACAACCGGATCAGCGGACGACGGACCCGTGCAGGACTGGTTCAACGTGTTCGAACTCCACGCTACCGCTGCATCTTGGTCGGAACGGGAGATGATTACGAACTTCAGCGACTACGTCACCGGTGAGGCATTTAAATTTTACCTTATTCACATACTCGAGAACGACGAGTCATGGCAAAAAATCAAAGAGGAGATGATTACCCGTTTTAATGACTATGACCAAGACTTACTCATTTCCAACCAGAGACAACTGCACACTATCGTCAATTTCCTAAGCAGTCCTCAAGCATTCGAAAGTCCAGCGCGAATCGCCAAGTGCCTCAAGACGAAGTGGCACATGCGTTTACTTACAGAAGGCCATGCGTATATTGGGAAAAACCCAACCGTCAAGCGCAGCTTCCTTGTGCACGAAAGTCTGCGTTTCCAAAGTCGTGGCACCAACATACGACACGAGACGTCACTCACCCTACTGATGCCTTTCATGCTTCGTCTCGCATACGTAGTCCACCACCTGGGTTTTCGTCACGCGGTTCTTCAAGCGCTCCTAACGCTCACCACTTGCCTTATAAGGACGCCGTATTCATGGCAGATGACCAGGCGCAAGAACCACTCGCAGTGAACAGCGAAAAAGAAGCCTCTGAAGAGCCTGCTAGCAATGATGACGCATTACCAACTATGCCGGACAAGCAAGACATCAATTCACCAAGCATCAGCTGTCGACAGGACACTTCAAACACCGAAGGAAATGAATGCCCCATTCCGGAAGCGGCGCCACTACAGCCATCTCCTGAGCAGCACCAGCAAAGCAAGCAAAGCCAAGTACACAAACTCAGGAGACAACGAAAGAGACTGCAACGAGGGCATCGAAGAACGCAAAATTCAACGGAAGTGCACTCACCAATTGAAGAACAACGGAAAATAAGATCTCGAAACCAAAGACCAATTCAAGACGTCATACACTTTCGCACAAAGAAAAGTCACCAGAGACACTCCCTGCCTCAGCTATTACACCAACTGCACCACCACAGAAAACGTCGAGAAAGACGCGGAAGCACTGCTTGCACACCGCAAGCACTCAGGCACTTCGTCACAATCTGTCAAAAAGCACGAAAGCAAGAAGCACTGGGATGGCACCATTCTGGACGATAAATACAACCCCGACGACATCCGAACTTCAAATGCTACCGGCACTCCCAACCTTGTCCGTCCCTCACAAAAACTCAACCGATGTCATCGCCAGTTCAGATTTCCAGGGTGTGGTTATGCCATCCAGGACGCAACAGTCAAGCTCGTCCACCAGAGTCGTCATAGAAATCACCGGACTGCTCCCTCAGCCTTGAAGATTCAGTGAGATTGTGAAACTCCGTCGGGACGTGAAACTGTGAACTTGGCCATTGTTTTGTGTATTCTCTTCTTCAATTTGTTGTAGTTTGTAACCGGTGCCATCTTTCGGGGGAGGGGGAATCCTGTGGCGTAAGAAGGCAGAGATGGTTAGGAGAAGTAGATGAGGAAGTAGTGAGAATGGAATAAACATGACGTATGAGCCACGCCACGTCTGCCATTCATCGTAGCGTCACATATATATATATATATATATATATATATATATATATATATATATATATATATATATATATATCCCTCCGCAACTGAAGTACCCACGTTCAAATTAAATCACTTGCTATGAACATACCCTTGCCGGAACCAGATACAATGGCGCTACCTCTGAGGAAAATGGGCCTCCATTTGACCAGACCTGCGGTGCTGCGGTGTATTTTTTGTAGCTCTATGGGGCCTACAATAGAGCGCTGTTGATGTATATGGCAGACAGTGATTTTCGAGTTTGCGTATAACTCTTTATGCCGTGACAAAAACTTTCCTGTTTAGAAAGACAATTTTGGTGATTGATCGCTGCACGAGTATGTCGAGGGTCAAAAAACTACTATGGAGGTTAAGCGAAAGAGCAAAATCTTTATTTTTATCTATACTTCAGTTTGAACTACATTATAAGGTACATGCAGGGGTTACAATTCTTCCAAAATACACTCAATGCGTTATAGACAGTCATACAAAATAGCAAGCCGAATACATCTGACACATGTCATTTAGAAAAGCATCGAGCAGACATATAATGAGCGATTTTTCTTTTTCTTGGTTTGTTATAATGTGTGGATTGTCAGCACCTGCAAGAAAAAAATCCGTCAAAACGTAACCAAAACAGAACTATCTGTTAGTAGGTAATCTTAGTTTATTGCGAGCGTAAATATAATAATTGGCTGTCAATGACACAACATATGTTAGTAGATTCCGCAATAACCAAAGCCATTGAACCCAGGTTTTTCCATGTCTTTGGGTAGTTTTTAGTCATGGACAAAAAAGCAGAAGTGATAGTTTTCAGACTTTAGAGCAAAACCTACGTGAACTTTCGGTTACATGTAAATTACACCTCCTGTGCTGCTGTAATCTTCATGCAGTAGGTATTCACTATACCAGTTTTATAGGGACCAATAATCAAAGATCAGCAATTTTATAAGTAACCACGATCTCATTTCATTTACCTGTCTAATATACATTTTATTCTTTTCGCATAGAAAAAACTAAAGAGAATTGGCGGGCCGCTTGCTACCTTTTCATGTGGGTTGTGCTCTAGGGAAATAATTGTTTTCATTCAGGGTGTTACGCAAGTATAATTAAATATTGCGACAATATATTGCTGTTTGAAATTTCTTCAATGAAGCCTCAGGGGCTTTACCTGAAGAAAGCCAGCATACATGAAAGGGATGTCATGATTTCTTTGTGACTGCTTAATTATTCCTGCCATTAAGAGCTGTAATATCAGTTTTGGCAGATATCTATTTGCTTACCGGCTGTAAAGGCCTCAAGATGATGTGAGGCAAAGTATGCTCTACATAACATTTGTGCCATAATTCGCACTTTACTTAAAGTCACTTATGTTCATCGCATACTCCTGTCATGCCACACCAATTCGGACAGGTACATAAGAATTTTACAAAACAGCCGCACACGAGTGCCTAGGAATGGGAATTATGCCGTTCATGACAAGTATATTATGATTTGCGTGGTACAACCTGACATATATGTTCGTTACACAGTAATGTACTACTCCCTTACGATTTTCGGTATGCATCGCAATAACAATACGACCAGGAGATTCCAGAGTTTGGGGAGGATTGAGACTAATCGATCAATGGACAGACAGGCAGACACACAGACAGACACACAGACAGATAGTTAGTTAGATAGATAGATTATAGATAGATAGGTAGATAGATTATAGATAGATAGGTAGATAGATTATATATATATATAGATAGATGGATATACAGACAGACAGACAGACAGACAGACAGATAGATAGATAGATAGATAGATAGATAGATAGATAGATAGATAGATAGGTAGATAGATAGATAGATAGATAGATAGATAAATAGATAGATAGATAAAGTGGACACATGAGGAAACGTTAGGGGCTTTGGTATACAGCTCAATGACCTAAAAGTGGTAGATTCCAAGCTAAGCATTGGTGAATTTATTGCTAACCCACTTGCTAAGGTGTGTGCCGGTAGGAAATGTCATTATAAGGCCGCATGGTGACCCGCTCGACAACTGCATACAGCCAGTGCGTAACGGCAAGGGGGGCTTCAACCACAGTACCCTTAAACAACGTAAATAATAATAAATATATATCCCTCTTTCTCTACAAGTTTGCATACAAAATATCCCACTTTGATGCTCGAGCTGGAGTGTTGAAATTCATGTATGGTTTTTAAGTTCATCTTATATGCTAATATACAGCTGCGTCGTGACGCTAGTGACGTTGCAGCTGTATATGAGCATATAGGATCAGGGTAAAAACCATACATGTATTACCATACATGCACAAAACCATGTAAAACCATACATGGGTCCAGTACAATTGATGATGCTTCGGTGTCATTCAAATTGAATGAATGTATGATTGTGGTAGATCAGTGTGCAGGGATAGTTTTGAAAAAAAAAGTGGCTGAGACAAGTTCAGATGTCTAGCTAAAAAAATTATAGCATTAACTTTAGAGCTCCAGTCACTTTTCGCGATGTAACTCAAGTTCACGTTGTCCCTGCCCTTTCTAATCATACGCATACAAGTGCGGAGTACTGCAAATGTCCTAATTAAAGAGTGACAGTGGGTCTACGAACCATTTAGCTGTTACTAATCGTCTTAAAGAATAAAAAATAAATAAACGTGTTTTCTAATCTGGCCGGAATTGTAGTAAATCTGCTACAAAAAAGACTGCTATGTGAGGTTTGTTGCAGGCTATGTTTTTCAATGCAAGTCTTACCATGTTACAATTACTCGCTTCCTTTTGTCATCACAGATCATATTTGCACATGGGCAACTGAGGTGCGTGACATGACCCGGGCGATGAGATAATGCACTTGTTTCACATTTACCTGCGAAGATAGAAAAAAATAGTATCAAGGATAAATTGGTGGCAGAGGCCAAGAAGGCAAAGGATTATTCGATTAAACACAAAGGAGCATTTTATTATAGTCCATATTATTATACATAGAATCTAGGAAGCGCAACGGCTACAAAACACCGGGTTATCGATTACCGTTATGAGTTTTCATGAAGTACTGCATTACCACAGAAACCCACCAAACGTTTAGAGCACTTCTTGCTTATTCAACGAAGCTAATCACTTAGAAATATGAATAGCAGCTGAGCACATTCCTTACCAGGCCTTTTTCTTTTCGTTGTGCATCCCAACTGTTCAAACGCGAGAAACGCCAGTGAACTATGCGCCAAGCTGCACTAAGAAAATATTCACTGACCGTTTTCACTATGATGTAAACTTGCTATACCTAATATAGTTGTATATATAGTTGTTTAAAATAAAGATACCTTTCAAAAGCATTGTAATATGTAGGAGTTGACCCAGTTATTTCTGGTTTCTGTTTTGTTTTATTTATTGATAGAACAGGACGTGGTGGTGCAGTAGGGGTGCATCAATATTATTAGCCGACAGGTCTATAATTACTATCAACGTGGAGAAGTTCTTAGTGCTTGAGCAGCAGCTTCATTGCGTGTCAACTCGGGCATATCAAAATTCATGTCACTGAGAGAAGTTAGCTCGTGGTGATCAGTTGCATGTCGTGCACTTTCCACACTTTGGTGATTCTGAGATATGTCGACAGACATCTCACTGGCTTTTTTGTCATTATATTGGCACGTATTGAGGTACCACAGTTATAATTATGAACCAGTTGTTAGCTCAAAATTAACTGCCGGCTACAAGACTGTAAAAGACAGAGTATGTTCAAGCTCTCTATTGCCTCACATATTTTTGTAAAGCCTAATTTTCGATAGCTGAAACACCCTTTATGGCATCATATTTAATACATCTCGTGCGCGTAACTCCAAATTAGATACTCAACCTTTTTGAAAAAACAAATGATGTCAAAATATTTTAAAATATTTGCACTAGTCTACGCTTTGTTTTATTTTGTCATTAGACATCAATAATATTTGCTTTTGCTCAGGCATTATTATTGTTCCTGCTGTTACATAAATTGTGCACATTTGAGGCGCTGCGTAAAGTGAAGTACAAAGTCAGCCTATATTCTTTCGTACGTGAAAGTTGGGGTTATAAGTGAGAAAAACAGTAAGCTCCCTGGTATAGAAATTTGCAAATGCCATGGAACTCCGATTCAGTCCTACAATCACATAGTTTGGGAATATTGTTATTGAAAAAAATGCACAGAGTTGATAGAAATAAATGAATAGCATAATGCCATCGTTGGGCTTTTTTTCTTATTTTTACCATTGCCAACTTCAATGGTGGTCTTTGTGCACGTAGTTGCATCTTGTGACGCCAAGGATACAGTCACCCATAATAGCATCAGCAGTGCGTACTTCATAGCTGTGGTTGTCATGCTTGTAGAGCATAACCTGTAAATAAACGAAAAACGTCCATTTCAAAAAATGAGCAGAATCTATACCAGTATACTGTTCATATAAATCCTTCACTATGAAGAGATGAAGAAACGCTGACTTACTCATACATTTTTTGAGGTTACGATTGAGGATCGTGCCAGTTTGAATAGAGTAGAATATGTGATCGGAAAAGCTGTTCTATTATGAGGAGTTTGTCCGAAGGAAAACCAAATGCTTGCCAGGAGTTTCATACAGTCAAGCCCGACTATATCATAGGATAGTAATTCCAAATATCCTTTATTTGGAACTATTCTTGAAGGCAGCAAAGCTATTCCATGATCGCAAGAGAAAATTCATGACTGCATCAAATATAATCATACGAAACTTCTATATATTGTGCAGTGAAAACGTCCCAATAAATTGGTTTTCCCTACACACGAGATTTTTGGCGTGCATTTAAGAGAACGTGGAGTCATTATGAGATCACCTAGCGCAACAAGTAGCAACTGAGGCATGCCGTCACGCGCTTCGTGGTAAACACTGCTCGTCTTTGCACAGCCAGCCCATCATCACCGGTCATCGTTTGTATCTCAGACTATTTTGTTGCTGCAATTCATGTGGTAAGACAGAGCAGCCTACCATTGTCTTCAAAGCTGAAGGTAATGGTACGATGGAAGTGGAAAATAGAAATGGTATGAAATGCTGCTTGTGGCATTCGAAGAAGGGTGCTGAGTTTGATTTTGAGAAACGGTACAATATTGAGGCCAAACACGCTAGTCGCTTTCGGCACCCAATTATTGGACGCTATTTCCATCGATACCACATTTTCTGGTGTATAGCACTCCACTGTGCCACATCGACAATTACAACCACGGAAATATAAAAAAATGCAAAAAACACCACGCCTGTGTGGAAGGCACAGCACAGTCACAGCGAAAGCTATAAGAGCGGCCTATCAGAGCCTTTTCTGAATGCTCATTGGGTAACTGCTGCAAGCCCACTTGCTTGATGCCCGCTACGGCAGTAATAATAAAACATTTAGGGTATTGTAGGCTAGCATTTGCTATGTTATTTTTCGTTATTTTTCTGAGAAGCCGAGTAACAGATAAACTATTGCGAGTAATTTTGTACCAATTGTCCATGCAGTGGCTGACGACGATGAGGAATTATGCCTGAAGTGGGTATGCGCCACAGTTCTTAGCTGAAAAAAAAAACGAGCGTTCGTAATCGGTTCGACCATTGGATGACCCAGTCGTTACGCTATTCGCATTGTGCGACGACTGCTTCTACTTTCGCTGTCCTAAAGTGCTTTATAAGTTACATCAACGCGATTACTTTCCCGACATCAAGCCTGCATAAGGCAACTCTCAAGCACCAGCGTGGCTCAGTGGTAGAATACTGCGCTGGCACCAAGCAGACCCTTGTTTGAGCTCTGCTGTGTCATTGGTGCTAGGTTTTCTTTTTCTAATTCGAGCGATGTGGTTACGCACACAGGTGCCGGGGGCAGCGACGGAGTAGAACAACGGTGCTGGGCGAAACCCGAGTTGAGATCTCACAACAGCTCTCGCTGTAAGAAAAAATCTTGCGTACTGCGCCTTGCGCGGGCGACCGCCATTCTCAAGCGCATAGACATGGAAGCGGACAACGTCTCGTTCGTGGACGCCGCTGCCTATCGCAACAACCAAGCCTTCGCCGCGGTCGCGGTATCATCCGCGCAGCAGACTCTTACCTCAGCCACAATCCTCACCCGAAACCCCGAAGTAGCGGAGCAAGTAGCTATAGCTATAGCTATGCTCGACAGCAAACGGGAATTCATCTACAGCGACTCCAGGCCGGCCATCAAAGCCTTCGAACGCGGAGTCATCTCCGACCAGGCGTTACGTATCCTGCGCAATGCGGACCCGAGTGCCCTGAAGCACCACACTGTCATCTGGTTCCCCGCCCATCTCGGCCAGGTGCCGGGTGCCCTACCCAACCTCAACGAGATCGCCCATGATGCAGCGCGCGCACTTACCGACCGCACTGCCACAGGGCAACCTCATCTTGCTGGGTTGGATACCAATCGGGATGCACCAATTACGTACAATGAAATTACAAAGCACTTTTACTTGGAACGCCGCATTTTTCCACCCCCACATCCGAAACTTAACCGACCGCAGGCATTAACCCTACGCCTATTACAGACACACACGTACCCAAACCTTGCCACGCTTCACGTTTATTATCCCGATGCATACCCCAGCGACACATGCCCATCATGTGGACACACAGCGACACTCGAACATATGCTCTGGGAGTTTGGAGAACTCCTCCCGACTCTACCTCAAGCAAGTGGGAGAGGTCCCTCAGGAGCTCACTTCTCGCCGACCAGCGATGGGCCGTCCAGCAGGCCCACGAAGCGGCCGCCAGGTACTCCCTGTCGGTCCCTACGTGAGAGACGCCCGCTACGCGCTAAGCGCGTCCTGCAGGACCGAAATAAAGTTTTTCCATTCCATTCCATTGCGTACTGCTGTGGTAGCAGTTTCCGCTTGCTTTACCGAGCAGTACCGTGAAATGAATTGACCCAGAACAGTCTACACGAAAATCGCATTGAGTTTATTCGAATTTATAGATATAATTGTCTACTATATCGAAGTCAAAAATACACAAGATCAAAGAGCAAACAAATGTTCAATGAATGGAAGTCGAACCCACAACCTCTTGATCGACACCAACTGCTGCCGGGCAAGCAATCCACTGCGCTCTAGCCACGTGCAGTGTAAGCTTGAGGTACGCGTATTTTTTATCGGCCACTAGCCTCTAACATTGCTCCTGGTTAAGTGCAGTAATGAATCATGACTGTTGCAACCGCGATTAGTTCCTTTAAGAGATCGTTTTTATGCCTCCGTTCTATTCACAACTTTTCCCATTGGGGAAGTGTAATTTCGCCATCAACATACCAAATCTCCACTCAAAGCGTCAGCAGGGCTAATAGCATTCATCCGTACCTAAAAAAGCCCTGCAACGTGTGGAGAAACGTGCCTGCTTCACTTGAATGTAATTTCACGCTGTAAGTTCCCCGTTCACGCTGGCCCCGCGAGAAATCTTAATCGGCGAACAGGGAAAACATAAAGCGTGTCGTTTTCGCTTTAATCGGGCAGTGTCGTTGAATTATTCTACCATGCAACAATTAGGCATCCATAGATGAAGTTCAGTGTACAATCAGTCACGCTCTTCTCGCTGCAAAACCACTTTCATTGGTTCCACCACCACCATATACTACCGCTGCCACCAGTATCAATGGTCAGAAGGGTACGTCTGATCATTGTTCAATCATTAATTATAAAAGAAAGTTTTCAGGATGCAGATGTATGCGTAAACGTCAAATTAAATGCATTTACGGTAAAGACTGTTTAAACTGTCAAATACCAACATATACTGTACCAGATACCTTACATCAATCTACTACAGTACGTTGTAACTACTTTTGTAAAAAAATACTTTCGTGCTATGCTGATTTTGACGAAAATTGACTTGTCCTGGTTTGACTCCAACCAGGCCACGCCCACTGTAGCATTTGTGCATTACACATTTTCGTATGGCAGACGTGGCACTGTTGACATGTGACCACGTGGTACTCAAAACCTTGCATATCCTGCTTGTGAAATAACGAACGTTACCACACGAACTTCCCGACTGATTGATCTGCGTGAAATTCTGTAGTTCTCGCGCCTGACTTTTGTATCACCGTGAACATCTTACTTTTCAGACTAGCCTATCGTTTTGCCAATGTTCGCTTTTAACGTGGAATGCATACTGAGGACTTTTTTTTCCCGCCAGCTCCTGGAAGAAGGCAGTCAAGTCGGCAGGCCTCTCACTCCTGTGTTTGACCCTTCAGTCTGCTGGTGCTTTCTGGCAAACGAGGTCACCGAAGCCTTCCTGTCTAGGTTACCGTCCTGGTGAGGAAGGTTCGCCGTCTTGGCACCGATGTCGACCGTGTATTCTACAAATGCGCCTTCTGCTGTGGTCTGCAAAAGACGACCCCGCCACTTCTCAACGCTGGCATGGTCTTGTGCGCTATAGCTAGTTGGTACGCACTGACTGCGGTAATTCTTCTGAACAGCTCTCCAGGCTAGCCAATATCCTTCACCTTCTGCTGTCTCTTGATATGAACGTTTCACAGTACATTCTAGCTGCTTTTTTCGGACCAATTCGTCCAGGAGTCGTTCCTCAACCAACTCCTGGTGTATCCTGGGCACCGGAAGAGATGTTTGCACATTCGCTTCTGATGCGTACAGGTGATTAGGTGCTTACTACACTTCCTGAATCAGCTTCTGTACTTTCGACCCATAACACTTCAAATCGGCTTGAGCGAAATAATCGCTTAAGCGAAACAGGCTCTTCGAAAAGCAGGCATCCTGTTCGTTTAGCTTGGTGACATTGTCGCTATGTTCCCACTGTCGTTCCAATTTCTTCTCACACAAAGCTATTCGCAACTCCGCCATACTGGCTTCTAGTGATACTTCCTTGCCCATCTCAGAATGAGCTGTAGCTTGACAAGGTACAGCATGCTTCTGATCCTGGACGCGCTTGCGGTTACGGTGTAGTACAGTCTCCTTGTCGATATTTTCTTCCGAGACGGCCGATGGCGTCGAAATAAGCACAGTTGAATCATGGTCTAAATAAGCGGAGTTAAACTGAATGGGAGTGTTATATTCAGGGGAGCTTTCCTTTCTTCGGCCATCAACTACTGATGATTTCCTTGTTTTCGACTTCTTTGCGCTTTTTATCGTAGTTGCGTATTCATTTGGTTCTCTTATATGGTCTTTGGTTAGGTCCTGGTGTGAGTTCTAAGTAATCCTTCATGGATCACACATAACTGACGCATGTCGGCCTTTACACTTCGAACACGAAATCCTTCGTTACAAATGTTTGCCCTGTTGTTTCTTGTGGTACATCGGAAGAACTATTTATCACGTCACAATACTTGTTTCTTCTGCATCTGGTAAATATACGTAAGATACGCTCCTGTCTCTATGAGCAGAACACACATGTTGTTGACACCTTGAGAATCTCCTGAGTAATTCACCCGCAGAACAGATAAAGTCAGCTCATTGCAGCTGTGACTTAAAGTCAGCTGGTTTTATACACTATGACCATCCTTTTCTCATCTGATACTATCTGTGTAGTCACTCTTGCAGAGACTTCCTAGTTCAATTGAAAAAAAAAACGTTCATAGGACACATAGCCCTGAAGGAAGGGCAGCGTTGTCTGGGGTATTACTTTCAGCTTCTGCGGCACAGGTGTTATGATACAGGATCACGACGTTTCTGGGTAGTTCTTGAAGCTTTACGTTACAGAGCACCGACAAAAATGAAGCCCGCTGTACATCCCGTGACTCAAGCCCTGGAGATGTTCACGAGAACGTGGTCGTAGAGTTGTCGAAGGGCTTTTGTGTCTCCTGATGCTCAAACAAGACTCCACCGATGCATTCTTCCGAAGTATGCCTGCTTCTGACAAGTATTGTCCCCGATATACTTCTTTAGCATCTCCACAGCATTCTTCTAACATACCTCAGCCCTTCGAAGACTGGTTACAGCTGAAGCAGCGTCTTCTTTCAACACCTGTCTTGAACACGGAATTTTTCTGTTGCAGAGAAAGGTGAACAGTCTGGAAATATTGCTCGTATAACTTCATTCACTTGCACACATTCGCCAAAAATGCACAATTGTCAGTTTCATAAGCTTGGCTTCCGTCCTGTTTGATGGTGTAGCGACCGTAGTTGCAGCAGCCAGCGATCGACTTCCTACACGTGTGCTCTAAAAGCGGTTCCGGCTGCTCAGAAGCTTGGCCAAGATTCACGTTGCGTTCTGCTGGTACTCAAGGATTCTGTCATACTCGTCTTGGAAGTGCTGGTCCGAAATGGGATTCTCATATTCAGGGTTGATGGTGTACAGCTCATCGTTATTCGTTGTCGTTCTCTCGTAGATGGAACAGAGCTGCTCATATGTCGCTTATTTAGTGCTAAGTATGGCATTTGCCTCATTGATGATCCGGCTGTTCAGTGACCAGCGGGAATTGCGCTACACCATGGCCATGTCCATGTCTCTAGGCCACCCGTAGCCATCGGTTGGTCAATCCCTGATCGATCGGCCCCAAAATGTGTGACCTACATTATACCAGTCAATCAAGAAGTTCGGGTGGTAATGCTCGTTATTTCAGTGTGATACAACACCAGAAGGCGCTATTGTAACTAAGCTTGTCTAGTAGTTGTAGTAGATGGAACTGTGCAAGTAACTTCACTGCGCGGTAGAGAACGTTCCTTCTATCGCGAGTACTGGTGGACCACCCCAAGATGAAAAAGAAGCGCTAGTACTCATGAAGGGAGAAACCGGAAAGCCATAATAGGAAGGTCCTAATGGCCTCAGTCATTCCAAATAAAAGCTTCTTCCAACTTCCTCGACGCAGTCTAGTCTGGGACGGCTGCACCACCTTATATCCCAAACAGTAGTGTATGCACGAACTCATTTCAAAGAAGGGCATACCAACATCGAATCTATCAGTCACACTAATGTACGCTTGAAAATGTTGGTTGACCTGACCTAGGAATCTGTTCTGGGTGTATTCGCTCAAAGATACGTACAATTGCAACAAAAATATTGCAATTGTTTTGTGAGTAGAGGCTTCCCGTCTAATATTCATTTACTACATGAACCATTTTGCATCTGGTCGGTAAACAATACCAAAGACAGTAGTGCCGCACTCTGGAACGTGTGCTCAGAGAAGTTCAAACTACCTTTTGCACGACCACAAAGTGCACATTCCAGTGCTGAAGCCAATGCTGTGAATACTTTTAGCCTTTGTACATATTCATTTCCTACTAAGAGTACTTTTGGTACGATACTAGTACAATTTGTGGTTGAGTTTCGTCTCCTTAGGAGAACTACATGTCTGCTTGAAATGACTTATTGGAAAACTCAGGTGCTGCGTAACAACAATACATCAGCCCTAAAAGGACAGAAAACCCAAAGATATGCACGGAAACAGCGCAGAATATTGCTCCGACTTTTTTGTGCTCTTTACCATTCTTCAAGCATAGAAAATTCACCCACGCAACCACTCAGTCAAAGAAAATTCTTGCTTCCAAAGGGCTTTGGTTCAGCCTTATGGTATAAAGAAAATCTAACTTAAAAAATGAAGCAGCTATTGAACAAAATTCCTGTTATCTTGGAGGTTACATAATCGAGACAAAATTTATCGTTACGCTGAAGCGGAAACGTGTGAAGGAAGAAGAAAACAAAGTGGTCCGTTTGGAAGCAGCTCGCTGTCGGCGCGGCTACCTTTCGCCATTCGTTCTTGAATAAACACGCCCCATCATAAGCCCCATTGTAACAGTTTTTTATGGAGGTACTGGGTACTACAACGGGGCCCTCGACGAAGGACGACTCATCGACCGCTGAGGCGCAATACGTGAAGCTTCGCCGAAGTCGACGACTTGCTCGTCTGCCACCTGCTTTAGGTAGCTTGGCCATATAAATAAATATGTTACCCTTTTAGACGCCGCACTATGAAGCAACGGTAAAGAAAGTGATATTTACTTTGGTAATTTGTATTGGCCTTCTAAACTAACTATGACAAAAAGTTCAGCGACACTCATGATGACAAAGCGCGTTTTTTTCACATGTTCCATTTTTGGAATATTGGCGTTCTTCATATGCAAAACACGAAGTTTGTCTAGAACAGCTTTTATTGACGTCGCTATCGGGTTTTTTACTCACGATAGGTGAAGAATAATATCTAGCGTCAAACGAAGTGTCTAAAAGTACAATTTAAAATAACAAATTTGCAAAAAATTGGTGGCTGTCCTATATACAGTGAACAACTTACAAGTCATGGTACACAGCAAAGCAGTTCTTATGCAGCCGTTTCTTGCCCTGTTGGCATGCTGCTTTGTTGTATTCTTTTTGCACTCAGCGCATCAACCCTGAGACGCTGAGCTGATGTAGTGACCATCAGTTTTCCTGTACTCGCGTCTTGGATGAACCCGAGTTAGTTTCTGCTTGAGCTGCAGCAATGACATGGTGACATAAAGTTAAATATGTGTCATGGTGGCATTGGTTCCCTTGTGAAGATCGCAGTGGAGGAGCCGAACATCCTGCGACGACAAACTTGTTGAGACCATTGCTGAAAAAGTCCCACCACCATTTCTTGAGTCGAAGTTTCGGACGATAGCTCCGAGGAGCCAATCCATTACATCTATTCCCCCAAGCCCTTATTGTATTTCTTGAAAAATGAGGTTGAGGAACCTCTACTTTCTTGTTCGAGCGTCGCGTGGAGCGTTTGCGCGCATCCAACAGGCTCACGGCTGAGGTGGTTCGAAGAAACGGTGACGACAGCATGGTCGTTCCACCTGAATGTGTAGACCACCCCTTCACACTTCTAGTAGAAAGATCCTCATTCTTTCTTTCCAACGTCTCGGAGGCTCTTCAGTGTACATCCACTGGTTGTATCTCGCGCAGTCCCTATCACTCGAATCCCCTTGTCAGTGAGTTTCGTCAAGAGGCCGTGCGAAGTGAAGAGGTTTTCGAAATAGATTTCAAGCGTTCAGGGGCTTGGAGGACCGAAACCATGTTGCTAACTACCCTGAACCCGAGAGGGGTCTTGTCATCCTTCTCATTTTTCCCGCAATATATATCCATTGCGTAGGGGTACCCGTTTGATGAGTACATCATCCAGACCTTGCAAACAAATCAAATTAGTTTACCGTGGATTAACATATTGCATGAGTGGTGGTCAAAATAGGGCACCATTGACTCATGGATGTTCAGGTTCTTGGATTTAGAGTGGTTTTCACCACTCCAAATTGGTGAAGACATTTGGATTTTTGATCGTAAAACGGCTGAATGCTGCTAATCTTGCCTGTTTGCAACTCAGTATTGTCAACCACATGAGAACCTTTTCAGCTGCCGGAACCTATTTCGGAACATCACTGTCGCGACTATGGACACGCAAAGGTCTTCTGTAGTGCTCATGTACGAGTCTTCTGGCGGAACAGAGTGGTAGCCACGAAAAAGTAAAAGACCAAAAAACTGACCGATGTCCGCTTCAGTGACGTCCACCTCCTCGCCTTTTAAGGGTGCATATCTTGCTGTCAATTCAGCCAGTGAATCAATATATTCTGGAGAAATAGTTTTGCACGATACCATAAAATGGCTCATGTTCCCAAGGTCCGGAAATGCCTCTAACAATAACGGAGGATTGTCGCTGGGAATTTTTTTATGAAACTTATCGTGGTCGCCTCTTGTTGGTGTACGAGCGCGCTTTGGGTTTTTTTGTTTCTGCAGTCTTTGTTGAAGATGTCCGTGCTATTGCAGCAGTCATTTGTCTCGACGCTGGTCACTGTGGTCATGGTTCAGAGCTTGAACTGGTCGGCAAATCAACATCTTCATCATTGCATCGCAAATGTTCATCAATCTATCGCACAACTTCAACGCGCCCGCATACATAATCGGATGCAACTTCAAAAATGTCATTTTCATTGACGTGCTCATGATAATGAAAATGATAAGAATGCTTGTAATACTGGTGCACACCGAAAAAATGATATTGCCATATTCATATTCAACAAGCCAAAAAAGAAAAAAAGAACAAGGCGAAATGCTAGCGCGCGCCCATGCTCTTTTTTGACAATGTGAAATTCCAATGTTCCAAAAAAGAATCATTCACATAAAACTCTCAAACCTGGTAACTAGAGTGCCTTTGCTATTTATTTTGGTTCTGCCACGTGATGCCACAATGTAGCCCTATATTCTAGTTCTGCTTTACTCACTGCTACTTTACTTGTTCTTGCGAAATAATGTGACAAGCATCTGGTGCGGAAGGAGCATGAAATACGCCTGTATTTAAACATATAACTAAAATATCTACAAGGAATAATATAAAAGTTTTAAATTGTTACGTTTCCTACAAGCATCAGTGAGTATGTGAAACAAAAATTTAAGAAGCGCGCTATATGAATGAAAAAATAAAGAATAGTTTAAGGACCAGAATTTAGAGTTTTCGTGTGGCATTTAACAGAAGAATATTTTTAATTGTGGGAGATACGAGCGTAGGCTCTGAAAACTTACAACTTGTCTTTGTGTGCTTATTAAAACACATGCCATTATTCTCATACCAGTATGAAGCCCTACAAGTATAGAAAACTGAGTAGGAAGTAAGCGTATTTTTTAAGTTGGACAAGCGTGAAATCGCTCAAAAAAACGACACTGGAGATGGAACTAACAAGAACAAAATTGAAGTTGGTGCGTTTGTGAAAGACGTCTATAACAAAGGGAAAGCCGGAGTCATACTCACCAAGTATAGGTTAATAAACATGTAAAGCAGTATGCACATCGCTGCATGCACTATATAAGCGGTCTCACCCCGTGTATTTAGTCCGCAATAAAGATTCACCTTCATCTCATTTAACCTTGAGCTCAGTTAACTTTTCATCAAGACATATGACGTGCTCGACGTAACGTGACGCATTGCGCCTTGTGTTTAACACTGAAATTGAGGAAGGCAATCTTGTAATTAGTGAACAGAAGCGCTGGAGGAATAGCCCGAAAGGAACACCACGTAATCATTGAATGCCACGTCAGGAACGAAAAGCATTAGTGCTACCTAAGCTCTTTGACAGCGCTAACGAAATGCGAGAATAGTAGACATATGGAAGAAAAACGTTGACGTAATGTGTATAAGATCCTAATTTCGCAGAATGCGATTGTAGCAACCATGTAACTAATTGAGCCTATAGTTCGTCATGACAGGAATGATGAAATTTTGGTGTTGAAGGTATATGAAATTAGACGTTCGTTCCTAGTAAGGCAGAAGTTAACAATACCGAGAAAGATAATATTTTTGAGCATAACTATAACCTTCTCTTTATTAGGGCAGTGAATGTACAATACAGACACCTATTAGTGTACGTATAACGCTACGAGCACTAAAATTAGGTCATTTTTGGTAGATATCATAAAACAACATTAAAATACAAGGTTGATCCCTCAGTAATAGGAATCAGTATATCACGAAAGTAAGAAGACTCCTCACAGAAGTAGTTGGCTGCTTACGGCGCATTGATATCAGCGTTTTGTTGTCCAACAGCTGAAGCACCGTTTTTTGTACACGCATCTAAGTTAACGATAAGTGATGCATCTGCATCCCGAGGAACGTCCATGATTAAAGATTGATTAATCTCTAAACATGCCTCTGTAGTCATGTATGCCTCTAGCAGCAGTATTAGAAAAATAACCAAACAAAGCTATGTTAGAGCCTGAAAAACATGACTGATTGTACTTCAAACTTCAGCTCAGGTTCCTTAATCGTGGCATCTTGAAGTTCTTGAACTTGTCTGCGTGAGTAGACGGAAACTCAACGCGTTTTTTGCCTTCTCTGTTGGCTGGTCAAGATTTTTATGCGTGGTGAGAGTAGGCGAAGCACGATAAGAGTACGTGGAGTTAGATCCAGGCTACATGATCCAGGCGAAGAACGCGCGTTACGTGATGCGTTGCAGATGCATGTTTGGTAGGAACGGATGCTATGAGCTGCGGCGACGCTTTGGATAAAGTCGCCACCTGGCAGTGTGTGAAGGCGTTGACACAATTGCACTTCTCTCATTAGAAACGCACCCAAAAGAATGGACGCGTAAAAACGACGCTTTGAGAGAACTAATCGTGGATTTCACGGTCATGATACCTTAGTGCGCATTACCAGATTACTCTGAGGCTGGAGTGGTAGATATAAAGGTTGTGCTTTTAACGCCTCCAAAGTAAGTGTCCGTGGCACAATGAATAGGGTGTGTTGCAGCTGTTGTCAACAACCCAGAGATAGTGAGTCGGACTACCGTTGACGGTACTGTTTTTTTGTCTTCTAATGCTATTATAAGATGTCATTTTCATGATAAAAGGACGTCACTCAAGTCTTGGGAAAGCCCAGAATGGGGTGAAGCCCAGCACTTTTATATTAAAAAAACAGACACACATATCCAAACTTAATTACACAAATCTAAGACATTGAAGCCATTGACGCGAGTATGAATGAGGGATATGACTGCCCTATAAGAGCTATTGTCAAAGAGACGCTTAACCGATTTTCTTTCCACTCCTGAAACACAAGTGGCATCAGCTGAACAATGTTTTTGCATTTATATTACGAATAAAGGAACCACTATATGTCCAGCACTCACAGTCATTGGGCGTGTTAAAAGTAATAACATCACGTTTTGTTTTATATTCTACTATATCGATTCTTTTTTTAACTGTAGCATTTCGTGCACACTATCATAAGACTATTCGCAATGTTCATAGACTGTTGCACCGCCTAGCGGAATTCAGGAGCGTCCTCTCAAGGATGATCAGTAGGCAGACGTTCCCAATGCTCCCTTGTTCGGCGGTGCTTGCGGCAGCGTGAATGCGTTAGCAAGAGACGAACACAAAGCACCTTGTATGGTTCGTGCATCAGGGGATATAGCAGACCATCCGTGACACGATAAATCTGATTCATTCTAGTGAGACGCGAAGTTTTTGTGAAAGCACATGGCAACTCGCGCTTTCGATTATAGCCCACAAAACACAGGCATCAGCTTTGCGAGATTTTCTGCAGCCACTTTGAATAGTTAAATGCTATTGTCTGACCATTCCAGTGTAAATTCGCTTCGTTTTAGTTGCGTATAACATTCGTCAGTGCTTTTGTAGCGCATGAATTCTATAGCAACAATTATTGTGCGCTGAAAGTAGCGCACACTCACAATTTGCTTTTCTAAACCTTGGCCTACGCTGCATCACTTCTTTTTGATGTTCGTTGATAGATGGCAGCACACTGCAAGAAATTTTGTTTGCCGGGTATCGGAACAAAATTATCGCCCTCCAATAAACGTGGTGTGTGACACCATGTGGGTGTTTTGCATGGTGAATGACGCGTTGTTGGTACTATCGAAGTCGTTTGGCGGAGAGAATTCTTCAGATTACTTTCAGCAGTGATGTTCAAAGAAACCGTCTTGACGCCGAGGATTTTTTACTGGACGTAGAGGGTTGTCAATGCCCTGAAAGTGACAGCGACAATGAACGATCAGCTGCTAGCTCACAAGCAGAGAGTTGCACTTCACGTCTCGTCTTGCGTCAATGTTTTTCCCGCTCAGAAGTAACTTTGGTTGCATTTATTGTGAAATATTTTTCAGCAAGCTCAAACTAAAAGCCAAGTTTTTCTTTAGCATTGAACTTATCTCAAATATAGGGGATATTAAAAAGCGCTGCTTGTCGCGAACACGCTCAAGCTTGACCGGCGAAGCGAAATGCTTAAAGCAATGAACTTTGCAGTTACGAATACAGCCCACGCTAACTTCTCCTGACCTTCACTGATGCCGTCCGAAGGACGTTGTTGGTCGACAAATTTTCGCAGTTTTGAGGTTGCGAAAAGCGTACGCGTGTCGATATCCTTGTTTGGATCGCGCTGATGAAACTTGCAAGATCCGAGTGCATGCGATGGCGTACTGTTACATTCTGCTCATGGCCATGGCACAAGCGCTACTTAATGGGAAGTTCAATGCTTGTGTTCCGTTAAAGAAGCAGCTGGATGATGCTCAAAGCACAAATAATGACCACGGCGAAACAAGTTTGCAAACGATCGCTGCGTTAAACATTCGTTCCTGTGCAGCAACGATGGCGCGCTACTCACCGGTGGCCCTCTAAAGTGGCAAATTCGTCAAGTGGGATGAGCATCCATTATCTCGGAGTTCCGTTCAGTTCATTCGTGAGTTTTCGTTCGCGCAGTTTTCTCTATCACTCACAGGATTTCAAGCAAAGTATCGTTGATACTTGGTCCATCAGCTGACACTACCGCCCTTCGCATTGCGGCAAGAAATGAGGTAGCGATAATTCAGCAGTTCCTATCGGTTGGGAAAGTACTTTGCATTTATGTATACAATCACTTGATAATCAAGAGTTCATCCGGCAAAAGCGGCATGGGAAGCACGTCCATGCGTCCTATTTTTCTTATGCAAGTTAATGAGTTGATCATCCTTCCACAGCCATCTTTGATTGCATGGCGCACTTCCTATAGGCCGTAGGCATTGCGAATATAACAGCCGCCTCTTGCGGTACTTACCTACGCAGGACAAACGTGAGGCTTAGAAAGGGGGTTCATATTAAATTGAGGACAACGCAGTGACCATTCAAAGAGAAAATGATAAGGGTAACTCAAGAGACATGAAAAGAGTAGGGTTGGTCAGGGAACAAGTCGAAGTTGAGGAGATCTTAGTTGAAATCAAGAAGAAGAAATGGACATGAGCTGGGCACGTAGTGCGAAGGCAGAGTATCCGCTTATCATTATGGGTAACTGACTGTATACTCAGAGAAGGCAAGCGGGTGAAGAGGAGACAGAATGCTAGGTGGGCAGTTGAGATTAGGGTGTTTGCGGGTGTAAAGTAGCAGCAGCAAGCCCCGCCGCGGCGGTCTAGTGGCTCAGGTACTCGGCTGCTGACCCGCAGGTTGCGGGTTCGAATCCAGGCTGCGGCGGCTGCATTTCCGATGTAGACGGAAATGTTGTAGGCGTGTGTGCTCAGATTTGCGTGCACGTTAAAAAACCCCAGGTAGTCGAAATTTCTAGAGTTCTCGCCTACGGCCTCTCTGATAAGTATATGGTGGTTTTGGGACGTTAAACCCTACATATCAATCACTGGTAGCAGAAGGCACAGGACCGACTTGAATGACGGAACATGGGAGAGGCCTTTGTCTTAAAGTGGGCGTGATCAAGTGGATAATGATGATGATGATTACTATTAGTCATTGAAAAATTTGAGTTGCGCCATGAGTTAGCGGTTTGAAGCTGTCTTCCATTTATAAAAGGCGCAGCTGGTCCTAGCACGTGGTACCTTAGAACTGTTGTAGCAATAGACGTGCTAGAATATTGTAAATTGCTGATGGAATTGGCAGAAGCATTTCCCTTGCTGCGGAACAATCATAGAAGATGTGCATGGGGTTGAACTAAGCAGTAGCAATTTACTCTTGACGGTGAATCTACAAAGACCACCACAATTGTTTAATGTCCTTGGCTGCTTCACATGCTTTATCGCGCCGAGATATTGGAATCGGGTCGGGAATAAGCAAGCAGTCGCATGCTGAAGTGCTTGTCAAAAAACGGCACTCTGTTGGCCACGAGCCTGAAGCTAAAAGGGTGGTGTAGTGATGTGATCAGCGTATGAGGGCCTGAGAGCTGGTTCGCAAATAATAATGGAACCAGACGTGACGCCTTTTGTTTCGTACCAGCAGTGACATTTTTAACAGTGGGCTTGATGATTAAGACGTTGGAAAGCGCAGGAAATAAAAAGCGTTATTCGGTATTGTTCTGAACATGAGGTAATCTTGTTAAGAGCGGGCTGGCGCTGTAATCAGAGGCATATGTTTAATGGGACGACTGCATGCTCGAGTAACTACTCCTTATCGCGCCGTCAACTGGTGACGAGAACACTTCCAAAAACTGTCTTCAATGCTAACCATGAATAGCTGTAGAGCTTGATCTGTAAATTAATGAAATCAGGCAAGGTATTCTGCTAATGGCCGAGTGCTATGAAGGCAAGCATGATGGTAGTCTGCATTGGGCACTGCGACTGCATTTTTGATGAAAACAAAAGCGGTTGCAACCATGCTTTAAACCTCGCAACTAGAAGTCATTGTACACTCATGCCCCAATCACTTTTATTGTCAGCGTTTATCTTACGTCTACGTCCTTTTAATAAAGATGGAGCTCCACTTTTGTGCTGCTTTCACGCCAGCGTTTGCCGAGCAAAAGGTATATGATCAGGTCTAACTGTGGTGGAAACCATCTCGCAGTGCGGGTTGATGCCTCCTTCAAAAGAGGGTGCCATGGTGCCTACATCGCACGAGCCTGGAGTTGAATTGTGACCACATACAATAAAACCTTTACGTTCATACGAAGGGGTGCACGTTGCAGTAAGGTGTAGTTTAGTGAGATGTGCCTTTACAAACATACAGATGGTTGTGGCTGGTACTATAAAGAAGGTTGAGGATGGTCGCCATTTCAAGGTAACATTTCCACTCATTTGTTGAAAAGCCAGTAATGTTCAAGATGGTGAACTAGTCATTCTACTAAAATATTGTTGAACATCACTACCCCATAGGAATACGGTTTTGCCATATGACTACAGTATATATAAGAATATCTAGGGTCCAACTTCTCAAAACGATAATATGAATATGTGAGACGCCTCAGTAGAGAGCTTCCAAATTGTGATCCACCTGGTATTCTTAGACGTGCAGTGACAAGGAATGAAACATGGGCCTTTAGTATTTCGCCTCTGTTGAAATGCGTCCGCCGTAGCTGTGATCGGCGACAATACGGAATAAAATTGTTCATTTTGTACGGCGAGTGTCATCGGTGAACACGATCAGGTGGAACAAACTCAATAAGGAGCCCTGAGTGTTTGATGGGTAGGCGATTTAGCGTAGTCTTTTTATTGCGCAGAAGTTAGGGCGAAAGTAATATACAAGGACCTACAAAAGCGCAATAAAAATATGATGCCTTTCGAAGGAGAAAATCAATTGAAATTTGAAGACCTTGTAATATTTAACTTGTACAAAAAACTAGTGTACATGTATTTCCACATTCAGCCAGTGTCCGAATGCAGCCGTCATGAAGTCCTGCGATTTGAGCTCGTACTACGAACCTCGATAGCAAAGTACTGTTCGCCTTGTTGATGCAGTTGTTATGGCGCTCGTTTCTCGACCCGAAGCGTTACGAAGTCTAGATGATCGACATTTAAGGAGTTTATGGTGGGCCTCATTAACATGTGAAATGTGGACGCGTTAGGCACCACGTAGTATAACCATCATTATAAGTGCAACGCAGTTGTCTGTGTACTATGGGTTAGCGATGGCTGAAGTGATTGGAAACGCAATGTGATGGGTATACAAAGCGGGGCATCGTCGCTTCACTGCCCATCGTTCAGATTGACCTCCTTGCATCTTATACCTGTCCGGTATTTTTTTTCCTTGTGCAAAACTTAGCCCTCCCTACCCACGTACTTCCTTTCTTAAGCGAAAGCACTAAAAAGCCATTGGAACACGTCAAAGGTCTGAAGGCCGCGGTAGAGTTTCAAGTGCAATTTTATTTCTGTTGAACGATTGGATTTCCACGATTTCGATTTGTCGTTTAGGAAGCATATGCTTTAAAGGAAGATTACAATATTTTGTAATAGTCTTTATTTTTATCAGTAACATTGAGGGTGATAATACTTGTGCACAGAATAATGTGGCCCGTTGCATTTTTTTATGGCTGGAGAACTTTTTTTCCTAGAATATAATGACACTTATGACTCGTCTTAGCGGAATACTGAAATATGACGTCAAAAAACAAACTGTCAATTATGGGGAAATATATTTTGCTGTTTATTTGCTAGATGGCAATTTTGATGGGCAACTTTATATTCATCAAATTAATTAACTTGGTAAGGCCTAATTGTGACTGGCACTGCTCAAACTCCGGAAGACATATAATGTATAATTGGCTTTCGTTCACTTTTAGGTTTCAAATTATGACACATATTGCCTAATCCTGTGCTTACGTTGCTTCCTTCAAGTAATTGGCAGCCTCATTTCTCTGATTCTGACATGAAACACCAAGTGTTATCAAATCAAAGCCACTCTATCTATTACATCGCGACATAATTAAAATGCTTTTGGGATTGCATATATTCCCCCAACATCATGGGGACGACACATCACCGAACAGTTTAAATAGTTAGCGTACCGAGCCGCTTTAAACATTGGTTTTCATAGAGAGAAGAGTTGAGTTGGTAGGTATTATTCCTGTTGTTTTAGGTCGATATGGTTCAAGAAAGAAGATATAACAACCCGTTTCAGCTTTTTTATCATGCTCATCGGGAGGGTAACATATGTGTAGTTTCAGTAAATATTACCACCCTCCTTACCCTCATTACTATCGCTCTTTCCTCTAGTTCTCTGCGTATTTGTGACACTGTACTAACATAGTTTTTTTCTGTGCTACATTTGACAATATGGGGTACTTGTGTTGTCAAGACTCTTATACTTCATTGTTTTGCTTTTTTTTCACTAATATTGCGTCATAGTATTGCATCTTACTTTCATGTTGAGTGCTCCTGTAAATATTTCACGTAAGTTACGTCCACTTGGAAACTCTCAGGATTACGCATAATAAGTGCACTTTTTGTTCTTGCAATTTTTTGATTCGCTGCGTAGAATTACTGTCATCGTAAATAAAACATCACGAATGGCCATTTTAAAAGAATATTTCATTTGATGCCTGATTCTCAAGCAGCTTCACTTGGTACATTTATTCTTTCGGGTATCACAATCTTGATTTTTGACGTTTGCATAGAAAAAGGCGGTTACACAGCATCCAACGCAAAGAATCTAAAATGCACGCAATCATGCAGCAGTAGCCTTCGATTTGCAAAATTATGGCTTTTGAAACATGTCATCTATACCTTGAAAGAGCAGGAATACTATATATTTTAACGGGCGCTCTGTATGTGTAAAAACACTATATGTATAAGAAAATGCATTCAGCTTCAGAAACAAAACACGTAGAAAACGCATCTTTGCTTCAGAAACTTCAGGTTCCTGGAAAATTGTGAAAATATTTAGACCAACAGTTGGTCTTCCTTGATGTGTGAAAGTACTAAATCCTATCAGTCATGCAACACTGCCATAGGTCAAATGGATATTTGTACTGTCTATGCTCCATCTCAAAAGTTCCTGTCAGCTTTGCGAAAGTGAGGGCCTCATAGACAACAGGAACTATGAGTATCCTCTCCATATGCACTCATCGGGTTCATATAGTCTGCTCGACGTGTGCCTGGCATATGCTCACATGCGTAAGTCGACAAATGAGAACAGATGGCTTCATCAAGAAAACAATGGCCGCACTCATCACGTCTGTGCCCTCTGCATGGAATTCATCAAGTCGTCCTTGTGTGCTTCGCGACCTGCACGTTGCAACATGACGCTTGTATTTCCTTCAGACCAATTTGCAGATGCTTCGAGAGCAATGGAGAGCTCTCGAGAACGGACCCCTCATTGGCGCCCTAAAGCTCGAGTATTGCGTGAGCTCGCTTTCGATCAAGCAGGAGCTAGAAATTTCCGAACATGGTTAATCTAGTATTGGGCGAGAGCCGTTAGTTCACTGAGTGTCGTCTCCTTTGTGTGACGCAAAGCTTCTGAGGTTGGCTTTGGACTCCAGCTAAATGTCAGAAAAAGCGTCCCCGACGCGAAAACCGAAACTTGTTTACGCAGCGCACATGTGCAGTGGCCTCAACGCCATATCTGTGAGGCCCCGTAATGATTGGGGCTCCTACTTGAGGGCTGCAAAATGTGTTCGAGGCTATACTGCCCAAATTCTAAGAACTATATATAATTTATAGGCGTGTGAGACTTAACAGGTTGGCCTAAACACACAACGCATCTCCTTAATATTATAAAATGTGTTTCATGCATGCTCCACAGCATGGTTCATTTCAGCCTTTACTTCTTGCTCGCACCACATCACATAGCGAGCGCAAGTTCAATTCGAAGCGGGTGGTCGCTTCCACGTGGGCGCTGCCATATTGGTTAGTTACCAGTTACCAAGAATAATGAATATATCGTGCATCAATGTGAACACGTGTCAAGTAAGCGCAAATGTCTCAGTCATGCCATATGTAACGTGTTTATATCAGGACCAATATTTTGCTGTTCAAGCATGTATGTCACTTACAGCCTCTGGTCTTGGGGATGATTAACGGTAGTATTGAGATTGAGTATAGAGTAGATGAATAAATAGCACCAAAAGATATATATGCTTTCTACACTCGTTATAAGCGTGGAACGACTGCACTTTCACTCGATTGGCTTTCATTTTTTTTCTAACGAATTAACGGTCCAACTTTGTGCATTTTTGAAAGATCAGTGGACATTACAGAAGTCAGTATACGTTTAGACAGCCAAACGCTGAACAGATTTGCGCACGCCTTAGGAGCAGCATTTGTCGGTTTGCATACTGTCACACTGTCGCTTTGATATGACACAGAACGTAATTACAATAGTCTGCTGCAATGCGTACTCGTTCACTTGAATGTGTCTACACCGTTCCTAATAAAATGTGCAAACCCATCTAATCCAGGCCACTTATAGTACGCTTTACTATATATACATACATATAAATAAATAAATAAATATATATATATATATATATATATATATATATATATATATATATATATATATATATATATCCAGTGAGTGTCTTCTCTGACGTTCCCTGACCGAAACGTAGGAGCAATAAAGGTTTTCGCACGTTTGTCCGCCCCGGCCAATTTCTATATATATATATATGTATATATATATGTATATATATATATATGTATATATATATATATATTATTGATTGGATGATTGAGATAGATAGATAAATATATAGATAGATAGATAGGCTCAAAGTCGCCAAAGTTTGCAGAGAAATGCTTCACGTTTTATAACCCTAACTGGTGCTTCCTGAACGTTAGACTTTGTGGAGCGCTTGTATCTCCTATCTTCATTTGAATTGTTGTAGCTCGTGCGATTCGTTATCAATAAAACAAACTGGTATTAAGGCGGTAGATATATAGAAAGAAAAGAAGGTAGGCGACCACGTTTTCTTTTACGTCTATGTAGCCGGCCTTTCTATATATACCACGCTAACACATCTATGTTCATGCATTAAAAATAGATTTCACAATCATAAACTGTAATATTCATAAAAGAGTGCGCTATCCCTTTCTTGATCAAGTTTTACGTAAAGCACAATTTGTACATTTAGTTCTGTAGACCCAGCTGTCTGCACCGTCGATGTACACATATGGCACCATTTGTGCCTTCAAACAGGTATTTGAAGCTAAATGCCTTTCTTTTTTTTTCCCGGCTGTTCGCTATCCGCTTAACAGCATACGCGATGAAGCAAGCTCTGTTGGTTTTGGCATCGATGGTCTTTGTGGTGGTATCGCAGACTGTGGAAGAATGTGACAAGACGGCTCTTCTGGTTGGCAATGGTAAATGAATAACCACTATATATGACTTTGTGCATTTTTTGCTTCGAAGTGTATAATTCGACGTGAGTGCTAACAGATAGCAATGACAAAGGATAGGTCCGTACTAGGATACCAAGATGAGTTTTATTTCCAGACAGCTTTGTGCGTTTCTGCGATAGAAAGTCTCGCTCAAAGTCATCATTGCGAACTTAGGCTTTAGCTGGTATACAGTTCTGTTGTTGTGATGTTGTAGGCTTTGACAATGAAATCGTGATATTTATTTTCAGTTCATATTGCTTGAACTTGCGTCACATGAGGTAGTAACAATCACGTCACCATCATAGGCGTTTGCACTCTGGTCGGGTATTAAAAATTATATTCTGCAAACGCCAGTGCTTGGGTATTATTTGCGCATCTTCGGGTACGTGCTAACACAATTGAGTGCTGGCATTAGTTTCATTATATCTATATCCAGTGCGCACTGTGTTATGCCCCCTTCACATGAGTCAGGCATGTTCTGCTTTACTTTACTGAGGCCTGTGCGCATCGATAGCACATTTAACTCTATTAGCGTCTGAAGTTGTGTGCCACTAAAACACCAAAATATAAACATGCACGTCTGTACTAAGAACTGTGACATGTGCGAAAGGCTTATTTGAAATCCGCTGATTAGGCCTGTACAATCAATGCATCTGTGATGGAGTGTTAGAATGTAGAATTGCATGATCACTATTTCAGAAAACTACGAATGCGCTTTCACTCCTCGTCCAGGCAGACAGCAGTATTAGCGTATCGCATAGTATGAGTAATACCAGCGGACTGAAGGGCTCACCTAATATGTATTTAGGTATAAGCATTGTTGAAAAAACAGGTCACTGACCAATGTCAAATAAAAACAAAGATGTTTCGGGATCCGTACGGATCTCTTGTTCACAATCATTGTGAACAAGAGATTGTTACATTGTGAACAAGAGATCCGTACGGATCCCGAAACGTCATTGTTTTTATTTGACATTGGTCAGTGACCTGTTTTTTCAACAATGCCTTTACCTGACCAGACGACATTCCGTCGAACTCTCGACTATTTAGGTATAAGCAACGCGGGGAATTCATTTTTCAGATCGCAATAATGTCCTAGGAATTTTGGAGAATGTTTTGGTAGCCAATGAATGTTGATTTGCATGTTTATGCGTCTAACGAGGTCGACATAAGTTACGCTGTTATTGTCAGCTTAGCTTGCGGAAATATACCAAGGAAACCTCCACGAAGCGGTATATGAGCGAGAATTGTCGAGACACAAAACCATTTTACCGTCTGGGTTAGCTTTTTTTAAGCGGATAGCATTACGTCATTGCATCTCACATAGCAGCTTGTTTTGAAGCAGGGGGACGTTTGGCTACTCCGAACACACAGGGATACAGGCGAATAGCGTACCCCTAAAAGACTTCTTTGAGAGACTTGTAGGAATGAATTCCGTGAGGAGCCACACTTTACTGATATCTTCTTGGAGCAACAGAACTATACTTGTTGCATGAGGAAGTAGTTATATCAACTTGGTGAATAGTGTAGTCTATGACGACGGGGTGGAATGCCTAAAAGACCAGAACAACTGATGAAATCGCTGCTAGTTACGCGGATTGGACGAATAAACAAAATATAGCGGCAACCGATCGTTTATTGATAACCTGGTGAACTAGGCTTGCCTAAACATTCAACTCCGAGAGCATTGTGAACCGAATGTTACGAATCCTCATCGTCTTCGGTATCCGGTAGGACAATGAAGGTCGTTCCTTGCTGGCACAGTTCAAGCTGGCCTTGGAAGAGGCCAAAACTTTCACCAGGGCTTCCAAAAAGGTGCCCGGCATTGTCACGACTGCCATTGGTAATGTACTGGTCATCGTTGATAAGAAAGAGAGAGAACAGAGATATGTCGACGTAGAGTGAGTTCAGCTACAAGCCCTCGCAACTCAGCCAAGGAAGAGTGAAATGACTACTGAGTGCTCGCTACAACTTCAAGATTTCTCAAGTGAGCTATGGAAACAAACCTATTTAGTTAAACTCTCACGTGTGCCTGCAACTAATGGTAAAAGCCCAGCCGTAGCCAAGTGGGAATCACAGAAAAGAAGATGTCGCAATAGGTATTTAGCGAAGGAAGCGTCGTATTGCGCCAACTGTTGAACTTGTCAAGGTGCATCACCACGGTAACGCATCTTTCAATTCTGGTATATTTAAAGGGCTCAGATTGTGAGCGAGATATCGTTAGTCAGCTGAGGAGAATAGTGATTTGAGCAAGTTGCTTGGTATTCATTCTCAAAATAGTGCATGCAAATGAGGGAAAAGAAGAAACAAAGAACACCTGTCCCATTGTTTCTAGAGATGAGTTTAAATGTACCCCTTCCGGACGGTCTTTTCTATGGGGCTACCGTGCTGGAATTTAGCCACAAGAGCGTTTGTGAGGCCGTATGGGACTTCTTACATGAGAAGAGACTAATAGAATGCGAACTTTATCGAAATAAAGCACATTTTCAAAAACATTGGTCATATTTTTAAATAAATGAATTGAATTTTCTATATTTATTAAAACCATGTGTCTTTACCATTTTCAGTGACATAATGTTACAGGTAACTTCAGAAGTATTCATTGCCTAACATTTTCCTGCTATGTACCAATTAATTTATATAGCAAGACATCACTCGTTTTCATGCGAATTCTCTACGGTGGATTGTGCCAGGATAAACAGAACAATCAATCTTGTCATGTGTTCTCGGGTGTCTTTCTTCGTTGTAGTCATGTGGGGTTTAACGTCCTAAAGCTACCATGAGATTATGAGATACGCCGTAGTGTAAGGCTCAGAACTTTCGTTCAATTGGTGCTCTTTGACATGCAGCCACACCTGAGCACACGGGTGTAAGCATTTTCGACTCCATAGAAAATGCAGCCGCCACAGGCGGATTTGATCCCGCGACGTGCGCGACAGCAGCCGAGTAACTTAGCCACTACACCAACTCCTCGTGTGGTGTCCTCGTGTGTATGCGCCGTTTTTAAGATAAGTCTTGGTTGGCTTTCCACCATGTAATGGAATCATGCGTGGCTTGACGCCAAAGAGCCAAAAACTAGTGTTCCACAATTGGAGTCTTTGTTACAAGTGGTGATAACACTGACGTAAAAGGCAACATATTGGTGGACAATCGCCTCTGTTGCTAATATTGTAGGGCATAGAACGTGATATTTGAAGGTCGCTGGTGTTTTTCTCACAGCAGCGAGGTATGCTATCACCCCGTTTCTCCCATACATATGCCATAACTACGAAAACTGACGTCCTTTATACTTCAGATGGCATCACTGTCAGTTAGTTCACATCATTATCGTTTCCAACAGAAGCAGTCGACGACTGAATATTTCATGAAAAAACCGTGTTTGGCTTGCCATACTGGTATTTGTTATCTGTCATACTTCAAATAGATTGAATACATCAGGCCACGAGCAGACAAAGGTATCAATAAAGGTGATGAGGCTTTCCCTATCCAACGGAAATGTTCACGTTGTATAAGCTGGTGTGCATCACTCCGAGTTACCACGGATATAACTATGTGAACAATGCGCACAAAATACAATTGACCCACCTAGCCCTGTTTTTTTATGAATACACAGATTTTATGCAGTAAAAGTTTCCAAATATAAAAATATATGCCTGTAAGCCAATCTGTTTCGCAGTTCCCATAATAGGTTTTGCTTCTTGTAAGCACTAGACTAACGAAATAAGAAATTACCGGTAAAATAGTAGTGACATGATTTTTTCGAACGTGGCCGCGGGCGTGCCAAATAGATTTTGTTCGCTTTAAGCGGGCACTGAAATGACACGTATACTGAAAAAAAAATTAACAGCTTTTAGCCATCACATGTCATAGTGCAGTAGGCGCCTTGTCTAATGTGGGACTGAATTATGTACTACTCAATCAGTATTATCGTCGTGCAGTTTCATAAACTAGGGGTCATTTCTATTTGTAAAACATTTTCTACGTCCACTGCATGCAGCACTGCAAAAGCACTTCCATCTCCTCCTACCTTTGCAAAGCGATGCATATCACTGATGTTGTCATCTAAAATATGCGCTACGCCCACGATAGCATTTTAAAGGCATTTATTTATTTGTTGAACGTACCGCTTCGGCAGTTCGCTTCATCTCAGTACCACTACAATAAAATAAATAGTCTTTGTTCTCCCTGTTTCCTCACAGGCATGTGCACTGAAGGACCACTACCCATTTTACCGGGCCAAACCTTGATGGTACGGTGCCCATGTGCTAACATTACCTGTCATGACCACATGAGACGAGTTACAGTCACATGGTAAGCAACGCATCTATAAAAATAATGCGGTATAAATATTGTAACGAAAAGGTGATGAGCGCGGATTCAATTCAATTCCAGTGGTAACCAGCACAATTGAATTTATTGAACAGCTGCTGACCGAGGTCAGCCAGAAGAGCTCTTTCTGGCTCTCTTTTAACGCCTTGTGTCGCTCTGTCGACACCTTTAGACCGCTATTGCTCAGTCATCCATGAAAATAGAAAGGATCATGATAAACAGGCACATGGTCTCTGCGTCGTCTTCCTGACATTAGTCCTATTTTTCATTTTCTGCTTGGCCCAAAAACACGTGCGCCTATTTCTTCTGCGCGAAAGTAATAACTGAGATGAGAAACGAGAGAGCGAGTATAGACACAGAGAAAAGCGATAGAATGCTTGAGACTAAGAAAGACAGAGAGAAAAAAGCAAGATTAAGGTAGAGAGGAAGAATATTTCCAGAAAGAACGCTTCTTCGCAAGGAGAGATTCGGATTCGCCTGCCCAAGATGAATGCTGAGCATCCTAAACTCCGGCTACCATCACACGCTAGCAGAGGAAATCATAAATAATAGTTGTAGTGCAGTCTAGAATTGTATTCTTATAGTGTGGAACAGTAAGTTACTGGCTAGCACAGGGAAGATAAGGAAAAGGGAAATAAAACAAATATTGCATGGAAAGAAAGATAAAAATAAAAAGAACGGAACGATAAAAAAAGAGAGGCAGCTATAGAACAAAAGAAAAATTTCGATAAAGAAATGAAGAGTGGTGGGCACGCTAATAAAGCAAATCTTATATAATGGTTGTGGAGAAGTCTACAATTGCATTGTAGTAGTGTGGAACAGGAAGTTGCGGCTAGCAGAGTGAAGGTGAAGGAAAGGAAAATAGGATAAACATTGCGTGGAATGAAAGGCGAAATTGAAAAGAACGGAAAAAAAGAAAAATGAGAGAAAGCTATAAAAAGAAACAAAAAGTTGGATAAAGAAATGAAGAGCGAAAGAAAGGGATCACTGCTTGGAGGCAAGTCTTGAGACAATACCTTTGTCAAGAGTCGCGGCTGCTATCTCATTTCGTGTGGCCGCACGAGAAATCGATAAATCAGTTTTCCCACTTGGAATACAGGAAAGAGACTGCGCAATGAACACTGCTACATCTCGACCTTTCTACGCCTACAGACACCTACTGGAGTGCACTGAAACGATGCCACTGTTCTTTGCCGTTTATGGCTAAGAGTGGCTTTATGGTTAAGAGCGCTTTATGGTCAAGAGACAGTACGCCAGATATTTTTCTGCCGTCCTTGCTATTTATAAAGCACCGAAAAACTCACTTGCAGTGGCGTCAGCTCACGTAGATCTCAGATCGATGATAGCGGAAACCATTCTGGAATGACGTCCTGAGAGGTCAAAGGTGACAAAAGATAAAGATGGCGATAGTGGGGCTGAACTTCATCGAGTCATCGAACTTCCACAGGGCATTATTGGTTTATAGGGTCTTAATGGCTGTGATATGTGCGACTTCGTGTGCGCGTGCTCTGCTCTCCTTCTTTCTCGATCTTTTAAACTTCTTCATACTGTGCCCAGCGTGGGGTAGCACGCCACTCCTTTTACACTGGTTCTCATTCCACACTTTCTGTTCTCTCATGTTCCTTCCTCCCTGAATTATCCGTCCTGATTTACACGGAAAAAGTAAGGCTACTACACGCGGAGAGATAGTGAACTTGCCAACCTACGTGAGCATGGGTCTTGAGGTAGTCAGCAGGCCGTATTTTAGGTAGAAAAGGCTACCAGAAATGCCACAAATGTGCAGTTTAAAAGAGCCGCTGAATCGCATGATTACTGTCAATACATCAAAGTCTTCACTAAAGTTTGCCCTGTCACTAAGTTTATAATAAAGATTGATTCGGAAACCTTGCACCTACTCTATATACATAGTTTTCTATTACGTTTTGTTAAATATTTATTTGCCTAATTAAGTTAATCACAACAAATATTCACTCAAGCTATATTAGCTCTACGTTGCCTTCCTGATTATGTTACATAGCTAGTGCTAAACAATATGTCTAGCTCATTTCAGTCTTTGTTTTTTTGTCCAGTCACCCCACGTTGTTTATAAGCCTAATAAATAGGTTTTCAACACTTTTGCTCTTAATGATGTCTTGATTCTTCCTGAATATCATTTTCATTTTCATTTCACATTATTTTCAATTCCAACATGAGAGCTCAAAAAACTGTTTGGACCCATAGCCAAAGGCTAGAATACGGTAAAATTATGCGATACAAGATGGCACGGTATCCTAACGATAGCACAGAGCTACAATAGCACATGTAGCAAAACAATAGAACAAGGCATTGAACCTAGATACGAAATGCTAAACATTGCAGATATAGTAAAGAAGGTTAGGCATTGTACAGACATATATATTCAGATACTCGAAGTTAGGTAAGACAAAAGAAACATGTATTCTTTATATACAAGCAAAAGAAAGGCAATGAGTAATGACAACTACCCAGTAAACTTTCGCTGGACGTACTGATACCTAAATAAAAGAATTGAAAAATTTTGTTACTATTGTAAAGGGGGTTTATTGAAGGACTGAGCAAGCGGGTGGTAGCACTAAAGGAACGCAGGCGAACCCAGATGACGGTGCTTGATCGCCGATCTCGTGCCTTCTTCTTGTGCTGATGATAGCTGACCTGATGGTAACAGCGTCTTTCTTATTCACTACAATTACCCCCGGCGAAAAAGATGAAGCCATCCTGGCGATCTAACACGTGGGGACAAGCGGGTCAAAGTACGGCTTCAGACGGGTTACGTGAACGATATCACGTCCACGCCGACGACGGTCGCTCGGTGGCGTGAGCGGTTCAATGGCGTAGTTCACGGGTGAAGTACGCTCGACCACGCGGTAGGGACCATGATAATTGGAGAGTAGCTTGGGTAATACACCAGGGGCGCAGGGCGGTACATGAAGCCATACAAGTGCTCCAGGAACGAACGTTGGTGCAGAACGATGGTCGTCGTCACGGATCTCCTTCTGGCGCTGTTGGTCGGATGTAGTAAGCCGCTTGGCTAGCTTGCGGCACTCTTCTGCGTAACGAGCGGCTTCCGAGACAGGCTTGTATTCGGAGGGATCTGGCGAGTATGGCAGTAAAGTGTCGATGGTGTGTGATGGTTCGCGACCGTACAGGAGAAAAAATGGGGAAAACCCGGTAGTGACTTGCGTAGCGGTGTTATACGCGTATGTCACAAATGGGAGAACGAGGTCCCAGTTTGTTTGATCAGAAGCGACATGCATAGCGAGCATGTCCCCCAGAGTACGATTAAACCGCTCAGTCAAGCCGTTCGTCTGTGGGTGGTAGGCTGTACTCTTCCGGTGAACCATATGGCACTGTTGAAGAAGTGCTTGAATTACATCGGAGAGGAAAACACGCCCTCGGTCACTGAGGAGTTCTCGAGGAGGACCATGACGAAGCACAAAACGATTGAATATGAAAGTTGCGACGTCTTGTGCTGCAGCTGTGGGGAGAGCAGCAGTTTCAGCGTACCGTGTTAGGTGATCCACTGCCACGATAACCCATCGGTTGCCTGCCGTTGTTAATGGTAGTGGTCCGTAGAGGTCAATTCCTACACGGTCGAATGGGCGGTCTGGGCATGGAAGTGGGTGCAATGAACCTGTTGCAGGATGTGGCGCGCTTTTCCGCCGCTGACATTCGTATTGGCGGACGAAGGTAAACATTCCGCGCCAGTAATACCTTTTTCGTAGGCGCTCGTAGGTCTTGAAAACACCGGCGTGAGCACATTGCGGGTCGGAATGAAACGACGCGCAGATGGTAGAGCGCAGCGTTCGGGGAATGACTAGTAGCCATTTCCTACCATCTGCTGAATAGTTGCGCCGGTACAAAAGGCCATCCCGAATACTGAAGTGCGGAGCCTGGCGGCGCAGGGTTCGAGTGGTTGGAAGTGTCGGTGCCTCGGATAACGCGTCAAGAAGCGAAGCGATCCATGGGTCATTGCGTTGTGCAGAAGAGATGGTATCCTCGTCAAGCGCTGACAACGTGTCGTCCGAGGAAACAGATGCGATGTCCGGGGATACGGGAGATCGTGACAGTGCATCAGCATCGGCATGCTTGCGGCCGGAACGATATACCACGCGAATGTCGTATTCTTGAAGCCGAAGAGCCTAACGGGCAAGACGACCTGATGGGTCTTTAAGCGACGATAACCAGCATAATGCGTGGTGGTCCGTTACTACATCAAAAGCACGGCCATAAAGGTATGGGCGGAACTTGACAAGCGCCCAAACGATCGCCAAGCATTCCTTCTCGGTGACGCTGTAGTTTGATTCAGCCTTGGTAAGAGTTCTGCTGGCGTAGGCGACGACATACTCGGCGAACCCAGGCTTGCGTTGCGCGAGAACCGCACCGAGGCCGACACCACTGGCGTCGGTGTGGACCTCAGTTGCTGCCGTAGGATCGTAGTGACGCAGTATTAGTGGTGAAGTGAGGAGACGACGAAGGGTACAGAAGGCTTGGTCACACTCAGAAGACCATGACGAAATATCAGTGGTGCTGCCTAGAAGTTCGGTCAAAGGCGCAATGATAGAAGCCAAGTTGCGCACGAACCGGCGAAAGTAGGAGCATAACCCCACGAAGCTCCGTAACTGCTTCATAGTCGTTGGTTTGGGGAAGTCGGCGACAGCACGCAACTTAGCCGGGTCTGGAAGTATACCGTCCTTTGATACGACGTGCCCGAGAATCGTAAGTTGCCTAGCAGCGAAGTGACACTTCTTGAGGTTGAGTTGGAGCTGAGCATTCTTCAGGCACGTGAGGACGTGTTTGAGGCGCTCGAGGTGTGTTGCAAAGTCTGGCGCAAAGACGACTATGTCGTCGAGATAGCAGAGACAGATTTGCCATTTCAAACCCCGAAGAACCGAGTCCATCATGCGCTCGAAGGTGGCAGGCGCATTGCAGAGGCCGAAGGGCATGACATTAAACTCATACAGACCATCCGGTGTCACGAAGGCTGTTTTTGGTCGATCGGCATCTGCAAGGGGGACCTGCCAGTACCCTGAGCGCAAATCTAATGATGAAAAAAACTCGGCACCTTGTAAAGTATCAAGGGCATCGTCAATCCTGGGTAAAGGATACACGTCTCTTCGAGTGATCTTATTTAGGCGCCGGTAGTCCACGCAGAAGCGAACGGAACCATCCTTTTTTTAACGAGCACTACAGGCGAGGCCCATGGACTTTGTGAAGGTTGAATGACGCCACGTTGCAGCATATCGTTCACCTGTTCGGTAATAACTTGGCGTTCTGCTGCAGAAACACGATATGGTCGCTGTCGTAGTGGCGCATGGGAGCCGGTATCGATGTAATGTAGAGTGGTAGAAGTGCGGCCAAGTGAAGGTTGAACAACATCGAAAGATTCGCGGTACTGGTACAGCAGTTGGAGGAGTTCAGATCGTTCAGATGGTGACAGTCCGTCTGCGATCGCCGAATCGAACACTTTTGAAGCCTGTAGATGAGAGTGGTTAAGAGCACTGACGGCGGCGAGGTCACTTTGGGATGATTCTTGCGGCACGGTAAAAATTTGTCCGTTATCAATGGGCTGTACGCATCCAAGAGACTCGCCTTTAAACAGTTTGATGGTATGCGGAAAGGGATTGGTAAGGCAGAGAGCACTGGCTCCATTAGAAATTGAGAGGGCTGAATAAGGGAGCAGAAGTGGTTTCCGGCTTAGAAAGAGGCGTGATGGCTCGAAAAATGCTACTTCATCACGCATGCCGTCGGAGACCACAGGGAGCAAAACAGCTGCGGTCGGTGTAATGTCAGTGTCCTCTTTGACAACTAGCTCGTGCGCGGCTTGATTAGTGTGGTCGTAGGGCTGGTCGAAGAACTGAAGCAGTTCAAGTTCGGAACGGGCACAATCTATAACGGCACGATTACGGGATAGGAAATCCCAGCCAAGTATGAGGTCCGTTCGATTCGCCTGCACCACGTGAACCAGTTCACGAGGTGCTGCACCTTACCATTCGTTTCAGCGGTGCAGCATTGACGACCGCTGAACCCTGCCATTCGTTTTGAAAGGTGCAGAAGAGGTGCAGCACCGGTTCACAATTTTCCTGCACCTCCTTCGCTGACGGTGCCGGCTTGGTGCAGGCGCGCGTGCAGCTGAGCAGACGACGCAGCACTTAGACGTAGGTGGCTTAGGCGCCGTACTCGCCTCTACAAATGCGGTGTGTTTTGCCAAGATGTTTGCGCCTCATAAACTGTCCGCATGTGCGTTTCGCCATAGTTCGGTGTTTGCTGAATGGTGTAAATGAACCGAAAAGAAATAAGGCCAACACCTTGTCGGCACATCGTCATTCGTTTCGGGTGTCGTGCTGTGCCTGCACCGCTGAACTCACGCTGCACAATTTCTGAACTTCGCGTGCACAGCCGTGAACCGGTTCCGACCGGTGCAGGTGAATCGAACGGACCTATGATGTCATGAGAGCACGAGGAAAGGACGATAAATTCAACAATGTAGTGGTGCTCCGCAATTTTGAGTCGGGCAGTGCAGGCGGCTATAGGTCGAACAGGTTCTCCATTTGCTGCACGTAAGAACATATCAAGCGGCGTGGTCACCTTTCGGAGCTTGCGGCAAAGTTTGGCGTCTATAACAGACACAGCGGCACCGGTATCCACAAGAGCGTATGCATGGGCGCCGTCTACAAAAACTTCGACGATATTTGACGGCAAGGTGCGAGGACTTGAACATTTCGATAGCGCAGTTCTTGCCCCTTGAACTGCGACGGCTAGTTTCCCTCATTTTGAGGGGCGGGTCGTGGACGCATGGGTGACAAGGAGCGTCGATTGGGTGAAGGTGAGCGACGAGACGAAGTTGCCGGATAGTCATGGGAAGACGTGTTTGACTGACGATCCGAACTTTCATAACCAAAAGGTGGTCGGTTCATGTAATTGCTTCGTGGTCGGACGTCTGTGTAGGCGGGCACGCGACGACGGCAGTATCGGGAGATATGGCCAGGTCCGCCACACGCAAAACAAATCGGCTGGTTATCGCGCGTTCGCCAGGCATTTGCAGCAAGGGGCGCCGCCCACGCGGCATACGGCTGAGTCGAGGCTGTGGTAGTGAGGGGAGGAGCCCATGCGACGGAAGACTGAGTAGGAGCGGTAACATGCGGCAGTCCATTGAACGGCGAGGGCTGGTGTAACTGCTGCCTCTTTACTGCGTCAGCGTAAGTAAAAGGCGCGGCGACAACTTGCTGCTGAAAGGGCACTGGCATAGCCTCGGCAATCTGGTCCTGAAGTGCATGTCGGAGCATGGGAGCTAACGGTGTCGGTGGTTGCTCTTGCTGCTGCTGCGGGAGCTCTTGGCGCTGACAAAACGGCAGGAGGGAAAGCTGACGTGCGACCTCCTCACGCACAAAGTCTTTCATTTGTGCTAGAAGGCGGGAGTGGTCCGGTACGACGTCCAGTGCAGCAAGTGGTTGGTTAGGCTGAAATGGACGACGGGTGAGAGCTCGTTGCCGTCGCAATTCGTCGTAGTTCTGGCACAGAGTTACCACTTCAGACACCGTGCCAGGAGACTTCGCCAGGAGCATTTGAAAGACGTCGTCATCAACACCTTTCATAATGTGCTGGATCTTGGCACTTTCGCTCATTGCGGCATCGACGCGCTTGCAGAGATCGAGTATATCTTCGATATAGGCGGTAAACGTTTCGCCAGGTTCTTGTGCCCGTGAGCGCAGGCGTTGTTCGGCACGCAACTTCCGCACGGCAGGGCGACCGAAAACCGAGGATATTGCCTGCTTGAAAGTGGCCCAGTTCTCGAACTCGGATTCGTGGTTTGTATACCACAGTTTCGCCACATTAGCCAAGTAAAAGTTGACGGTGCTCAACTTAGCAGCGTCATCCCACCTGTTTGGTCCACTGACTTTTTCGTAGGACGACAGCCAGTCCTCGACGTCCTGGTCTTCGGCGCCCGAAAAGATTGGGGGGTCTCGCTGGTGAACCGGGCCGGGGCAAGTAGGAGCCGCGAGACGTGCTGTCTGTTGGGCAGCGTCAACTTGCATGGTCGACGGCAGGGTGCGGGATCGGAGTTCCAGGGTGTAGGTGATGCAGTTACCCAGCACGATCCACCAAATGTAAAGGGGGTTTATTGAAGGACTGAGCAAGCGGGTGGTAGCACTAAAGGAACGCAGGCGAACCCAGATGACGGTGCTTGATCGCCGATCTCGTGCCTTCTTCTTGTGCTGATGATAGCTGACCTGATGGTAACAACGTCTTTCTTATTCACTACACTATTAAGGGGGTTACAGAGACACATTAAAGATTGCAAGGAAGTGTTTTTTTTATTTTCAGAGGAAAGTTAACAGCTGATTTTATATCCCGAGGCAATCTATTCGAGATTTGGTACCGACGAACTGCAGACGCCGTTCTCCTTAGACGTTGTTCGTGGGAGGAGGGTTAAAATTACCGGCAGCAGCATACCTCGTCATCTATATGCAATGCGTACCTTGTAAGAAAGCGTATCATCTAGAAAACGCTTGGAAGTTCTCGATTTGCGGCGTGTGAGCGGGCGTCTATACCACATTTCACTTGCTTCGCGCATTTTGTTTTTCTCGGAAAAACAAGGAATTTCACCAAAAATGATGCTTCATTAGGGGTTATCTGAGGCAATGCACCAGATAAGGTCGGTGTTCCAGCGATATAAAAGCCGGCTAATTATATTAAATATTATTAGTGTTTAGCCATAAAAATTTCCGCCAAAGAAATCTGCACAAATGGTAAACCAGCGAAAGCTGAAGCGTTCAGCCCGATTTAGCAGAGTGCTCGACCCGACGAGGTACTGAATCGTTTCACAATTACTGGTTACATGTTCTTGCTTCGTAGTGAGTTTAGACACATCTGTCGCTCGGTTTACCAAAGTGCTTATTTCACACGCTGCACATTGTGCTTCGCGCGATCACGGTCATTGAGGAATGTATTGAGTGGTTAGATGCGTTTTACAATGCGTTAATCACAGTAATTGTTTTCAAACCACAGGCGATCACAGAGGTCGCAGCCAAAGCCACTGTGCCACTCGTGAAACTACCGCCGAAAGCGGCGTTCGCCCGGTGCACGAGTTCCCGCAAGAATCACACTGACATCGTAACATCGCGTTTTTTCAAACGTCTCATATCGTGAGACCACTTGACGGACAGGTCGCAGGAGAAACTCTTGCATGCAGGTTTGGCGGCATGGGTGCGATGACGTCACACAAAACGCAGCCAATGGCAAGCACGCCAAAGAACAACGTAACTGATAACATAGCCAATGAAGACAGCTCATTACACGGCAGCCGAATGAATTTTCATTTGTACTAGCAATATACAGCTTTTGGTGTAGAATAATATGATTGCAAGTACGCACGATTACCTCTATCATGCCACGCGGTTTCTTCTAATGCCAACTTTATTTAGCTGAGACACCCCGTTTACTTCTATCTATCTATCTATCTATCTATCTATCTATCTATCTATCTATCTATCTATCTATCTATCTATATATCTATCTATCTATCTATCTATCTATTTCGCCTTATCTGTATATCCCTTGGCTGGTGTGAACTAAAGCGAAACACCAATTTTGTGACCACAAATATGCCTGTCTAGAACCCAGGCAAGTATCTCCTGAAGCACAAATTTTGCATTTTACTTACTCACATAGCTGGTAACTGCAGACATTACAACACGCCAGAAGACTACTTCATTTTAATGACAACAGTGCAACGAAGGCAATATATAACTTCATGCTAGTCACAAATGCTTTAGTGCTCTTTCTTGAAATTCAATAAGTGCACCACTTTTACCCATATTTATTACCCTTGCAATTATTTATTTTACCCTTGCAATTATTCGTTTATATAATTGGAGAAAAGTATCGCTTTGCGAACTTGATTGATATGTGGGGTTCAACGTCCCAAAACCACTATATGATTATGAGAGACGCCGTAGTGGAGGGCTCCGGAAATTTCGACCACCTGGGGTTCTTTAACGTGCACCCAAATCTGAGTACACGGGCCTACAACATTTCCGCCTCCATCGGAAATGCAGCCGCCGCAGCCGGGATTTGAACCCGCGACCTGCGGGTCAGCAGCCGAGTACCTTATCCACTAGACCACCGCGGCGGAGCTCGCTTTGCGAACTTCAAAAGGGATATAAACGCTGATTTTTGATAAAGCCGTATTATTTATACAAGGTGAGGAGTGTTTAGCCGATATCGCTTTGCGAACTTCAAAGGAGATATAACCACTGATATTGTTAAAGCCATATTATTTATACAAGACGGGAAGTGTTTAACCGACGGATGAAAATTCTGAGAGAATATTCGAAGGATTTCTTTTCACGAAGTTCGTTTCGATTCATTTCAGGTGCTAACATTCTCGCACGGTAGAGCAGCAAGGACAAGAAAATAAAATTGTGTTGTTCCTTTTCAAATGTGTGTTTTGGGCCAGTTTCTTGCTTACATTTATATTAGTCAACTAGCCTTCGACCTAATAATAATAAAATAGCTTTGAAGAGCTCATTCCACAAAACTTCCAGCGTTTGCGTCAATGTCAGCTTGGGTATAGTTGGTTGTGACCGAAAAATCATCTTGCAGATGACCGAAAAGTTTACAAAATGCAAACAAAGAAAGCATATATTCCGAACTTGAATGACGCTCGACCGAGGCCATTTGCGTGACAAGCAGAGTTTCTGCCAGTGAGCCGCAATCCTCTAGTACGTCTTCTTTCCACTGAGGAATATTAATTTTCGAAACTGCATGAAAACAAAAAAACTATATGAATGTCATGTAGTGAAAAAAGTCTCTTTATGTTGAGCCGCAGAAGCGTGGAATCTTTCAGGCGTCCCGAAATGTGAACTGAGCAATCAGTGAGTGTTTCAATGGGCCTCCTATTATAAGCGTTCAAGACATATTTGATGATCAGCAGCAGCACAGCCATCAACAAAGCTGCGCAGGTTGGCTCGTTGCCGTACTTACGCGGAGTGGGTCCTTCATTGATTCGCAAAAGGAGTAATCATAGCGTATTGTGCATTTACCAAATAATCTTTCAGTAGGCATTCACTGATACTTTGAGGCCAATGTTAGGTGTACCGAACCGAAGCAGGCGAGCATTTTAGGCGGGGATGCGCTCGAGGCCCTACTATGCTATCGCGATACTCTCGAAGGCAGAACTCAATCGTCCTCCAATTTTTTCAGATATACGCAGAGGAAACGACGAGTCAAAATCTTCCTAGGCATAAAAACATTAATCCATTTATGTTATATTAACGCTATTACGTAATATAACATGAATATGAGCACTTAGGGAGTGACAGACTTATCGCCTCCTACTGTGCTTGCGGTAATCGTAAGGTACGGGAGATTCACTCACTGGCAGAACGTTGCGGCAAATAACAACTAAGAAATAGCATAACTCGAGTACACACTTCAACGAAAAATACATTAACAAGTCTTGTATTTAGTTAAAGTATTTCGCGTTGTCATTTAGGGTACAAATTTGCTCTTAGTGAGCTGTAGCCTTTGAAGTCTATAAATATGCATTAAATAATGCTGAACGAACCATCGCAATTGAGACGCACATTGGTGAAAAGTTTTCCAACCTTAATTCATTATATGGCCCAAAGTGTCACTGTGAAGAAAATAATTTTTTGGGCTGTTCTTTTACGTGGTAGTGAATATTCACGAGAATAACTGGGTTGCCAGTTTCATAACCGTAGAATGCCTCCACGGTTCTTCATAACCGTGGAGCCTAAACGTACCGGTGTCGTCTGCTACTAAAACGTAAATGGAAATTCCTGCGAAGCATAATTAGACGTGCCAGGTTGTCGTGAACGTTTTCTTAACGGCTTGATTTTGGCTTCACACGTCGAATTTTGACCTGACACCAACGCAAGAATCTCAAGGCACTCATAGCCAACAAAACGACGCATGTAGGCTTAGATATTTGATACGGCAATGTCACAATGCGCAAGATCATAAATAAATCTAGCGAATGTGAAATCACGCAATTTTAACGTCGATTGAAGAATTGCATTCACCTAGCGCACTTCGACATTACAAATACTCAATATATGAGTACTCTGGGAACAGTAAGATAGTTTGCAATCTTGTTGAGATGTGGCTTGAAGAGCCCCTTACTATCTGACACAACAAACTTCATTTATACAGTGGAAATTAAGGCGCACCAAAAGAGAACAATTTCCCACAAGGGTACAGTAGAAGCTGACCAAAACAATGCCCTTAACAGCTGCTGCCAGGCACGGACTGAATGAATAGCCTATACAAGCGCACCTCCGGCTTGGTGCTTGGTAGAACAAAGATCAAGTCACTTGGAAGAGCGCCCACCCCGAGGTAAATTGGTGGCATGTTACCTAATATTAAGGTCATCTATTTTTTATTTACGAATGAATAATGTCGCCTTGTGTCAACAGGGTAGGCATGAGCTTTTAAATCACATCCATGAACTTATATCGTAGGCAATATGTATTTAGGCAATAGGCGGGAAAAAATCTTTCCGGCTTGTTACCTTACTCGGTATGGTTCAGCGCACAGTTACTACACTCTAAAAGTTTTTACACTCATAAGGGTACATTTATTTGTCCCATGGGAAACACATTTTTAGGGTTTCAAGGAACACCCTAAACAATCAGATGTTTAGAAACACCCTGAAACCGTAGGGTGTAAAGGAACGGTACACCCTACTTAATTAGGTGTTTGTGAACACCCCTAAGCTATAAGTGTTCGATGAAGCTTCACCCATGAGAGTAGAGTGTAACAGGAAAAACCCTTTGAAACGATGGCAGGTATATGGATAAGTATACTTGATCAAATAAAGCGCAATTAATGGGACAACAAAAGCAGAGACACCGGAGGTGACGCTTAGTCTTGTGTGTTGAAGAGAACCGTTCATAGCACTTCATTCCATCAAATATACATCAGCAATTGACCCAAGCCTCAACTGTTTTCAGAAAGAAGCATATGTGAACCCTCTCTGCGGCTGACAGGGAAGAAGGAAGATGCTGGTGTCACCCACTGCACTTATACCTGCATGCATGCAGCTGATAAAATAAGGTGCTGTGGTCTTGAATGACCTGCATAAGACCAGTGTATATATGTGTAGGTAGACTGGGCCAAAAACGAAAAAGTAGGACGTGGCAGGCACTTACCCCCCCCCCCCACGCGCGTGCGCACATTAAGTCACAGTAGTGCAAGCAGTAACCTGTAGCGTAAGGTTCAACCGAACATAACGCCGAAGAAAGAAACAATTAAGGCCATATGTTCACATCTGCCTTTATTATAGAAAAACTGCAAGTCTGACAAACAGGACTCTGGTGGCATTCTGCAAAATTTTGAAGTATCTCACGTGACCAAATTTTTTCTCTCTATCCTAAAACTTCATTGCTTTCAATACAATGAATCCCAACAACTTTCAAAAACCTTTGCGCTAGTCGGGCAAACGACTGAGAGGCATGGCGTGGATTGACACATATACAATAGAAAAAAAAACACGTAGAAAGAGTAAGCGAGTTTCTGGCGTCACATTTAGAACCTATTATATTTCGCAGTATGAATTCGACATTAAAAATGAGAACATTCGACAAGGTAGTGTAATTAAAGTTGTATTAATGTAATGTCAGTGTTGGTATACTTCTAACGGCAAAACCACAGCTCGTCACTGCTGCTTGCACAATCATCTTCAGCTGCTGAGATGACTGGTGCCTTCGAGAAAAGTGGGGCGATGTTCTTTCATTACCGGAATTTCAATCCCAGGAACCTACAATAAATACACAAGGAACAATGACCGAAATTTCACTAAGAGTGCAACATACAGTATGCACCCTGCATAACTAACTGCTCTCAAATTTCTAAGTATAAATTGTGTGCATAGCAAGCACAATCAGTCGCATCGGGCTCCACTGCAGTGAGAAGTGCTACCCAACGTATGTTGAGCAATAACGCCATAAAAAGCGCCGTGTGGCAGGGTAATTACACTTTTCATGCTGTAGATATGAACCTTATTTTACCCTGTAAGCTTGCTCGCACAGGCAAAGAAACAGGTGCTGCTCCAAGTTGACAATGTTTTATTAGCTGCATGCATCGTCCAATCTAAGTGAATGTCAAGTTCCATGCCGAAGTATGCATCCACACAGCTGCACGTGTACTTCTGCAGATCTACCATGGTACTCATTCGATTAGCTTATTAAAAGGAATGCAGTACGACGCCCAACAACATATACGTATTTTATCTGTATTGCACAAAAGCACAATGCCCCTGAGCATATATGACGGTATGTGCATTGAGGAGCTGCTGAGTGCAGGTATCTTGTAAAATTAGGTACGGTACAGTTACGTATTAAAATGCGAATGATACTAGTGTTCTTAAAACAGCTCACATTGACACGATTATATAATGTAAGAATTGGATATTGGCTCATTCCACGTTAGACGTCCTAGCCATTTCGGCAACCATTTCAAGTGTATTCGAAAAAAATCACGCTAATTGTACTGAATTAAAAAGTTAACTGCAAAAATATTTCGCAGACAAATATTTGTTTGGTCACGTGGCTGCCTCCTGAACTTCCCGGAATCTCATCTGAGTGTTTGTGAAAAAAAAATTCTTTCATAAGTACCTCTTCTTTTTCCGTGCCAAATTTGGCCTACAAGTTCAGTGAAGAGCTTGCTTGAAGTGTTTGAAGCTCAGTAAGATGATTACCATTACTCGACCACATACGCCTCAAATAATTTAGTCCAAATTTGTTATATCTGCATTTTTCTATATCTGCATTTTTCTATATCAATACTGCGCTTTGAATGAATATCTCCGGAGTGAATACTTAATTTGTATAAGGTATAATTGGAGGAAAAAATATTTTAGACCTTTGAAGCTGTCAAACTTTACGAGAAAAAACCGCGAATTTCGAAAAATAGTTGTTTTGTCTATATTGAGGCGCCACTTGCACCATGTGATGGTTGAAATAAAATAGACTTTGTACCTAAATCGAAAGCAAATAAACAGTTCTTTTCATGTGCCAAGTTCTTCAGCAATTTATGTTTTGAGAAAAAGATCTGAGCATATCCACGGAGTGAATAATGATGAGAGGGGCGTAGCATTCGTCCGTCCGCACGCACAAACAGATGGACAGACAGTCTGACGCAAGTATGAAGGACAGAAAGGCAGACGGACTCACGGACAGACCGACACACGGAAGACCGGACGGATGGATGCGCAGACGAACGGACGAAAGCATAAATGTACGGACGATTGATTCGCCCCATGAATCATGTTTTTGTCCGTGTATATGCTGTGAAAACATCCAACGGTATTTACTGTGCAACTCATAAAGTGGCTACATAATACTAGTACGACTACAGAGGAGCGAACGACACACTAACTGAAGAGCTTTGCCCCTAAATCATTTTTGAAGTTCTAAGTTCACAATTTGCCATTTGGTCATACGGCAGCCGACGCCTCAAAGTTCCCCATTGCCGTTGTTGGGAAAATTCAAAAATTATTTTATTCCTTGAAGTAGAAATGGTAATTATGAAAGTTGTCACATACAAAAAACTCCATTTGCTTTCAATTAGGTAAAAGGTGATTTTTAATTGGACCACCACATGGTGCAAATGGCGTCTCAATATGGACAAAAATGAGAATTCTGTGAAATCAGTGATCTTTTCTCGTAGAGGTTAACAGCTTGAGATGTCTAAAAATAATTTTTTATCAAAATATCTTTTCTATGAAGTAAGTAGTCACAGTTCAGATATTCATACAAAGTGCAGTTTTGCAATGAGAAAATGCAAATATAACACATTTTGGCTAAATTCTTGCAGACGTATGTGGCCAAAAAATTGTAGTAGTATTACTGAGTTTCAAACACCTTACATAAGCACCTTTAATTACATTATGCCAAACTTGGTATAAAAAAGAGGAGCAGTACTTGCAAAATAATTTTTTCACAAACAACACTCAAACAACATTCTGGGAAGTTTAAAAGACAACCACGTGACCAAAAATATTTTTCCCTCCGATAGATTCAAGCAGTTCACTGTTTTCAGTGGATTAAATCAGCACGATGTTTTTCAAACCCATTTGCCATAGCCGCAAAGTAGGCAGGAAAATTTCGAATAAAGTGACCCTGTTACCTTCACTCAATGACCATTGCGTACTGCTAAATTAGGGCCATTTGTTTCAATCATGCTAGCAGGCTGAAAAAGCATAACTCCCTCCCTATGCGGCGTGGGCCGTTCAGTGGCTGTGCGTGTTGTTCCCAGATAAATATGCTGCCCAGTCTCACATTTTCGCTGCAACACATGCTTAGATACCGTGCAGTTTGCATAACATAAAGAGTTGTTTGTGCAACAAAAAAACTAATAATACGCTTCACATGGCGAAAATACTTTTAACAATTGAAGTACTTAGCGAAGTTAAACGCCAAAGCGAGGCGGTGGCAATAAAACTCTGAAGAACAAGAATATTTTGAATGACACCCATGATGAAAACAATCTGAATAAAATGTGCTCGAACGTTAGCAGTCATGTTCAAACAAGCGTTTGCACTGTTCAAGTGGGTAATTTGGCCACACACAAAAATAAAAGGTCTGTTCAAACAAAAGTCCAGCTTCAGTGCTCGATCCGCTACGCAGGCACGGCTGTCGGCAGTGTCACGCTATGTTGCGGGTGAAAGAAAAACCGGCGAAGACGAATTTAACGAAAGCGAATGTATTAGCAAGTAGGAAAACTTCGCGAGAGGCACCTTACGCGAAGCAATATGCTATGTTGTCATCCGATGCATCAACCGAGTTATCAGTATTGTTACCGCACAAACAAAAAATGACTGAAAAAAAACGATATGGACACCACGCCCTTGTTTTCCATTCTCGGTATTTTTGTGCAATATGAAAAAAACACAGAGTAAATGAACTACCAACATGCCCAAACATATGCGACTTAGATATGGTTTATGCTTAGAGCTAACAGGCGCCGTCCCCACACATGTATTATTAGTAAACTAAAATTGATCTGCATTACGAGCGGGCCCCGTTAAAAATGGCTACCAACAAGGGGCACCGCAAAAATCTGTTCAATTTCTTAGCTGAACCTCAGCGGCGTACGCTCACTCTGCCTTGTACTCCAAACAATCTAAACAAACAAACAAAAAAAGTTGCCCACAATCACACTTCGCCATCATCATTATGAAAGAGTTGGGACAAATATTCTCGCTAAGTAAACTTATACTGATTTGCCATGAAATAGTTGAAAACAAAATTATCTGAAGGCGTTATTCTCGTGCTCACGCAGTTAACAAAGCACTGAACGGAGCAACGTGAGAGCGGTGCTCACTATTTCACATCGAGTGCTCCACAATATGAATACGCAAGTCCAGTCTTCAGGAAGGTGCACCTTCACAATAATCAGCACTGACAGAACACACAGGTCGAGCACAGAGCGCAGGCGCATTTCAAACTAAACACCGACTAATAAACTCTACTGATCGAGAAGCCACGCGCACCACACGCACACACACGGGAGAGTTTTCGCCTGCGCACGCAGTGACATGTAAGACGATTTTGGTCCCTTTCCCGCGCTCTGCGCCCGCGCACGCAGCAATCACGGGCAGCCAAGGTTGTCTAGGCGACGAGACTTCATGGCGCCGATGCGCTCTCAGACCGGCTAGATGCGGTTTAACGCTAGCTCCAGCCCTCTATTGAAAACGCGGGCGCTTTTTTTTCTTTTTTCTTTCGGCAGTGATCTGTTGCGTTATACTGGTTCTTTAACAGTGCATCTGAATCAGAGTGAATATTGCGACGGTGCAGTGTGGCCAGCACGAGCTACTAGTCAGAACGCGCTTCTGTATTATTCAAGAGCAATATTTAGCGCACCTTCACCGACCTAATGTAGTGAATACTGGTAAAAAAGCTAAGCTGATGCTTTTTGCTTAGCTCTATGAGTCTTTAGGGACTGCACATTCAGGGTCACGCGTGCGATAGTTTATCAGCACTTTCATTTCGGTAAAGACATTGCAACCTTGCATGCATCGGCCATCGCATTATTCGATGAGAATATATTGCCATAAGCGTACTGTTAAGAAGACGAAGACGACAGCGCATATGCGCATCTGTACGCTTTTATGCAGCCAAACATTTTATCCAAACATTTTTAAAACTATACACTGTGCCCCAGAGAGCATCATTTTATGCTTTTATTAAAGAACCAAGTTTATTTTTTGAAACTTGGTGGTCACGATTCCACTGCCCACAGATCTTGTTCGTTCAAGCGCTGCTAGAACCACTGAACGTCAAAATCAAACATATTTTCACAACAAGAGACGTTAACTTAGGTCTTAAGATAGAATTTGAGAATATTTATCCCTCTAACGCAAAGCAAATGCCATTTCAATATTTAAATGATCGGCTGCAGGATTACTTGGCGCATGTGAACTTGAACAACATAATTGCGACCGATGCATCCGTATCAAATGAAAAGGCTGGGGCAGGTATCTTCTCACGTTCCCTTGACTGGTCCTTTTCGGTTAGACTCCCAGATTACACACCAATATTCATGGCAGAATTATTTGCTATTGTACTGGCACTACGGAAACTTCCTTTGGGCGAATCGGAAGCAGTCGTAATTACAGATTCTTTTTCAGTATGTGCTGCTCTGTCTTCAGGAGCCAACTTAACACTTATGCACATGTTTCGACAACTCATACCGACAAACGTGAAAAAACTGCAGCTCTTATGGGTACCAGGTCATCGTGGCATATATCTCAATGAGATGGCGGATGCACTAGCCACAGTATCTCTTAGCGGTCCCATTATCCCGGTTTTGCCTGATACGGCTTACGCGACAGCAATAAGGTTTAGAAACCTCTGTTTGCGTGAATACGACTGCTACTCATTGGATAAATATCGAGATTTCGCACATCTAAGATGCCGCTGGAATAGACAGTGGTGTGACACACGGCACTTGGAAGTTACTTTTACAAGATTGCGTTGCAGAATTCCTCAACTGAATTATTATTTGCATAAAGTTGGTCTAAAGGCGTCACCTTTATGTCAGACTTGCGAAAAAATGGAAACGATAGATCACTTCTTTTTGTTCTGTCGCCGGATTCTCATCAGCGGAAAAGATACCTGGTAGCTCCACTTGAAAATTGGGATAAGAATTAAATGTGGCAGTAATTTTGTCGTTTGGCAGCATTAAATTCGGTTATAGCCACAGGGACGTCTGCTCTGCGGTATTTGAATACATAATTGAAACAAAGCGATTGCCATGTTAATCTGCCTATATATATATATATATATATATATATATATATATATATATATATATATATATATATATATATATATATATATATATATACATAATTTTAGACCCACCATTACCTCTGTCTCAAATCGCATCTGATGGCCTGCATCGTTCCCTGCTCAGATATACTCCTTTTTCTATTTTCGGCTTTTCTTTCTATATTTTTTTTTCAGCCCAAAAGTACGTTTTCTTTGAAAAACCATTAGCCTTTTATTTAAGATCCTGCCGCCCGGTTCTTGGCCGATCCCCCTTTGTGGGTGTGCGCCAGAGTGTCAAGGATCATCATCATCATCATCATCATTATGCAGCAAGCAATAAAAAGAAGGAAGAGGAACGCTCTGGCACGCAGTAAATAAAAAAAACTGACCTGCTGCTACTTTCTTAACCTGTTAAATACTACTTCTGTCTTTACGTTGCAACATTACATTTCTAATAGCTTGCAGTTCTTCAAACAAGACTGTGGCTGAAAATATTTCTTCAATGTTGTTTTCTCACTACCTACAAAGTCAAGGCTTTGACAGAAGCACATCTGCTGGGGAAGTTACATAAATTAAAAAAAGGGGATCCACAAAATCAAAGAGAGAGAGAGAGATAGCTGGAGAATGCATTTCGGCTTCTCTGAGGAGAGCTTTGTTCGCAATTTAGTCAACAAAGCTCTCATCATTGTGAGCAAGGCTGCGTCAAGGTCACCGAAATGTCCTTATTCTGCATTTTTCTTTATGATCGGTGTCCTCTTCCTAATTTCCATAACGCACATTTAAGGATACATAAAAAGGAAAATTGGGTACAGTAATTAAATAAAACATGCCTGCAAAAATACATGACGTCAATGTTCGTTTTTAAGGGACCTGATGGCCTGTTGAAGTGGTGGTTATGGCTTAACAACTGTGCTTATTTTTTGTTGCTGGAAGCAGACGTTTAATTTTCAGCGTTAAAAGCTTCAGTCTTATGGTGGACGGGGGGAGGGGGAGTGTTCCATGCATGGCTACATCAATGTACGCAACATTGCCTTGTTCAGGCAAATCAGTGTACTTTGTGTGTGTTGACTTATCTCGCAAATGACACAGATGAAAGAAATAGATACAAGAGAATTGGGCCTTAATCTATTGGACAAGCGGCGCTCCTATTGTATCGTCCATCTTATAGTAGTTTGCGTGCTTTATCGAAAACTGCGTTTCGGTCACAGTACTTCCTGCTTCGATTCATTATTAGATCCGCAAGTAGCTAGTGGTAGGAGCCTTGCTGGTATCAAGATGGTTAATGTATACTAACACTATAAGCAAAACTGCCCGAAAATGTCGTGAATTTGTAGCCTTGTATGCACGTGTGCTCAGATGTGGGTGCAGGTTATAGAACCCCAGGTGGTCGAAATTTCCGGAGCCCTCCACTACAGTGTCTCTCATAATCATAAGGTGGTTTTTGGACGTTGAACTCCCCATATCAATCAATCATTTGTAGCCTTGTTCATTACCCCCCAATATTGAGGTGTAAATGGGGTGATTTGAGGGTGTTTCATTCACGAACACCTCAAATTAAAAAAAATGGAGCGTAAAAAGGATGTTCATATGGGTGCTTTTAATGCGTACACTCGTTTTCCATCTTTTAGGGTGTAAATTTTTTTACAGTGTACATTTAGAGTTTCTCGTCGCCAAGTCGGCTAAGCTTGCAGCAAAAATATATACTAAAAAGACAGAGTTATGAGGCCTGTACTTACAGTTTGAAGAGGTAAAATTTCAACAAAAAAAGCTTCAGGCATGCATCGTACTTGTTTGTAGTTTTTATATATTTATTTGTGTTTATACAGTGTACAAAACAACTGCTTGGCTCGGACTCTAAGCACAACCTCTTTTTTCGTAACATGTCGATGTAACTTGAAAACTCCTTCGAAAGAAAACACTCACGAAATCAATTGATGGCACATGATGTGAACCTGTGCAAATGATAAAATAATAAAGGTTCGCATACATTACACACTTGTTGTGCTCAGTTTTTTAATACACTTCTTAGGATTTGAGGCTTGTTCTCTCCCTGCTATATGTACACGGGAGAAGCTTTCCCCTGGAAATGTGTACTCCAATGCAGTGTCTCTGTAGATGAAACGAGATTGTTAGCGTTTAAACTTCCTCTCCGATTTGAAATTTTGTCACCGAGATGGCGACGTGGACAAAGAGCGCGTTCGGCCTAGCTTCTGGCTAAGAAACTGAAAGTCAAATTTTAGCAGCACATGGGCACCGATAGTGGCGAACAAAGCGTGGGCCGGCGATCAACTGGCAAGCGTCGAAGAGCGGCGGCATTTATACATACGTCATCGAATATTCAAGCCTTTTCATTGGTCTTAGTGCATGCTCTAAAATAATATTAAAGTTTCGTGTCTTGCGATCAATCATAACAAAACGATCTACAATCATCACGAACGTTCCCGAACGATGATGCGCCGTTCAGGATGAGCATTCCTGAGCCAGGCTTTGTGGGTGAAAACTGAATCGGACAAAAGTGAAAACAAGAAGCGCGCGTGGCATTTTCCCCTCCGAAGAAGCATCGCCCGATGCTCGGAATGGAACACGGGTAAAATACATGAACACCGAAGATAACAGCAATGAGGAAAGTAGAATAATAAGTACCAACGAGAAATAAAGCACATAGACCCAACAAATACAGTTCTTAGGTTTGTAAGGACATTGTAACGGCAGCTGCTGTTTGTTCCTTGGCTCGTGATGCGGAGGCGGGCGAGTGGTCTTGTAGGCCTAAGTTAGACCATGACGTTAATGTTTTGTTCGTCAGCGACGTTGGGAAGCATGGTGTCTAGCGTTGTGGACGGGTTCCTTCCGTAGACCAACTTGTATGACTGCATCTGCGTTGTCTCCTGTACCACCGTGTTGTATACAAAGGTCACGTACACATGGATGTCATACAACATCTTGTGTTTGAAGTAAAAGTACTTGGCGAACTTCTCGGTTATTGCTTTGTTAGCCGCTCGGTGAAGCCGCTCGTCTGTAGGTGGTACGCCGTCGTCCAGCGGTGGCTTCCCTGAATTTGTGCCAAGATCGGCTCAGTTATTCCCGCAGTGACGGCCATGCCTCTATCGGTATTGATGATCTACAGGGCACCATGAACGTACAGGGCTCGTGACGAAGAACAATGCTACGTCGGTGGCACTGCATTTGGGCAGCACTATCGTCTAGGCGTAGCGGGTGAGGCAGTCTGTAGCTATGCGATTCATTTGTTTCCGAAATTCAGCGTCGGGAATGGTCCCAGTAGGCCCATGCCGATTCGCTTGAACGGCCGGTGAGATGGTTAGATGGGCTGCTGAAGTCCAGCGGGCCTAGTTGGCGGTGTCTTTTGTCGCTGACAGTCCCGGCAAGATTTCACGTAGTGTGTGACGTCGGCAGTGAGGTGGGTCAGTAATACTTTCCTTGTATCTTCGCTAGCGTGCCAGATAGGTCAGAATATACAGGAACACATGGGTAGCCATAGCGGCAACCAGAGCATCGGCCGGCGATCAACTGACAAGCGGTGAAGCGCGGTGGCATATATGCATGTGTCGTCGAGTAATCCATCCTTATCTCCGGTCTTGTCGCAAGATCATGAATATTCTCGAGTATTCGCATCTTGAAGGCAATCATAACAGAACGATCTACTATGATCGTGAACGTTGTCGAACAATTATGCACAGTTTGCGATAAGCATTCCTGAACGGCACTTTGTGGCGAAAACCACATGAAAGAAAATTAAAAATAAGAAACGCATGTGGCAATGTTTTTTTTTACATGACAGTAGCACACAGGATTTTACTAAGCACTGGTGGACGCTACAGCTATGACAAGTTGATTCAAACAGAAACAGATATGCTCAAACAAATCTGAGAAATTTATCTCAATCGCATTAACCTTTGCCTGTATGGGCTAAGACTAATTCAATTAAGTGGAGCTTCGCGAGATTTAGCGTACCTTTTTTTAAACTTCCATGAGGCAAACACATTTATGACAAATCTGTTGGGAGTGTACTTTGTAGACTGCCTCACAAGACACAACTAAACGTTGGAAAGGCTGTTGATGCCTTTCACTGCGGTGATATTCATCTTTAATGCAATTCATAATTTAATAATTCAGTTAGCGAAGAGCAGAAAAAATGGTAAAAGCATACTGCTTACGGAACGAAAAAAGAACGTTTCAGAGCCACAATTAAGTTAAAGCATCTAAATTTACTGACAAAGTTTATATATTAGACGATAATGTAAAACACGAATGGAGAAATTTATGAATATGCAGTCAATATACAGGTACTTATTCATGCCATTGAAGAAATATTTAGTGAAGTATAAAACTTCAGTGTCACAAGGAAATTGCTTTTGTGAACTCACTTAGGTTCTGGAAAAATAGATTGATAGTTTTTAGAGGCTTGGAAATGTCGGAGCGAATTAGCAGGGGACGCTTGTTAGAGATATGGCATGATACACCAACGTTAGCTTTGTTGCCTTTTTTAATAGATGTATAATTAGCACAGAAAGTGGGCATGGTACACTTTCATACGAAAGAACCAACACCTACCCACTGAAATCACGTGGACGTGACGGTGAAGAAACAGCATCCGGGCGCTTGCAGATTCCACTGTTCAATGACAAACTTCTGCCGAGGAAAGAAGAAGTAATATTACAAGCAACGTACGCAGTGCTGTGATAGCGGCAATTACAGATGTTGGTCGGTGGTATCCTGATCACTGGTTAGACCAATCGACCACATATACATGTTGCCTCAAAGTTCTATCCTTGTTGCTCGATGTCAGACTTGTTTCAGATTAAACTGAGATGTTCACGTTGCGCGCTTATGCTTACCTGAACAACCTAAACAGATTGATTTTATTTAAATATAAACAAATTCGCCTTTGGTGCAGTTTTTGTACAAACATTTCTTATGACCCAGGCTTCTCGAGATCATATATTATGGGCAACAACCACCGTTAAAGCGTGACAATCAGCAAATCGAGTGAAATATCCTTCATTGCGTTATCGCAAAGTTTTAACAGCAACAGCTGTCATGAGATCACAAGAGCCATTTTAAGGCCGTTGTTGCTCTTCATCACCAGTGTCGACTAAGCTATCGTGTAAATTAAACAATTAAGAAAACCTAAGATTCGGTTGACTTTAAATCCAGGCCCTTCGCGTGCAGTAGAACATTATACCAGAAAGAAAATTAATGCTTTAGACTCATTAAACAACTCTGTACAGACAATATACGAGGAACGAGAGTCGTTAAATTAGTGAGGTAGAAGAACAAGTAATGTGAATGCGTTATGAGTTTGACTTACGTAATGAGTCGTTGTTCAAAGTTCACAGCCAAATATGGAGGGCTCCTTCATAATTTTTCATTTTAATGACAACTATCATTCAACATGTGCACATAAGGTCGCACAGATGTGTGGCGGTTACCTCCATTTCCATATTATGAAGACTGATAGCGCAGTGGTCACTTAATTATTTTCCAAGATTTGTGACGGTGGCAGTAATGTGAATTGATGAAGCAACGCAAGCAAAATACCTACTCAAAAACTCTTGTTAATGCATATGTTTGTGTGCACTAGGCCCAGAAACAACGGCCGTAATCTTGTCAGGTTTTGCTCAAATGGCACTTTCGGGAACCTGATACTCTGGCTGGCGGAACAACTCAGTCAACCGTTGTGCTCAGTCAACCGTTTAAAAACCTGTTAACTGAATCTCCAGGGAACTACGCTGGATTCATTTGAGTGATGATGATCACCCGTGAAGACGCTGCAGTGGGAGCAAACGATCAGTTTGCTGTCACGTTGTGCTGGCTGAAAGCAGGAGGCACAAGCTGCGGCACAAAATGAATTTTAGGGATACCATTGGTTGAAGTTGGATGGGTACTACTGGAATGAGGGGACTCAGGCACCAGAGAGCTCGTACTCCACCGCCTATAGGTTTCCAACGCTAAAGTTTCTTCTGTCTTTTCAGAGGCTAAAGCGCTATAACCATAGCGCCAGATGATGATATTGATGCGATGAGGAAGAATCTCAGTTAGGATCAGCACATAAATAAATTTACTTTTTTATAATATAAGAAGCGGTTGAAGCACCGCATACGTAATAGCAATAGAGTTTGTGCAAGTTTGTAATAGCCGGAATTCTCTGAGGTGAACAGTTGCGTGTAGCTACATACCTCACCATGGGTTGCGTGTCAAAGTATACAGCAATAAATTTATTTTTGATAGAAAGATAGACATATCACAATTATTTTGTATCCCCTCATTGTGAGGTCAGATGAACAGTTTGTGTAAAAGAAACAATGGTTTAATTCCAAAATGATTTTTTAATCTCACGTTCAGTCTTTCACTCTCACGTTATTGCTTTTTTGTGATAATGAAAGAGGTGCTACTGAAGCCGCTAAAGCAGAAACTCTTTACAGGGTGGGCTTGTAACCAAAGGATAAACATTACTTGATTTAAAAGCACATATTATATATTTCACAAACAGTGCCATACCGTCATAAAAACGGCTATGTGAGGGTACACTCTAAAAAAATTGCATATTCTTATTTTCAGTTGATCCCTTGATTTCCTACAAACGATCATTTAGAACTAGTAGTAACTAGCTGCCTCCTACGTTAACTCTACAATACACTCAATTACTCGATTCCTACACACGAACTTATCAGAACAGCTGAGCTATCCCACCAAAAGGTGAGGAGTCTGGCCCATATCATTCTACAATTCCTAATAGGGCAAGAGTACGGACATGTGGGTTTTTAAAAATAACGGCGTTCATCAATACTCTTGCTAAGGCAGCTTCCTAACTGACAAACCATTTCATAAGACGTTATATTTTCGTTACCATTTTTTGCCTATTTTCAAGGCACTTGAGTTTAGGTCTCGAACAATATTCGTATACATTGCATTTACATATTTAGAGAGCCTTTGCAACATATCTTAAAAATTACCGCATGCCGTTTGCACAATGCTCTTTATATGAATCCAAACATTATACACATAATGACGAAACACATTGCTGTAACACATATAACAAGCCCTAAATACCCTAGAGCTTTCCCTAAAGCTCTCCCTAAAGGGCCAAGAGGGCTTCTACTGCCCTGTTGGCCCAGGCGACAAGTTCTTGTTGGTCTTCCAGGTCCTTGAGAGAGAGCTTGAGATGCAAAAGTTTTAGAAATTTTGAGCAATGAAAAAAAGAGTTTTTCTAACTTTTTGAAAACTTTCAAAAAACTATAACAGATGTTCTTTAACATACGACAAGAGTTTGTTGTCATATGGTAAAAAACTGTTGCCAAGTGTAAAAGGCATTACCTTTTAGTATATAAATATCAGAAATGAAATGCTCTTTTTATTTTCACAATTAAGTACAACATTTACCAAATCGAAGGCTGATCAGAAACATAACTGCGAACTCATATAACTCTTTTTGAATGGGTGCGGCTCTCTAGAATTGTTTCACCAGTTAAAATAAGGAATCCAGAAATGTCTTTTTGCCGTGGTTTTGGCTATGAAAACATAAATAAAGATGGTACAAAAATGAAATTTCTACTCTAAATGAGAGTTATTATCACTGGTTTTATCTGTAGCGTTCTTCATCATGTTAAGATGTTGCAATAGGAAAGCCATGACTACTGTTTCATTGCTTAGAGACAGCGAGTTCACGATTCGTGTCAAAGGTTTCTCCGACAGCGAAGTTCATTCACCTGTCGAAAATCAGCCCAACAATTGGATAGTCTGTTTCTAGGTGGTTTTATAAGCGGAGTTTGTACTAGGAAATGTACTAGGAAAGTCAAAACTAAACAATGACGGGTAGCAAAACACTTGAAACCACCAAACATGACCACATCAGAACACCAAGCTACGCTATAGGGTCAAGCTAAGCTGAAGTCGAAGCTGACTTCATGTGATGTTCATGACGAGTGGTCAGCTATCATTTGGTGTTTTGATATCCAGCGCGGCGTTTTGGTTTCACGCTCAATTCTAGATGTTGCCTAAGCTTTATTTCTATACGTTTTACCTCACGAAAATTATGGCAACCTCTATTCCAACTGCGCCAAAGAAAACAGTTTTTTAAATGTTCCAGTTTTTTCCGCACTTCACATCTCTATTGGCATGACACAATGCACGAGTGGCTGTCACAAGGCAGCGCACAGCAAGACCACTGCTGCCGTGAGCGGACGTGACGTGAGCGTGATCGTGTCTGTAAGAGATCTTCCTTATTCATTATTGAAGCTAGATCATGATCAGTCACGCTACATTGTTATTTGTTAAAGCTAAAATCGCACAGAGACTTTCGTGCAACACTGTTCTTGCAGTGGTCGTACATTTTCACTCAGTTTGTGCCAAGCTGCGATGGAAGAGCTTGTAACCGCAATCACAAGGCAATACTGCGCAAATACAGAACTATGTGTGAAGGTGTCAGGAAATGCTAGTAATGAATGGATATTTGATAAACGTTATTCAACTTCACTAAATGTGTCATTCCTGAGCTTTAGCATTTCAGAAAATAGAAGCCTAGAAATCAATCAAACAAATGCTTCGCATGAAGTTGCTCAGCAGTTTTTCAGGTACTTCCGTGGACATTCGTCTGCACTTTCACTTCGATGCCGCTTGCATGGAACAAAGGTCCGCGTTGGCCATCTCAAATACAGGTTTTTATGTCGCATGGAAGAGTTAGAGGGGTTTAGGTCGAATCACAAAAAATTGATTCATATTGGCGCTCACAAATTGGGCAAACAAAGACGATGTACGCTCCGACAGTCTTGTGGAGTGGGACACTGACCAAAGAAGGTGGTGTGGTTTTGTTTATATTTTTGTTTTGGCTGTTGGATAAATCAAACCACTTGTTCTTTGACAGAACGCTGCGGTGTTTTGTTTATGATGAACCGCGAGACGGGTGTAGGTGCAGGTTATAATGAGTCGCTTCCTGATCACCAGCACTTCTCCAGCTACCGGTCACGCTCTTCACCCCCTGCACAAGCGGTGTCACTGAAGCGGCGTATTTTCGCTCACCTTTGTGGGTTGAGGTCCTCTAACAAACACCAGGAAAACTAAAGGCGGTGACCTCTCGTGGTAACGTCGCAGCCTGATAACAAGATGAATAAAAGTCCTCCGTATTGCGCTACAGAACGAAGTGACGCCGACGAATATTAACAGTGAGGAAATGACGAGTGGCGACCCTAATGTATTTATTGATGAAGAGCAAGTGATCGACTTAGTCGATACACTTGCTGAATTTTCTTGAATAAGATGAGATCTAGCCACTCGTTGTAGGAAAGTCAAAACATAGTGAACAGGACAACGTATAAGAACTGCGGATGGTCATTAACTGCTTCTTACTGAACGATGCGCCTTCATCATTGTCCCAGTGTGACTTAAAAATTAGTTTATAGGAATTGACTTTGTTAGAGAGCTTGGTGCTGCAATCAACACCCCTGAGTACGTGGTTTTATTTTGCAAGAGTACTGGTCTGCCTGATTATTTGTCACCAGAGCTCAAACGTTTTCGTCTATATTACCACAATATATAGTTGTGCTGTCTCAATCATGTATCCTCGTTTCAGTAGCATGTGACGTACCTTTCGACGGTGAAAGAGTAACAGACCGATTAACCTCGCTTCTTCAGTTTGCTCACAGAATTTAGGCAGGTCGAGGAATAGCCCAAGTCAGTGAAGGCCGCAAGATCTTGTGGTTGACTAATTTCACCACACAGCGCCAGCACCTTTACAAAAGGCACAAGTTTGGCATATTATCACGAGATAGCAGATGTTGATGAGTGCTTTTCAGCACTCGGAGCCACGCCTACACAGCATCCACGTGACCTAGCACCTATCCTTCAGGTCAGCGCTATCTTTACTCAGAAAAAGGCAAGAACGCTTTCTAGCGTGGCCAGCCGAGTTTCACGACTGTTTTGCGTCGACCTCAAAAGTTAGCCGGATGCATCCTTGACGATTCACCGAATGATCACGGAGGACACAGCGAGGTCAATCCACCAAAATGCGTTGCATGTAATATCAAAGAAACCAGAAGCGATTGAAATAGAGGTAGCCAAATGCTTGAAAACCACGTGATTCAAGTGACCGAGAGCCCAGGGCATGATCTGTAGTTCTAATCAAGAAAAAGGACGGCAGCCAGTCTTTCTCTGTGGACTATCGAAAGCTAAATTAAGTGACAAAAAAGAGGTTTACCCGCTTTCCAGCAACGATGATTCTCTCGATAGGCTTCAAAACGCACGTTACTTCTCTTCCATTGACATTAGGAGTGGATATTGGCAAATTGATGTCAACCCCTGAGATCGTGAAAAACCGCCTTCGTGATGACAGGATTAGTCCTACCCTTGACTTGTGCTCAGGACCAGCTACGCTTCAGCATCTCATAAATACCTTGTTCCCGGAACCAAAGTGGAAAACCTAACTAGTATACCTTGACGACGCCATGTGATTTCCGCAGTTTGACCACTGGCTTCAACGGTCGCTGGCGGTTTTGCAAGCCATACGAGCCGCATAACTGACGCTCAAGCAGGAGAAGTGTGAATTCTGTTTTAATAACGGACGTTTTTTGGCCGTCTCGTCACTTACGCAGAAGTTCGTCTAGATCCTGAGAAAGTAGCCGCCGTCACCGAGTTCCCGACATCATAAGATTATTAAAAAAACAGTCAGACATTTTCTCATCCTTTAGACGTGTTACCGGCCGTTTATTCCGGATTTTGCACGCGCTGCGTCTTGTTTATCTCGCCTCTTGAAATCTAATGTTTTATTAGTTTAGAGTGACGAATAGGAAAGGAAGCTGATTTCAATGGTTTGCAGAAACGTCTACCCACTACCCCAGTTCTTGCTCAATTTGAACAGACAGCCTTTACAATGCTGCATAATAACGCAAGCATTGCCAGCCTTGAAGCTGTACTTGTGCAGAGCCAGGATGACGAGGAAACAGTAGTCGTAAAGCAGAACTCTGTCACGCACAGTGGAAATTAATTTGGCAAATAAAAAAAAATCCTCGCCATGGTAAGCACAGTTATGAAGTTTTGCTCTTACTTGTATGGCCGCCCATTCATAGTTGTCAATGACTCCATTCGCTGTGTTGGTTGAGAACTTCAAAAGATTGTTTTTAGCAGTTATCTCGCTGGAGCCTCTGATTACAGGAATTTTAAATAAAGATTGTGCACAAATCAGAAAAAGAACTAGCCGACGCCGACTCCATGTATCACTCACCAATAGTGTCGGCTGCTTCTCTTGATGAAGAGAGAGCATTCTTCAGAACCATTGAAGCGTCAACGATCGCAGACGAACGACATCACAATCCTGAGCTACTTGGCTTGAACAAATATTTGGAAGAATGAAGGTAGAATGCGCCCGAGGTGTTTACAAGAACATCATCGTCAATTTTTGTTGCGAAACAGCCTCAATTGCAAAATTAACATCTCGTCAGATGGGCCAACCTATCGGCTTGCCGTATTTATCACTCTTTGCTTTAAAGTATTGCGAGCGTGCCGCGATGAGGTCACCTCTGGAATATCAGGCTACCCACGCACACTGAACAGAGTTCGGGAGATGTGTTTTTAGCCTAGACACGCCGCTGCCGTCAAACGTCACGTTCGCACCTGCCTCAATTGCCAGCGGCGCAAGTCAGCTCTGCCGAAACAAGCTTGTTCTTTACACCAAGTCAAGAATCTGCCAACGCCGTTTAACCACATTGCAATCTACCTTCTTGCTCCACAACCTGCCTATAGTGCTGGCAACCGCTTGGTTATAGTGATGACCAACTACTTTACTCGCTATACCGAGACAAAAGCAGTCCAAAGAGGCATAGCAGAAGAAGTTGGCCGATTATTCAAAAAGAACATTGCATTGAGACACAGTGCACTATGGATCGTTAAACATATCAAAAAAGCGCATTCACAAAAATTAGGATGAGACTTTTCCTTACGAAACGTTTGCACAAAACAATGCTAAACAAGAAACCACACGGATTAGCCCATTCAGTCTTCTTGACGGACGAGAAGTAGGGTTGATGTTGAATGCGATGTTGGCATCCGAATGCGTAGACGGCATCCGGATGCGTAGACGACGAGTGCCGACGTGTTCACTCAGAGCGCATAGGAGCCCAGGCAGCTCGCACATGTGGGAATATACCTAGATCAAGACCACAAAGCAGGTCGCTATAACCTACGTCATACGCTTGTAACATACATGTTTTTTTTTTCAGGCACAAATTACCACTGCCTTCCATCGGTCACTAACAATGCCACACAAAAACTGAAAACAATGCAAAAAGATGAACTTTTCAGTAAAATAATACGACATTTTATATAGGGCATACTATCTGAATAAATCATCAACGTCTGGGCTCTTTAAGGCCTTTTTAAATCTAAGCTCACGGTTGAGCACGGTAACTCGTGTTTTAAGTACAGTGTAAGTACCAAAGTGTCACAGTTTATGTGGTAGTAATATTTACATAAACATATAGTAGTATTTGTATGTAATGGTACCCCGGCCAGACAAACACAACTATGGCTTCTCGCATGATCAATCTCTTACAGTGCCGTAGTTGTACACCTACCAACAGCACGCAAGTGCATGACCTAAAGCCTTTTTTTTACAACCAACTCACCGCTATGACGCGCCGCATTCTGACAGCATTTATTAGTTCTAATGTTTGGGAGGAAGCCAAGAGCATTTTGCGATGTGCTTGAAACAGAAACGGCACCCACTCTGAAGTTATGATGGTAAATGGAGAGTACGACGACAATAAACCGCACTCTCGAATGTTGCACTTGCCGATCTTAATAATAAGCATTATCAGCAGACAAAAACTTATAGCTTTCGTACGTTGTTTCAGGCATACGTAAAAATGTCACAGATTGCCAGAAAGGCACTGCGATGAACGCTATATCAACAAATCGAAAGGTCTCACGCAGAATGGGAAGCTGATTGAAACATACCCCGCGTTCCTCAAGCACAAATGATGCGCAAAACGTACTCACAGGTATGGATGCACGCAAATAGGCATCTCATTTGTAATTTTGCTGTACCTGAAAAGCACGCGCTTTTGGCAAATGGAGACTGAAATATTTGCAGTGACCTTTGTGCGCCCCGTAACTACAACAGAATTGTTCCAGGCACGCCCAACGCCATCAAGACCTATCATCCTCCCCACCAGAAGACAAGGGTGCGCGAGAGATTGTCCACTACCCTCATCTCAGTGGGCCAAAGTATACACGTGAGAGATGAGTCACTCCACGCTCATTGCGCCTTCTTGATGGTAATGCTGAAAACACAATTCTTCCCCGAGATGCTCTGAGCAGTGGTAAGTGGTCGATATAAGTAGCTGCCGTTTGAACGGTGGAGGATGTGCTCCAGGGTGGCTTAGTGGTTAAAGCCTCACTTGATTCTGTGTACCGAGGTGTTTTTTTTCTGGAGTTTTTTTTTTCTCGTGTTTTCATATACATAGATACGTATACATATACGGTGCATGACATCGACGCTGACGTCGACGCCGACGCCAGCAGCAAAATACAGCCCAGAGTGTCCATATAATTGTTGTCAGAAGAAAACAGTTACACTCGCGCCGACAAGACTGGAGAAAGCCCACTTTGAGAGCGTGTATGACGTACGTGCACATAGAAACATGACGTGGCTAGCAGACAACACAAGGAGCAATCCACATTTCACCATTTCGACCAGTTGCCGCCAGGCGGCGACTATGCTCGATCTTGCGGCCAATGGTGTGACGCAATGCCCGACCGGCGCAACCAGCGTCCGTCAGCACGGCCCAGTGGCAACCGGCGCGAAATGCGACACGCTGCGTTTTGTGCCGATGACATTACCCAGACAGCACTGAGTCTGCCTCTTTTTTTGACGAAGGGACGCCTGACGCGCTCAAACACGCATGCGTCAAAACAACACAGCGCGGCGTGCACCTGCAAGTGTAAGGCAGGGAGATCGGGGCCTGGCGTAGCATTGCCGGCAAGATGTGACAAAACGAACGTCGCTGCACACGCACGCTGAGTCAAGTTGGAGTGTATAATTTGGTGCTTTCAGTGAGGCATGTAGCTTACATGACACGCATCTGATAATCATCATGTTTGCACCAGTCACATACCTTCGTCATCCATTCTCGCAACGTAATACGCGCTTGGCATATGTGAAGCTAACGAAACGGCTGCGAGCGTACCATGAGCATACGCATGCAGTCATGCTGTTACATGACACGCATCTCATGACTGTCATGCTTGTACTAGTCACATACATTTGTCATCGATTACCGTCCCGTAATACCAAATTTGGTATAAGCGAAGCTAGCGAAACAGCCGCGAGCGCATCAAGAGTGTGGCATGTAGTCATGTTGTTACATGACACGTACCTCATGAGTCTCATGTCAGAGTTTGTTGCTTGTGTTCACCATGCAGTCACGTCATACCATACCACTTTTTCAGCGTGTCATGTGAACGAAACCACCGCAAGGGCAGCAAGACCATGAAGTGTAAATTCTGAGATTCATGACATATATGTCATAATTTTCATATGATGACTAGGTATTTGTGCTCGTCAAACAGTCACATTATGCCATACCAAGTTTGGTATCGATAGAATTATCAAAACGGCCAGGAGAGCTAAATGTTGCAGGCAGCTAGATAGATAGATAGTTAGATAGATAGATAGATAGATAGATACGCCCAAAGTTGCTGAAATTCACGAAGAAAGTCTTTGAATATAAACGCTGCTCAGGAGATACTTCGGTGCTTATCGAGTGCTGTGACGACTCAGTGACGTCACCTATGAGGTCGCCTTGAGTAGTCCCCACTGTATACAAGGTGTCGCGAGCACCGACATGAACTTGTGCACGTAGTACGCATGAAGGCCTACTGCCCAGCAGCTTGTACAAAGTGACTATGTGCACTAATACCTGGATCGGCTATGCTATTGAGGCATGCTGTTTTAGGCAGAGGCAAACGTTGAGCGCCACTTGGGCCAACAACGAAGCCGATGTGAGCTCAGACAGTTTCGTGGAACGGAACATTGACCGACAAAGACGACATGTGTCTGTTCATGTTTTTGTTTTGGCTGCTGCAAAAACGCACTGCTTGTCTTTGGAGTAAACGTCAAGATGTTCTGTTTACGGCGAATTGCTACAGTATCAACTGGAGTCAATATAAAGGAGGCCATGTATGAAGAAGGCTTGTACGTAATAACGATGATAGGTGTATTAGTAGACGTAATCAAAAGACAGTTTATTTTCATTGTTGTATTAAGCTAGTTGAAGAAAATATCTTTTTCCGGTATGAAATATATTCACGACACTGACTTTTAAACAAGAAGGTCTTGAGCCTGGTACAAACTTTTAACGTACATACTTTTATAACTTCATCACTCCGCTTTCGAATCAATTAGTGGCGTTTGAGGGTTGTCACACCTGGAATGAATAGAGAAATTCATCGTGAATAGTTGAACATTCACTGCCGAGCATAACTGAGGATCTGACTGTCCATGTAAATGTGGGTGTTTTTGTAACTATCACCACTCATTGCTGGTATTTCTATATTTCTTGAACATTTTTGTGACACGAAGTTTGTACATATAATATACAGCCGCAAAAGTAATCAAAGGTGGACAAGACAAGATTTTCGACTTGTGCAGTTGTAATATGTAATGCATATGTAATAGTTTGCGAAAAACATTTGTTATTCTGTAATAATTTTTTGCCCAAGTTTTTTTGCTTCAACTACTGCCATGTACGTAAACTTGGGTGTAATGCCACTGCACAATACTCCAGGGTGCGCCATATTTGCCCAAAACAACTTAAAGGTGAACTAAACCATAATTTTTATCTCACTGAATCTATTGAAGATCAGCTCGCAATACTGCCCTCCAAAACCTTTCTGAACCTAACGTGGCTTGGCACTGCATCCAGGATTGGAGATATTCTTTTTTATTTTTTTTCTGCTTTGTTCAATCCTGCAGATCTTATACTAGTTCAACCAGTGTGGAGGAAGAAAAAACAAGAAAACGAAGCAAACACAAATATAGGTAATCTAATTAGCAAATAAACCAATGTGAATGAATGCTACAATGAATCATTCCAGTCTGTTATGGTGCATGGGAAATTGAATAAATTTGTTCTAGTAAAATAAGGTAGCAAAGAATTAGGATAATGAGGGCGAGTAAGCCTTGATGTTGAAGATGAAAGATAGAGGGAGGGATTAATTGCTAAATTCCTATACCAAAGGAGGTAAAGAAATTCTAAACGTGCAGCTTTCCGTTTCAGTGAAAGGTACAGATTGTTAGCCTGCATTAGCTCAGTGGGTGAGTCATACGGAGAGAATTTGGAATAAAAAAGTTTACCTGTTTTCTTTGTACATTCACTAGGTGAGTAAAGATGGTTTTAGTAAAGGGGTCCCACATTACACATGCATATTCGTGTTTCAGCCTTATTCATGTGTTAGAAACAAGTAATTTTACAAACGAAGGATATTGTGCGAGCTCATGTCTTAGAAAATATAATTAATGGTATGCAGAAAAATGAATGCTATCTATATGTGTATTCCACGAAAGGGTATTAGTATTGTTACACTAAAGTAATTGTATACCATTTTTTCATGCAATGGTGCGGAAATTGGCCACTATTTGAAGGAAAGAGGAGCTTTTTGGCAAAAAAACGAAGATAGACTGTCTTATCAATATTAGGTTGTATGTCCCATGTGTTAAACAAAGCGGTAATGTTAGCAAGAAGAGAGTTAAGGCAGTTGTGGTAGTTAGGCGTAGTGATTTCAAAAAACAACACGCAGTCATCTGCAAACAATCTAATTTGAACGCTAGGATCAATGACAGTAACGGTGTGATTAATGTACAGCAGAAACATCAATGGTCCTAATCGACTCCCTTGAGTAATCCCGAAGCCAACCGGAAGATAGCCAAATCGCCACTAACCAACTTCCACAAAGAGGGATCGATTTGTCAAATAACTTTTATTTCATGTGATCAAAGTTTAAATTTTTCTATGTTTTAAAATTAGTTTGTCGTGCGAAACCCTATCAAAGACTTTGCTGAAGTTTAAAATATTGCAACAATTTGACAATTTTATTAAAACACGAAGCGAGTCAGTGGATAACTGTACTTATTTGGGTAACTATAGAGTAGATTTTTCTAAACCCATGTTGACAGACGACAGAATTTTTATGTGAAAATTCATTTATTTGATTGGCGATAATGTGCTCGATAAGTTTACAACATGATGATGTAAGAGATATCGGTCAATACTTTTCCAATCAAAAGCCACCACCTTTCTTGTTTATGGGCACGACTCTGGCTACCCTCCAGTTATTCGGTATTTTACCACAAAGTAAAAACTTACGGTAAACTATAACAAGAAACTTTGCGATAGACTAAGCATATAGTTTCAGAATCATGTTAGACAAAAAATATCAGGGCCACACGAAGATATATATTTTAGGTTCAGTAGCATAGAAATCACACCCGGATAAGTTATCAAACTGACATCAGAGGTATGAAAGCTTGTTTCACTGGCTGGACAAACAAGATACTTAGTAAAAACGACCTGGAAGTACTAATTTAAATGACATGTAATGTAACCAGGGTCAGTAATGGTTGAACCATTGCTTTACCAGAAGTGATCACCTGAACACTAAGCCACGTGCCCATTATTACTAAATGTGAACTAAAAGAAATACGTATAAATGTGTTCTACCGAAAATACAAAAAAAACGCCAGGCCAGTCAGAGTGAAGGCCAGAAGAGCGGTCTTTTATATCTTTTTCTCTACACTCACTGGATGACAACTGCTGTAAGCACACTTGCTTGATACCCACAATGGTAATAATATAAAAATTTTTGGTAGTAGGCCAGCATTTACAAATGCTGGTTTTCGTCATTCCTCTTAGAAACGTGGTATTCGCTTAACACTTGCAAGAAACTTTGTGCAAATTGTTCGTGCAGTGGCTAACGACGGCAAGGAATTGTACCTGAAGTGGGCATCCGCCACAGTTATTGGTGAAGAAGAACAAGCTTTTGTAATGAGTTGGGGCAGTCGACGTCCCACTCGTTACGCTGATCGCCTTGTGTGACGACTGCTTGTTGTTTCGCTGTTTGAAAGCGCTTGATTTGTCGTATTTACGCAATTGCTTTACTGACATCAAGCCTGCCTAAGGCAAGTTTACCAGCAGGTTCCGAGCACTGGCGTCACTCAGTGGTAGAATACTGGACTGACACACAGCGGACCAGGGTTCGGGCCCCTCTGTACCATTAGTACTAGAATTTGTTCTCAAAGTTTGTGTGATGTAGTAATGTAGGCCGGTGGCTGTGGTGGACAACTGGCACGTGATCCTAGTTGTGATCTCATAAGAGGTTTTGCAGCAAAAAAGCGTTTGGGAGCCGGTATGCTTGGCTGCAGTGGCTGCATTTCCGATGAAGTTGGAAATGTTGTAGGCCCGTGCACTAAGATTTGGGTACAGTAAAAAAAACCCAGGTGGTCGAAATTTCCGGAGCCCTCCACTTTGGCGTCTTTCACAATCATATGGTGGTTTTGGGACGCTAAACCCCACATATCAATCAATCAATTAGCCAGTATGCTTTGTGTCGGCGCTTCACTGCGCTATTTCGTATTGATGGACAAAACGCGGACTGCTAAAAACCGCGTTATGTCCATGTTTGAATCATGAAGGGGCCTGCAACACTTTTTGGAAATGATAAGAAAACACTGCCAATTGGTAGTAAAGGCTCCCGGCAACACGCGAGCTAAAGATAGAGCGTAGCGCAATAAATGATCACAACAAATTATCAAAATCGGCATTTCAAATTACCAATTTGATAGAGCGTAGCACAATAAGTTCTCAATAATTTATTAAAGCCAGCTGAAAATTCCTTTCTTTTCTCATTACAAATCACGGCATATACGCAAAAATGAAACGCGGTGAGCCTATCTGTAAGCCATTGCCTGATTTGAACATGCCGCGGCCGCTAGTTTCAAAGATAGCCGCGGGAAGCCACTACTTGTCCACGCGTGCGCACGTGCGATCACACTGAAAAAGCTGCGAATTATAAGAGAAAAAAAGTGCTCAAGGTCACGAGGCCCTCGTGACGCTTTCCTGTGGCCGTGTCGTCCCTCCCTGCTTAGCTTCCAGTGGTTTCGTCGGGACGACAAAAGAGAATGCAATTGCAGCATGCAACAAATACTTGTAACTACACTAACGCTGAACAGAATCTTAAAAATTTGGCGGTGTTGAACTCATGAGGCAATAAGCTCTTCCAGAAATTTAATTTCATGGTTACATTAAGAAAGGTTTGAGTGCATCTTCAAAGACTTCCAGATGGTTCCTACAACGATAAAACTAAATTTCTGAACTAGGCTTTCATGATCACACCTTCGACATTTCATTTTCAAGGCTGGAAAATGCTGAAAACAGCTAGAATTCCCTTCCATTCAATCCGAAAACAGTGTTCCGAGCGTGAACTCTCTAAGTATGAAGAAAAAAAAGAGAATCAGCACGCCAGTAACGCTCCACTGAACTTCGCTTGCTCGCACTTCTCCGCTTAGGAAAGGGCCGCTGAAATCATTGTGGCTATAGGTTCACAATTTTCAACTTCTCCGCACTCTGGTATTGTGAGCCCGTGAGCCCAACATTCAACAAATGTATCTGTTTTAGCACATTAATAAATATTTAACAAATTCATGCATTTCCACTTCTCAAGACGTCCTATTGTGCTCGAATGCCTGCAAACATCACAACGGCCTATCTTTGGCTACACTTCATGTGATCTTTACGAGAATTTGGCGTTGTAAACATACATACTGTATTTGTGGATACGTGGCTGAATTGATTTTCACTTTTCTTAACGTATACGAATACTGAACGCCATAATTTAACTTTTTTATAGGCACTAATATGTCGAAATCGAGACCTATTTCTGAAATACCCTGGCATTTTTTTGTTTGCACATGGAATCGGTAACAACAAAAGGACTTTTAGAAAAACCTAGCGCAAGAGTTTTGAATCGCGAAGAGAACAATGCGATTTGTATTCTATGGGGAAGCCAGTGTCCTACGACAAGCACGTGGAAGGTTCTGCCTGCAGAAGTTACAAGATAAGCGGATTTTTGAAATTTTCTTCTAGATCGTTTTCACAACATTCTTTTGACTACAGATTCGGCGTGCTGGTTTTCTTTTTCTACATAGTATGCAGCATTCCCACTTTGTAGTACCGTTATATAACAATTTGCCATAGGGTGAGGCCAATTTCTGATAGCGCTAAACCTTATAACCTTGGTAATGAGTTTTTCACACACGCACTAATTTGATTTCGCAAATTCACCACGAAACGAAACATGCATGAGTGAAGCGCATGAAACGAAAACTAAACCATCTATAAATCGGCTCCGTACACTTCTTTGAAAAATTCTGCTTACCATGAAACTATTATGCGCTTCAGACCATCATGACAAGAAACATTCGCGCAGGGACACCGGAGTTCCAAAGTTTGCCCTGGTAAAATTGGAACTGCGCCCAGAAGGCAGCCAGCTGTGAAAGTAAAATGCCTGTATTAAATACACATAAATACGACTAACTGACACCAATGGATATTATCAAAGTAAACAATAGGTTTTATCAGTAAATGTTTATGATTTCATTTTCGCAAGCATATTTTGGGCCACAAAAACTCTATTGCAAAGACACGTAGAAAAACACAAAAGCAGGGAAGTTCTGAAACAATACATCTAACCCAGTTTTGAAAAAAAAGCACCGAAGCTTAATTCGGCACTTAAGCAAGGTTTGTATATCATTGTTACGATATTGAGCAGGGTGCTTTTGCAGAGTTTAAACCGATGTGTACAACGTTTGGGCTCATAAAATAACTTCCCATGTTTCAAGTGTATTCAGCGAAACTTTTTTTTTCACAGTGACAGTGCTACTTCACGAGCTAAATGTGTGGTGCACCTTCTTCTAATATGGAAGCTGGGCTTTCAAGTATCCGAACCCTTTCAATTGTCATCACGTCTTCCGACCAGATCTCACATAGAACTCGCGTATTGGCGTGCAATCGAGACCACCAGATACTACAAAGAATCGCGCCACCATCTTCTATGATGCAACATGAAGAACTGATATTGGGCCTTGAGCCTGCGCGTCTTTGCTGCGTGTCTTATATTGCGACTGATTTGCTTTGCTTAACTCTCGTAGCCGACGAAAGACTATTAACTTCACCCTTTCAGATGTTACACTTTCCGGAGTCTCTATCACAAGGTCGTGTTAAGGTTTGGCAACTTCGTTTTTTTGGTCTAGCCGCATGCCGAATGTACAGTCATGAAATATCTTTGAAAAGAACTCTGCGTCAATGAAAACAAACCACCGTTGGAACTGAGCTGCCACACAAGGTCAGCTTGTTATCGCCGCAAACTTTCATATTTTTTCACTTGCCAAAATTATGCATGGCAGAGTTCTGCAGCAACCATACTGTGCGTGTTTTTCGCCATGAATTGAGCACCAACCTGCTTATGTGGAAAGCGTAGCGCAGTATTTCACCGGTGGCGGCTATCGTGCCAGGTTTTATCACACTGAAAACTACGCCTTGTCATTGATTTGGCAGTTATAGGTACAAATTATATATAATATACTTATTAGCAGAGCAGTAACCAGATTCGTATCGAGGAATTAGAACGGAGCTGTATAATAGGAGTATACAGTAAGGAACCAAACGAAACATCTGTGAAATAACTTGCAAAAAGCTGTTTTTTTATGAAAACTCGTATAATATTTATTGTAACTAAGGCACCCTACATTGCCTTCCCGATTCACCGTCTATGGTGCAGTGCGCTATACCATATAAGTTTAACGAGAGGTTGCCTGCTACGTATGGATCCAGGTATTCCTGTTCTTTTGCATGGGACTCGAGTGTTGATGTTAACCATAGGAATAAAATAGAGCGAAATTGACAACATGACAACGTCCACTCACAAAAGAAGTTCACACGTCATAAACATCCGGTTGTAATGGTGCGTTCACGCACTTTTATTTCTGCTGTAAAAACTCCCGAACTTTGATTTTCAAGAGCAAACATTTCGCAGTCTGTACCAATGGTGTCTTCACTACTTCTTCAACCTATTTCTCCCTTTTTGCCGCTAGTGTAACCCTCGCTTGAATTTCTGAATTGACTAGGTTTTATGAACGTCCTACTGAGATTGTGCTGGCATAGATTGCCAGAAGTACTGGCAACACGACATCTTAGCTTTTAGTATACCTAAAACTGTTCGCAAATTCTAAAGATCACGGCGCCACGCCTGTTCGACGATGGTGAGCAAATGCAATGTTGGCTCTGAAGTAACAGTTTGAGTCTCAATCACACAATTGTGATCCAATACCAACAATGTGTAAAAAACCGCCAGGCTTGTGCGAAACGCGCAGCCCAGTCACAGCGAAAGCTGGAAGAGCTGTCTTTCAGAGCCTTTTCTGAACACTCTCTAGGTAACTACTACAAGCTCACTTGCTCGGTACGAAGTACGCCATGAATAATCATAATTTCTGTGTAGTACGCCAGCATTCACTATGCTATCCTTCGTCCTTCTTCAGAAAAGCGTCGTATTCACGACACACTTGCAAGGAAAAACGAAGTTCGTAATAAGTTGAAACATTAGACTACCCACTCGTTACGCCATTCCCCTTGTACTCACTTTTCCCTTCGGTGTTGTAAAATGTTTTTTACTTATAATGCCGCGATTCTTTTGCCGTTTACAGGTCTGCCTAAGACCTCTTTTGAAACCAGTTCCAAGCACCGGCGTGGCTCAGTGGTAGAATACTGGGCTGCCCCGCCGCGGTGGTCTAGTGGCTAAGGTACTCGGCTGCGGACCCGCAGGTCGCGGGTTCGAATCCCGGCTGCGGCGGCTGCATTTCCGATGGAGGCGGAAATGTTGTAGGCCCGTGTGCTCAGATTTGGGTGCACGTTAAAGAACCCCAGGTGGTCGAAATTTCCGGAGCCTTCCACTACGGCGTCTCTCATAGTCATATGGTGGTTTTGGGATGTTAAACCCTACATATCAATCAACTGGGCTGGCTCACAGTGGACTCGGGTTCAAATTCACTTGCGCCCTTGTGTTTTTCATTTACGTGTTTATTGCTAATTCTTTGGATACTGGTTTCGGACACCTGCAGTGGCAGCGGACAACTACGGTGCCACACGTTGCCTGTGCTTTGATCACATAACAGCTTTCCCTGTAAGAGAAGGAATATGTCCACACTACGTCACGTTTGAACGCGTGGGTGCCGTACATGAAAGCTTTGGGTATATTTGTAAGCAAACTATTCTTCATGCAGCATGAGAGACCTAGGAGATAGGCTTGTGTAACCTAACTGTTCAAACAGATGATCAACTGATTAAGGGGCAGCTCTCGGCAAGGAGCATCTGCATAGCAGTTTCCAAATTTATCGTAGACAAAAGGTTTGCTTGTTAGATTTCTTTGCTTTTTAAATTGTAGTTCTTTGAAATCACCATTTATTTGTTCGTTAAAATATTAGGTATTCACCTATTTTATTCGTAGCTCACCTTATGATTGTCTACTTTCAAATTCCCTAGATGGCTTAAATAATTATTTTTCTTCATCAAACTTTGAAATTTTTTCGCCATTACACTATCAGTTGGTTCAATGACCAATCCCCTGTGCGGCTACGATGCAAATCATACATAACAAGCAAGCAAGCAAGCAAGCATGCAGGCAAGATTTCGGCAAAAGAATCGTGGAAGTGAAAATTTTCAGCTTGGGCAGAAGGAGACTCTCCTATTCTTGCAACGTACCGTTCAAAATGTGTATTCTTATGTTTCAGTAAACTATGGCTCACAGAAACATATGCAATACGAAAAAGTGTTCTTTCTTACTTTTTCCGATCAAAAGAGTCTTTTTATCGCAGCCATTGACATTCTGAAGCATCAGTATCATGGCCAACGGTACAATGGCAAAGACGCAGCACTTCATTCTATTTGCTGTCAAGTGTTCGCTTTATATCCTGTAAAGAAGACATATACACGTATATGCCAACTTGAAAAATCATCCCAGAAGGTGACACATCCTGGGCTCATATTTAGGGTTAGCAATAATGACGGTTAGCTGCATGACTATACCCTACACCTCTGACAAATTAGAGAAAATTATTCATTTGTTGTCACAGAGGTTTCAGATGCGTGTAACTTTTCTTGCCATGAAAACTAGTATAACAATATGATGAAAATATTTAACAATGTGGTTAAAAGAGCGACTTGCCAGGTAATCATAGGACACAAGCAAATCACCAAAACGAAAGCGAGAGAGCCAGCTTAGAAACGAGTAGCTATACAACTTTCAACTTTGACTTTCAAGGAAACCCTTTACGGTGGCTCAGTAATTACGGTGCTAGAGTGCTGGCACGAAGATTATGGCATCAAATCCCGGTCATCGGCGCCACATTACCACGAAGACAAAATGATACAGAACCACCTACTTTTATTTAGAAGCGGGTTAAATAACAGATCGTAAAAATTTCCCTAGTCATCCACCAGAGCAACTCTTATAATTTTGTTACTAAAGTTACACACAGCACGGTTCCTAAAGTATGAAGAGAGTGGTCAAAAATATTATGTTGAAAGTTTATTTTATTAGTTTACAAGTTACCGTTCTTCAATTTACGCATGTAAAATATAAAAACCTTAGACAACTGGCTCCTTACATGCACAATTATTTATGTTTTTTCAGTTAACGCTTATCACTGCGCAGCAATGGTTATCATCCTATCGCTCAATGTGAAATTAGCTTGTTTCATTTTGTGAATCTATCTTCTTAAGCTCACTGTAACAGGGACTGCTTTTGCAATCTTTATAACTTTGCCTACTTTAACACTACGGCACCCATGTTGATTACATAAGAAATAAGAACGTGACAACGGCACATAAGGGGCCTAACCATTTCATGTGTTGAACGAATTGTAGTTTAGCAACGGGTGTGCTTTCCACAATCACTTACCGTGAGTTCATTTTTTAAGAAAGTTATTTTTTACCTAACATCCAGGGCTAATGATTGCGTTTCCGTCAAAACGTACTGTAAGTTTTGCTGTATAGCTTTTGCTGCGTTAATTCACACACCTCAGTTAGGCCCTCAGCCAAGAAATGGTGAAAAAGAAAATGACATCAGGCAGTGATGAACGCGAGCTGTAAACAGTGAACCAACATAGCGGAAGCACGTCCAGTGCCTGGCGTAAAGAGCATAATCCAAGGGGAAACTATAATTCCTTTTCTGTGTACGTCATTCATAAATGTAATGCAAAGGCTCTCAAATGAAGAACATATTTATGTATTGAAACACACTCCTCTTTATTATATAGACCACAACAGGGAACAGAAAAAATAAATTAACAATGTGCAACATCTTACTTTTTTAAACTCCACACACGTCAGTGAAACTGACGTTAAATTGGGTCTACAATAGTTTGTTTGCACAAATGCTTGAACATCTATAGGCTCAATTGCTACTGCCGAAAACCCTTCTCAAACGCTATCGCTTTGAAAGGTTATCTTTTTCAAGCTATCTTAACAAAAAGACACTTTCAGCATGAAAGAAAATTGAGTTTTGACGATACAGCGTGCAAAACTTGCATAAATGGTAGGCGGTTCACGCAGCACAGCTGCGCTTTGTTTTCAAATGTGAGAATTCTGTCGCGATGAGCAGATATGCGACTAAAGCAATTTTAGAGCCACTTTACGTCAAAAAAGGCAGCTTGAGCATCGGTTTTCCTATTGCGAACAGGCAATAGACTATTGCGAACAGGCAATAGTCTTAGTTTCTCACAGTAGTAACCGTCCCTGGGATTAGTGCACAAGTGCCGAGAAGCGTACCACAGAAACGAGCCGCTACTATTTTCTACAGCCAAATAATATATGTGGCACTCTCGTTAGAGTCTGCGTGGTGCTGCTCAGTCATGAAACTGGTTTATCATGCAATCCAGCTGTGCTGAAATGATGTTCTAAAGCAGGCTACAAAAAAGCTATGAGAATGAAGCTTCGTTTCAGTCGACTACGTTGCAGTATTGTTACGTAACTACACTGCGTTTTCGTGGCAGCGCCATGGTGGTTCAATGATGGCCAATAAGACGACGCCGCCAAGGAGGGGAAGGTGATTTTATTTTAGGCTTTATAATCAAAGAAGCTTGGAGTTCATTCCCTAGCAGGAATGCTGGCTGTGCACTGGGAGTAAAAAGTTTGGGCTCCTTGACACCTCGAAGCGTGTTTCACCAGTTGTTCGCCACTTTGCCAATGTAAGCAAAAAGAAATAAAACAAAGAAATAAGAGTTCTAGAGTCTGCCTGTTCAAAAAAATATGGCGTTCCTTTCGCAAATGAAACAGTCGCGCAATGCAAAACCTCAATGTGTTTTTCTTTTTTTCTTTTTTATTTACTTGATGCCACTGACCATGCCGTCAGCGTCCTTATCGTAGCTCTGGCTTAAACTGTGTAGAGCTAATAAAGCCGTCTGCAAGCGAATGTGCGAAATGCCTTATTTGTTAACTTCTTTTGCACTATTATTATTTATGGGGTATAGATCGAATGACACTTGATTCCTTGCGAAAGAAATACACTCAATACATCTTTGGAATAAGGCAAAAACAGAATTACATACGCCCAATCAAGAGGAACCCTAGGTAGGCCAAACAATCGGCAGAAATATGGCGAAAAAAGCTATCTGAAACCAGCATTACAAAAATTCGTCCAAGAAAAACGCATCGTATACTTACCTCCAATTGCTTTACGAGTGCGGAAAGCTGTGTGTGTAACAATTTTTCGCGCTCGCTATTTATTGCTTGGTTGTGGTGGTTGAAGTCACAATGGAAAATATAACTTGATGACCATTGCATGCTCCGGTAATGAATGCAATAAATGGCTGGGTAAAATATCACAAATTAATCTTCCCTAATTATGAAATGCGCAATGTCAGGCAAGCATCACGTCTGCAAGAAATAACGATCATCTATGGCAGAGGAAAGAAAAAATGATATCAATACACTTTAGAAGCGTATGATAATGATGTCGCGCTACGTATTAAATGTCTATGAGTGATTGCGAGTTGTGTGAGCTATAACCTTGCGTTATTGAATTATAATTGAGGAAACAAAATACCTTCATTATTACAAGATTGTGCCTCTTAAAAGCTACTAAATTGTTTTGTGAGTGATCTTTAACAGTGTAATTCTGGTAATAAGATTGTGATACAATTATAAGCAATAACTTCCGGTATGTGGTCGACTATAAAAAAAAATTCACCAGATCCCCGATAGCTTAGAAATCAAGGTTATGAAAAAGATTCCGAGGAAAGGTGCCTGTTGTACCAAGCGAAAGATACGAACTATTGAACAGATGCAAGTTCAACAATCTCTTACGTTTTATAAAGTCAGTTTTACACTTGTTTATGACGAATTGTACTCGTCAAGAGGGAGCAACTTTTCTTACTCCATGGCCGAGATTCTACAGTAGGATGGTATATTTCGGAAAAAGCGTTTTCCACTGGCAGATTTGGAGCGACCCACTGCGCGACGGAGGGTTCCTCATGCTAAGTCTAAGAAAGACGGAATTTGCCGGAACTACGAATATGCGTTGTCGTTTGCGGTGCGATAGGGCAGCTAGGGTTCTTCAGATTTTCTTGGGTGGTGACGAGTACACTCTGTGCATGTGTTCACATTCCTAAAATGGCGTTGTTTGGCTGGTGACGTGGTGCTGGGTTGCTTCTCGCTTGAGCAACATCGAGGGCACTAGTTCTGCGAGTAGTAGCCGCAGCTAAGTCGACGAGTCAAGCATGCTGTAAGAAATTAGGTACAAGGAAATCGTTTCTGGCCTGCCGCGTGCAAGGCTGAAAAGAATCACCTACATCAAGGAAGTTTCCTGTACCCATTTATTAACGTATGCGTAAACAACTTCCAACGTGCCCTCACGCGGGTTATTCACTTGTTGCACTCGCTGATCTGGCTTGCTGCAGCCCGAGTGCTCACTTCGGGATTTCGGTGGCGGCTCCAGATATGCCAGTGGAATTCGCCTTTGAAGATGCCAACCTCAACAAGAATATTAGCAAGATCAGAAGGAGTAAGGTGGTATGCAACGCTTGTGCTAGCGAGCACTCTAGGGCTCGACACTTCCACAGAAATCAAATTCTTTGAATGATGGTTAACTACGATTTGCGTCGACCTGAAGTGACGGCTGCATCATAAGAACACATACATAAAGTTTATAACAATTGTTCGTCAGCATTGAAACAGCAATTGACGTTGCGTACACATCACGTTTAATTAGTGCATTTTTTCAAAGCAGTGTCGACATCGGGCATGGCTGGGTTATAGCACACTTGACTGGCACGGAGAAGGCTCTGGTTAAAATCCAGCTGGGGCAATGACAATAAATGCGGAGTATTTCTTAGCAAACTACGGCGACTTTGAGCATTCCTATCTATCTATCTATCTATCTATCTATCTATCTATCTATCTATCTATCTATCTATCTATCTATCTATCTATCTATCTATCTATCTATCTATCTATCTATCTATCTATCTATCTATCTATCTATCTATCTATCTATCTATCTATCTATTTACTCTCCTTGTCGTCTTGATAATGGTATGAGTATTAAACTTGGTATGGCATAACATGATTGTATTACGAGCAAAACAGATTAGTCATAACATGAAATATATTGTACGTATGTCATGAATGTCATGATAAACATTTCATGTTCTAGCTGCTTATGCGATGGTTTGATTCTCATGGCATTTTGCAGATCAGGCATGGTATGACATGACGGCGTGGCTAACAAAAGTGACGAACTCTAACGTGGAAACCATAAAATGCATGACAATAATTTCGTGTTATGACTAGTCACGACTACACGCTACGCTCATGGTGTGCTCACGGTCGTTTCGCTAGCTTCACATATATCCACTTTGGTAATATGGGACGTGATGAATGACGATGGTACATGACTAGGGCAAAAATGATAAAATGGGTGTCGTGTGAGAACAAGGCTATATTTAGCGTTCATGATGCACTTGCGGCTCTTTCGCTAGCTTAACATATACCAACTTGGATCTTACGTTGCTTAAATTGACCACGAAGGTAAATAACACGCACAAACATGATATAAATTATGTGTGTTTTATGAAAACATGAATCCCGGCTACGCTCATAGCGCGCTCACAACGGTTTTGCTAGCTCCACATATACCGAGTATGGTATCACGTGACGTGAATACACGGCGTAGGTGAATGAGGCGTCTAAACTTAATAATTACAATATGCGTGTCATCTGAAATATGAACACATGCTACGCTCATAGACTGCTCGCGGACGTTTCGCTGGCTGCACTTATACAAAATTTGGTATCAGGTGACGTGGATAAACGCGAAAGTAAATGACACGTCCAAATGATATGATCAGGACATGTGTGCGATGTAAAAAATACTACATGATGGGCTCATAGCGTACACGCGGACGTTTTGCTAGCTCCACACATTACGTCACGTGATACTAAATTTGGTATCACGTGACGTGAATAGACGACGAAGGTAAATGACACATCGGAACTTGATAATATTGGCAAGGAAGTCATCTATGGCATAATTTCCGTCCGCCTCGTAACGTTTGACTGATTTTAAAGTCACATATCAACCTTCCTTATTTGTGCTTCGCTTATCATCGATTCTCACTCTTCCAGAGATCTGCCAATTTTAGTGATTATAGCTGCTCTGTCGAAATTGTGTTTTATTAAGGAAGCATGCAGTGTTTGAGCTCTTGAGTTGAGGGTAATAGTAACACTGAAGTGTGCGCTGGTTCCATAAATAGGGGCAGATTGAAAACGTGAAGAATAGGAACGACGAATATTTTCTCAAATAGCAGAGTAACTAAAATGTGAGATCACTTGGTATTCCAAGAACAATTTTTGACACCTGTGCATCTTTATTTTCCGAAGCTTAGCGTGAGGAAAACGGCGTACAATAAAGACACACAATACACACAACACATTTCAGCAAAAGAACATAGCAAAGAACGCAAGTAGCAACACAAAAATTGCTAGCGCCTGTCTAGTGTGTGCCTTAATATGTGCCGTTTTCCTCGCACTACACTTCGATTTGAAGATATTGCACATACTTTAATCTTTTCACTTCAATAGGAAGTGTATGGGCACCTTGTGATTAGTACGGTTGAAAAGAGCAGACTACATGCTTAATAGCGCTTTGTAGCTGCTATTTGTCAATGACTACCCAAATTTCTTCTACTCTCTTCTGCATAATGTACGCCTGAAATTAGCTCAAATAAATATATCACAAGTTTTTCTTTGAATATAGATAGGTCTGGACGTGTAAATCAATGTGCTCTCTTTCGTTATTTGTTAAGGCCGTGCATCCGTGATATTGGGGCCTTTTAAGATGCAAAATTACCATCTTGCACAATAGGTGTTTTTTACTAAGAAAACATGTTGATGTGAGTTCCAGTTGTCTATAGATAATTCCCCAAGTTTCTTTGCTGGAGGCGGCTTTTTTATTACGTCCTGGCTTAAAACAACAACTGTGTCATAATATACCGCAGAAATCGGATCATGGTGAGCTCACATGTCGTTGGAGAGTACATGACGTATTTCTGAAGAGGTTGTATTTCGTAACATGCAGGTAAATGTGGGCACACTTGTGCTTCCGGATTCAGTGCCACCGAATGTCAGTCGCTATTGCTGACCATAAAACCCGTGTTACCAAGTAATGAACCTGAAGATAACTCTGAGCTGTGCTGCAAAAGAAGTCGAAAGACGGTAGTCTTGTGTCTTGACGTGGATGGATGGATGGATGCTATGAGCGTCCCCTTTATAACGGGGTGGTGACAAGTATGCCACCAGGCTCGACAAAAAAAAAAAAACTTTTTTCCCTTTTTTTTATGTTGGCCTAATGCCTCTACTTCGATAAATTCTATCTTAATGGAAAAAAGGTAAATTTTCAGCTTAAGTTCTCTGCCATTTACGGCACACTGTCCATATTTTATTTTTCCAATATTTATTTTTGTCCTTTCTCTCTAATTTTCTGCCACCAATACTCTAACCGTCTCTTACTTATTTCAATCGCGGGTGTGTTCAGCTTTCCATTGTTGTCCCTAAAACCCAAGGCTTCCTGTAGGTTCGTGCCCAAACGTACACCTGGGTGGATATCTCCACACTCAATCAGAACATGTTCCGCCGTTTCCTTATCTTTCCCGCAGCATGTGCATTGTTCTTCTTCTTTACTGAATCTTGCTTTATAACTACGCGTTCTAAGGCAACCCGATCTCGCTTCAAACAGTAAAGCGCTTCCCCTTGAATTATCGTAAAATGCCTCCCTCCTTATTTCATTTTTGCCCTTTCGGTAGTTACTCAAAGCCGGTTTTTTCTCCATAGCTGCCATCCAGTAAATCCTCTCCGCCTCCCTGACTTTTCCCTTAACGCTCTTTGTTGACATATGGCTCACAATACCAGCCGTATATTTACTAGTGAGTCTTCTAGTTCTTTTTCTCCACTGTGTGTCCACGCTCTTCCTATACAAATAACGGAACACCTTCTCTGCCCATCTACTCTCCTTCATATTTCTTAGCCTTTCTTCGAACCTTATTTTGCTCTGCGCTTCCCTCGCCTCAAAACCTGCCCACCCCATATCGCCCTTTACAGCCTCGTTTGTCGTCTTCCCGTGAGCACCCAACGCGAGGCGTCCCACAGTCCTTTGATTTACATCCATTCCCGATTGCACCTCTGCCCTCATGCACACCACTGAGTTCCCAAAAGTAAGCCCTGGAACCATTACACCCTTCCACAGACCTCGAAGCACCTCATACCTATTGTATCCCCACAACGCTCTGTGCTTCATTATTGCCGCATTCCTCTTTCCTTTTGCTGCCGAGGCTTTTTCCTGTACCTCCATGTATCTATCACTCTCATTTACCCATACTCCAAGGTACTTGTATTCACTTACCCTCGGTATTTCTTGGCCTTGTATGGACACCGTCTGATCACAGGGATCATTGAATACCATCAAACCACACTTCGTTACACTGAATCCTAGTCCAAGAGCTTCACCTTCCCTTCCGCATATATTCGCCAGCTGCTGTATATCATCTCGACTGTCCGCAAATAAGACGATATCGTCCGCATAAAATAAACCTGGAAGCTTCTGCTCAATCATCATGCCGCCCTGTTTGTGTGACAGATTAAAACCAATGTTGCTACCTTCTAGCGCTTTTTCCATACTCACCATGTACAGCATGAATAACAGTGGGGACAAAGGACATCCCTGTCTCAGACCCCTGCTAACCTCCACGTTCTCTTTGCTACGCATTCCTTCCCACTCTATGCAAACTGTATTTTCTCGGTATATCTCCCTCAAAAGCTGTATACAGTCGTCGCCCATGCCCATTCCTTTCAATATATCCCACAAAATTTCCTGATTAACGTTGTCGTATGCCCCAGTGATGTCTAGAAAAGCCACGTACAAGGGTCTATTCTCTATTTTAGATATTTCTATACACTGAGTGAGAACAAACAGGTTATGTCTAACCGCCTGTCGACGTGTTGTGTAAGATATGGCGCCATCTGGAAGTAATAAGAAGCGTGGTGGTGGAATAAACGATGGTTTTTTTTAGAAAGCAGAGCCACTGGTACGTGGCAATGGGTCGTTTCAGGTAAAGCCTCTGAATTCTCCAGCAAAATGTACACTCTTGAAAAATACAATGGCGTTCTCTTCCCTTAGGGAGAAACGACGATATCCCCAATGTTCGTCTTAAATAGAGAAACCTTGTTCCTTTTGCCACTGAGAAACATGTTTCTCCCTATAAAAACCAAGATGGCCGACCCCAGAATAGCGAAGCGAGTAGGTTTAGGAAATGCATCGATTGATGACTAAAAACGAATGCATGGCACTGACAGTTTCAAAAAATGATCCCACTGAGCTTGATGTCAAACAAAATGATTAAAAAAACAAGCAGACAAATCTGTGGTGATAACAACGTCGTGAAACACAATGACGGAGCTGGTAGGTTTTGTTCAGTTAGTGAGACAATGTTCCCTTTGAAGGACACAGATACTGTAGATCGCTCAGCCGAAGAGCGCATGCTAGGCTTGCTGTATTTATTTTTCGCAGATTCACATAGTGTAGGGACATTATCCACGCGTTTACGAGGTCGCAGGTCACGAGAGGTGCCTCCAAACAGTATACTCGATCGCAACGAAACCATTCCGACTCAGTAATGCAGTTTTGATAGAAAGATGTTCAACGTTATATATGTAGCTGAAGGTGTGAGAGCGGCATATCCGTGAAGTAGGTGGCAGTTGGCGCCATCTGGAGGGATTAAAGATACTAAAAAAAAGATAAAGCTGCCTGCGGCGACGTACGTCGTCATACCCACCAGCACGGCTCCCTATCCGATGGTTGGCGAGTCATTCATGGATTACTCACTGACACCGAACGCTTAATATAGTCAGCTGTATTGCATATAGCTACACAAGCACACAAGGACACATAATAAACATGTAGAGTGAACTCGATGAACAAGAGTACAATCAACAATCCTCCACAGTGGCAGACACTTTGACGTGTTTCCTCACACTTTGCTACGAAAACACGCAATCTTATATAGCAATAGGTGATGAGTAAGCTTCGGTCAACTTTTTTTACGCTTTTTGGCCACACCACAACATGCGCACACATAAATATGTTGTATCTGACTCTTAGACAATTGGAAGTTTATCATCAAATGCACAATGATGAACGGAATAATTACTAGAGCTTATCAGGTTTTCGCGAAAACGATGACCCCAAACCATGCACAATATGTCAACGACGTTCCGAAGGCTGCGCCATCTCTCGACCACTGTCACAGTTCTTTTTCTTGAAGCCTCCGAGAAGGCAAACGCTTGCTGCGCACTTGCCATTTCGAAGGTCACGTCTTTTTTTATTCTTCCACTTGTTACTCGGAGAGGGCGCAGCATGCAGACCAGACTTGGTCTTTGTCGTTGTAGGTGTTCTGTGGTGGCGTCGACCTCGTTTACTTGTTTCGTGTTTACGTTTGCTTATATTCTTTTCACGTGCTTACCACAAGTGTGGCCGTTAGCGATGGATACAGTACACCACTAGCCGTTTAATGACCATGTTTTTGATGCAGTAAAGACCGTCTTAGCAGTGTGTACGTACGTTACAACGCGGGTCGTGCGACATAAATAAAGGATGACCTTGCACCCGACGGTGTTCTTTCGTGAGCGTTGGCAGTGGCTGTTGGCGTCACGGCAGCTCGATTACTTGAATGAAGGAACTAGCACTGCCGTGAACCAATTTACTATAACGTTATAACATGCTGTGCCTACATACTTCTCTGCTTCAGATGCGCCTTGCGATTCACCTCATGTGCCAACTTGCAGTCATTGTGCGTACTACAATTGTGATGTGAGCGTTATGGCTGCGGTAGTTACTATCACTCTAGATTCGGCATACTCTTTTCACAGAGTTTCGTGAAAGTGTTAGTTTTTACCTGCCGTGCACAGCTGATACTAGAAGTGCATTTTGTGTTGAGTTTCTCAAGAAAAAAGACAATCATGTGGACGAAAAAGGCATACTGCACGCGTGCATGATTCCGTCTCACCTCTCAGGGCTGGCATGGGTAATTCAAAATGCACGCGATTGAGAACTTAGTTCAACTGACAGAAGTCAGTGGTTTACTTTTCACAAAAGTGCAGTTATGATGATGTTTGAAACGTTTCTGAAGATTGTAACCCAATCTGGCAAATAAACGCTCGGTGAAACTTCGCAGCCTGTTCCCTTTCTGCTTTCACCTTCCGTGGTAGCATAGCATCATTGAAAGTCGTGTGACTATGCTGAAGGATGCAGGTTTGACTAACGGCAGTGGCGGCCTAATTCGGAAGGGGAGAAAATGCAAAACCACTCATATGGCAGTAACGGCACATATAGCTACACCAGCTTTATATGATCGTGCTTTCACGCACGAACTGTACAGTGGTGTCACGTTTCCTACAATGCGGAAAATTTAGGTATGATGCTTTTTATGCGCCTCCTTGAGTTTATGAGTGCTATTGGTGCCGTTTGAAACTGAAAATGCGTTTGCTTACCAATTATGTCGACACCGAAAACATACATAATTTGTGCACAGTCTAAGGTAATCGATAAAGCAAGGCTATTTAGGAAAGCACAGCTTCTTGTATTCCTGACAAATTGGTAGTATGAAACAACACGAGACACACACGTAAGTGGCGGAGCAACGTGCGAGTGCCTCGCGATAAAAAGCGAGGCTTTTACTCTACTCCAATAAAACAAATCTAAGAAATAAACGTCTTGCCTGCATTGCTTGCATCAATCCTAGGTAAGAGTATTCGCTCGCGACTGGCCGTGGCCGACTAGGCTCGGCGTGCGCATGCGCGCGGGCAAGACCCCCTGGTCGAGGAGAAACATGAACACTGAAGGAGAAACGTTGCTACTTCGGTTTTGTCGCAAGAGGGCGCGACGGATAAAGCGCCCAAAATAGAGAAAGGCCGCGCCGCAGAAGAAACGGAGCCCGTCTCCATTCTCGCTTTTTTAGAGTGATAGGAAACGCACATAGCCTGCATATTCCACTTTATAACTGATTATTTTGTATATGTATCCCATTGAGCGTGCTTCCTGTTCGTTTTCTTATTCGTTGTACTTTTCTGGTACTTCCACACTTCACTTGCACTTACGTTGTGTAATAATACCTGCTGTGATAACTATTCCTTCTATTGTTATTGTCAACAGTGTGCCACTGCAGTCGCCCGACTTTGGGACCCCTCTCTGCATACTTTTAACTTTGTATATTGAACGAATGTATAAACTTAAATAAACTTAACTCCCTTTTTCGTTCTTCAGTATACAATGTCAGTGCAGTGTAATAAACCCTTCGGTTTTAAGAAATAAGAATGTTTCATTTTCTCACGGAAAACACACTGCTGTACGCCTATATATTGCAGTTTCGCCTGAAATACTCATAAAAATTGCTTTTTGATAGACAATGTTCACAAATATAAAAAAAAGTTCACCAGATGAAAATTAGCGGGCCTTCAACGCGGGCTTTCAACCGGGTGGCTGACTCTTACAGACGGACAATCATACCAAAATTTTTGCATTGACGTGCTCGAAAAAGAGTACTGTCTAAAAGACTTCGGCTTCAGAGCACGCGTATTCGTCGTAGAGTTAGCCCAGGCTAGATGTTCGTTACTTATAGTGTCATATGTGGTGCTCCCACTGTGAAAACTTGGCTCGTCGTGCTCACAACATTATTGCTCTAAGCTACTTATAAATCTTGCCATCAGGTGGTTTTTTTTAACATATACCTACCATATTACAAAGCATTCTATGTACCGAAGCAGTGGTGTGGTTGTTGCACCTGCAAGTCAGTGTAGTGCTGCCAAGGTGTATGCGAAAATATTAAAGTCCATCAATTATCTCGACCCTGCAGCATAGTTCGAAAGTCAAACTTCAATTGTTTTAGTTGTGCTACATTCGTATTTTCGAAGAACGCCTTTTGGCCAAAACAACGGAAGCGTTTTGCTGCTTCACTAGAAAGCGCGCTTTCGTATCAATGTGAAAATTTGTGTAGAGAGAGATACCGAATCATTTGAACTGGAAGCTTGAGAGGTTTGCCTGGTTTTTTCACCTGACAGGCTACTCTAGTTGCCGGGTGATGACAGGGATATATACAAAGATAAAAACACACCACGTACAGTTACATACACGCATAACAGTCACATATCACATAAAGTCACACACACTCACTGCACTATTTACAACGTTTCGTTCAAGCCTGTGACCCGTTAGAACGTCAGTAGCGCTTTTGTAGAGTCTAGCGCACTGGAGGTATTTTTCCGTGGGCCTAGAATATATCTTAACTTCAAATTTGTGTCCTGTTGCATCTTTGCGCCCATCCTCAGAGGCAGTATCTCTGATGCGTATTTCGTACACTCACAGAGGACATAATTGATGTCTTCAATGACGTTACATTAGGCCCAAAATGCTCAGTCGGACAGTCCAATTTCGTTCCTGAAGTAGTTCGTATATGCAACGTGTATACGGATGCAATGTAAACACTTTTCATCTTGCCTGTTGAGATTTCATGGCATCCTTAAGACACAAAATGGATCAATCTTGTACAGAGGCTCATACTGTTGTCTAGGGTCTGTCCAGGGGGATCGCTGGAGGCGCCAGGCGTGCGCAGACACTAGCGTTGCTGTTTCTTACCTCGAGAAAGGTATCTCGACGATTTATGCTGAAATGTCATGGACAGCTTTGGAAGCGTCATCAGCTTGGACATTGCCTTGTATTCCGCAGTGAGTGGGTGTTCACTGCAGAACAATACAATGATTGAAGTTACAGGCTTTCTTGCATAGGTGTTTGATGTTCATGACGAGTTGGTCCAGCGTGAATGGAGATCTCAGTGACTGTAGCGCTGCTCTTGAATTAATGGCAGCCCGCAGTGCGTGTTTCGTTCTGTAGATGAGGTGGCTGTAGATGAGTTGCAGTGAGTGAGAGTGGCAGAGAGGGTGACATTGGCAGATGGAATCGAGACACCAATGGTGAATGATGTAGACGTAACAAAGCCGTCAGTGTAAAATGACGGTGAGCTCTATAGCAGTTTTCCAAATGCTCTATTGTGAAAAGTCTGAGTGCCGGTTTGAGTGTGCGTCTTTTGCTCTTGAACCCAAGAACAAAGATGACTCTGGTACACGAAGGAGATTTACACAATGGTTCTGCATGCATTGATGCTCTCTGATAGTGTAGCGGGAGGACGCTTCGCACAAGCTACTGTTTGAAGCAAGAGGAGGATCCGGCACTCTAGTGGCGTAACGTAAGTGGACTCGAAGAAACTACTGCTGCGAAGAGCAGGAGCTGAAAGGCGCCTACTTTCATCAAGAGTTACGATGCTTGATGTGTTCTTTGGTATGCCAAAGGCACACCCTCAGGGCTTGTGCCTGGTCTCCAGTCAGTGCCTGTATGTTCGTTTGAGAAATTCCATGCATCGCAGGAATGCTGTAACGTAGAAGACCTTCGCAGAGAGCAGTATACATTTGTAACATAGCATTAACGGTACAGCCCCCGGCATTGCCTGTTAGTAAGCGAAAGATACCCGCGTAAGACGCCACTTTTTTCCTTTATTATCCGAACATGGGGAGTCCACGTCATTAGCCGGTCGATTGTCACTCCCAAAAACTTATGATTTGTCACAACCGAATGAGATAATGAGCTACCTTCGATGTTTAGCTTGAGAAAACACGCCTCGTAAAAGCAATGGCGGCACACTTTTGTGGTGACATCGTTATACATCGTTCAAGCGAGAATTTTTTGATGGAGTTGAGAGCTTTCTACAATCTCACATGTAGAACACGGCTGTTGCGACCACTGCTCCATATAAAAAGGTCATCTGCGTGAATTAAGATTTATGCCGATGCTGGGTTGCGCTTCTCTAGTCTGATGAGAAAGATGTTGAATAAGGTCGGACTGAGGACGCCGCCCTTGGGAACTCCTTGATGCACTGCGTGTGGAGTTGTGTCAGCTTCTTTTGCACATACGACCTCCTACACCTAATGACCTCAGGACGTGCAAAATAGACTCATGAGTCACGTCATCAAACGCTCCTTTGACGTCGTGGAATACACTGATAGTGATGTTGCCGGTTGCTTTGTCAAACTTTAGGCACTTGATGAGATTAATTTTTTTGTCAATGCTGCTGCGCCCTTTTCTAAGTCCAGACATTTGTTAGGGGTATGCATTCTTGTTCGTAAGCAGCCACTCCAGGTGTGTCGACAACATCTTCTTCATAAGCTTTTTACGCAGCTGAGAAGAGCAATGGAATGATAAGAGTTGAGTTTCGTGGGAGGTTCGCGTGGATATTTAGAATAGGAATAACACGGGGTCGTTTCCAGGAGGGCTCAAGACGGCCACTCTCCCAGCTGGCATTGAATATGTCAAGTAGACGAATCTTCGCCTAGTCGCCAAAATTGGTAAACTCAGCGTGGCTGACGCAATTAGGTCCAGATGATGAGGCCTTGTTGATCAGTGCCAAAGCACCAAGAAGTTTCATGATAGTAAAAGGTTCATCTACTTCAATGGTGCTTGGCGGCGTTGAAACTTGTCGTAAGGCCCGAGGTAACGTTGCTAGAGCCTCTGCAGTAATTTTAGAGCAGAAAACCTCCGCCATGTCCAACTCGCTGCTGTTACGAGACAAAGCAACTGAGCTTAATGAACGCAGTTGTGGTTTTCAGGCTACGAAGAATACTCCATATTCTTGACAGCAGCTTTCTTGGGTCTAGTTCTGAACATAAAAGCCGCCATTGTCTCTTATCTAGCTTGTCCAGGTGGCGTTAAATTCTCTTTTATATTCGCCTGGCCTCACGAATAACATCTACAGACAGTGTCGCACGTCTTTCAGATCGGCGACGAATAGCCCGCAGCTTCTAATACTCCACGTTGACCATTGAGTGAGTTCGAGGTGGTTCTAGATGCTTGGTGCTCCTTTGGTTTGCTCGATTCACAGCAGCCATGAATTCCTCATACGTCATTTCAGATGGCTCTGCATTCTCGATTGCAACGTTATATGCTTTCCAGTCAGTGCACCGGATCCTGCTTCGCGTTGTGTTTACAACAAAATAGCCCAATAAGATGTAGGTGGGCACGTAAATCCTCCCAAGACTATCGATGTCAGCAAACCAGGTTACCCTAGTAATGAGCCTGGCGGAGATAATGGTCACGTCCAGGGCACTGCAGCGGTCGTTCCTAAAGAAGGTTGGCTGCCCATCATTAATAATCACCAGGTTGTTTCGATGAGCGATGCTGAAAAGGCGTCTACGGCACACTGGCATCTTCTCTCGCCCAAGGCTAGGTGATGTGCATTGAAGTCCCCGGTGAGTATGTAAGGTCCAAGTGCTCCATCCTTTATGTCCTGCAGTCTGTCCACATCGAATGTGGTTAGAAATGGTATGTATGCCATAATAATCATAAATACCAAAGTGTTCTTCTTCACTGACACTACATCATATTCATTGAATGCGTCAGCTGATATGTGGTGAACATTGAAAGTTAAATTGTTGCGAACAGCTAGAACAACTCTCCTGACATCTGTTCCTGTGATTAGACTGTGATGGTGTATCCTGCAAGAGGTATGCCGGTGCGCACTAGGGACTATAGTTACCTTGTCTCTAATATTCTTCAGACTGGGTGGCTGAGACGTTAACGCCATTGTGCCAGAACAGGAGACAGAATATCAAGCAGTGTCAGTATACTCTTAGCTATCGGGGAGGACATCGGAGCGAGGAAGCTGCGTACGGCGTCGACAAGGGCAGATAGCAATGGGTATATGTTTCCATTGTCTTGTTGAGTGCTGTACTCGCGTGGTCTACTCCAAGAAGTTGAGGCCCGTGACTCGTTCGACTGGCCAGACGTATGCTTCTGAGCACTTCGTGGGGAAAGAGCTGGATCTGATTGACGTGTCGGTAGAAACGGGAACTCTGTTGTGTCGTCTGACCCGTGGAGGATTTGCTGATGTTCGTTTGTCTACTGTGGGCATCATTGCTTGGCCACCACTGCAACGATTCTGATGATGGCGAATCGCATCCTTTGCTATTCAGTACTCAACGTTGTTTTCCACCTTGTAGTTGTGAATGCGCATCTATTTGCGTAGAATGGGGCAGTGAGTGGACATAGATTCATGCTTTTCCTTGCAGTTAGGACACTGTGGCTTCTCATTTGCACATGCATATTGATCGTGGTTGCCACCGCAGAAAGAGCACCATTCCTGTAGCCTGCAGGCACTAGTAACGTGGCTGAAACGTTGACACTTGGAAATTGTCTCGCAGTCCCAATGTATGTATACACTAGGTATCGTGTATCGCGTAAAAGTACGTGTTCAGGAGCGCTTTTTGTGACAAACACAATTAGAATGTTTTCTGACGCTTCCAGCCGCTTTACAGACTTGACAGGAGCTCTTTGAAGAAGGGCAGCGAGGATGTCTGCTTGATCAAAGTCTACTGGGACTCCCTCGACGATGCCTACTGCGCAGTTGCTCGGTCGTGGCTCGTAGGCTCGTACAAGTACTTCTGCAATGCTTGAGATTTAGTAGTTGTTCGGAAGCGATTGCCTTACAATTATCTATACCTGGAAGATTCAGATGTTCATTTAGCCATACTTGCAGTACTCCATCTGCAGCTGCTTATTCGAAGGCTACTTTCAACGCAAGTGAATTGAATCGTGTGATTACATGCTCTGGGTTTTTTGGTTTGAATTTATTGGTCAGGTTCGGCTCAGGTGTGTTTTCTGCTGCAAAGAATTAGGCGGCATGTGCGATTTCTTCGATCCGCGGCAGCGTTTGGTAGGTGGTACATCGACGTGTTTTCCGAGCCATTGGAAGAAGGCGCGGTAGCATCCATGTACGTAATAGTGGCAGAGGATTCAGACGTGTCAGAAATGTCATCATCTGCACCCTTAGGCAGATTTCATGGGAGGGCTTTGGCCAGGTTATAGCAAGAGATTTGCAAAATAAGAAGTATTACTCTGAGCTGTAGCCGTTGGAGGCTGCTTCCCAGCGCCAGAGGTTGTCCCGATACTGAGTGCCACCACTTTTCTTTGATGTGCTTGTTCTGGCGTGGTACCAGGCTGACGCTCAGGAGGCTTCGGCAGGTGCGGCCCCGGGGGCACCGCACCCGGTTCTTGGATCATTTTCGACACTCAGAAATTCGGTGTGCAAGAGGAAGCTTTGCGGGGCAGAAAAAATGAGAAAAACTACTCGAAGACGAACGAAGCAGAACCGCCACCACGCAAGTTGTTCTTGAAAATCAGGGTAAAACACCTTTTTAATTACTGCAGCCCAAGTGGTTTATTATATATGTTGTAAAATAAAACCCCAAAACCAGCATATGATTATCAGATACGCCATAGTGGAAGGTTTTGGAAATCTCTACCACCTGGAGTATTTTAAAGTGCACCTAATCCTAAGCACATGGGCCTCAAACATTCACGCCTCCGATGAAATTGCGGTGCGACCTGCGGGTCCGCAGCCGAGTGCGATTGTCATTAGACCACCGTGGTGGGTACTGTTTCCCTGGTTGACGACAATATCGGGTTTTTATTTTTCTTGGTAATCACTTACTCTCAGTACATCTAATCACATCTTGAGAACCCTCATTCAATAAAATAAATTTTTATTGCTTATCATCGTGATAAGGTAATATGAAATATTACTCATTGAAAACTACCATTTTAATTGTAAAACCGCTATTCGTCACCTAACCTTTATGTGATTTTGCTTTCAACCGAACTTTTTATGCGATGTCATTAGCTGTATAACCACTATTTTATATCCTACTGCTCAATCACTTCCAGCTCGAGAAAGTGGAATAGCAAAAAAAATTTGTCTCCCGAGGCTGCAATAATTATACATTCTTTTTCATTTTCCAGGGTGTCAAGCATCTCCCGCTTTTCTAGTGGGCGATATTGAAGCATCTTTCTGACGTGAAAAGCAATGATCTAATTTATCACATAGGACTAGTATTAACGTTATGGCCTAATTGAACATATTAGAACTTATGTGACTTCTCTTTCACATCTTTCTGATGAGACATCACGAAAGAATTTAAATAGCGAGCCTAGTAGGCTTTGATACAATTCGATTTTTGTAAGCTAAATATATTGGGTAAGTAACTACGTTATCGCTTGTTTTACGTACTATTTACGTACGAGAGGAGCTACAATGCTCGAAACCTTCATTTTTTACACTACTTTGCGGCATCTTGCTTTGTTATATCTTCTAGTGAGATCGTCCTACCCAAATATGGCCTGCAGACAACTCCGAGCGAATGTAGGCCTATATCGTACTTGCCGAGCCGGTCATACATGCTATCAGCACTTCTGAGTTAAATTATATGCGATTACGATCAGTATAAACGACTTTACAGTACATTCTTCATTACGTTCACTGAACGAACCATTGTTTCCTTTCATACGGTGTCTGCATGCGGAGTGATGAGCATAGATGTGACGTGCTTCAGCCAGCACACACAGGCCACCACCAAAAGCAGCCGGGCACACTCGCCGGCATTTCGCCGACTTACACGTGAGAACATAGGCTTTTCATTAGGTAAGCGTGAATAAAGTAGCATGATCAGATATCATGAAAACATTCAATTGGGTGTTTAACAATCAACCATGAAGTTGCAAGTGCATATGCTAATCAGTGCACACTGACACGGCCGCATCACTAAAATATTGTAGCTCATAGAGGAAAATGCACAAAACCAGTTGACAACCTTCCTTCTTCGCAATTTTGGTTTAACCACAACAAGATGCATAGGAGCGTTCGTTACAATGACTACGACGCATTTCGCGCGATCAATTTATATTGTTGCAAATGACTGAATAGGTGCCAACGTACTGTCAAGACATCAAAACAAACCTTTGATAACGAGATTTAAGTCGAAATACGGCTGCTCTCCCACTCTCCGCGTGAGAAGAGAATGTAAAAGGGTATCCGATATGTTGTATTCCTTGAAATACGTGCGAATAACAAGCACCTGAAAGAAAATTGCAATTGAGCAAGCACAAGGGGCGCAACCATGTTGCCAAAAATTGCTACACTGGCTTCCGGGCAACAAATGATCGTTTCTGGTTTTCCAGAAACGCGTGACGCAATAAGCGCTGGCTACAAATGAGCCTCCTCAACAGCAAATCTGGTTGCTTATCGCTGTTGTTTGTCGCTGCCGCGAGAAAATTACGTGCTTTGGGGTAGGGCTTCACACGGACTTCTCACAGGGGGACTCCTAGTTTTCACTGATGGTTCAGTTATGAACTATAGTCGTGCAGCGGCCACCTAGGTGGTTCCGTAGCTGGAGCTTCACATCAGTGCCGCCTCACCTGTGAGACTTCATCGACGATCGCAGAACTCGCAGCACTTGACATCACCGCCGATGCCCTCCTTCAACTAAAAGTTCCGTTCGCTGCCGTACAGTCGGAATTGCGTGGCTGCTCGCCAACTGCTCGCGCGGGACTCCCCAAGACCCTCTGTTGCCTCGCGCATCACGCGCAAGCTTGAAGCTGCGCAGGACCTTGAGTGTGGGCTTGTGTTGCAATAAATACCAGTGCACGTTGGGATTCCGGAATCAAAGCGGCCGACTCGCTCGCCAAGGATGCGCACTCTCCCGGAACCCCTCCGAATAGAGCGCGGCTTCACCCACGCCAATCCGTCATCGCTTGGCAGGGCAGCCCCCACGTGCGATTCCTTCAACCACTTTTTTCGAGAGAAAGAAAAAAAAATTCCGCCATATCCACGAAGTGAATGATGATGAGTGGGCGAAGCTCCGGAGGTAAACCTGGTAAACCATGAATCCTCTGTACATTTTGCCCACTCGATTACATCGCTCCCCCTAGCGTACATCGCCGCACTAAGTCGAACGATTGCCTTCAACCAATGACACGCGCCATATGTGACATCATTCCTATTTTATAAGATCTCGCGTCTTTCATCAACTACAAGTACCGCTTTCTAGTTTATAACATCTTGCATCTTTTCATCATCAGCTACAAGTACCACCATCTAGTAAACACTACATGAACTAAACGAGAGGTGGCTACATACAGGAGACGGTACCGCCATCTAGTGAACACTGCAAGAACTAAACTAGAGGTGGCTACATACAGGGGACGGTACCGCCATCTAGTGAACACTGCAAGAACTAAACTAGAGGTGGCTACATACAGGCTACAGGGGGACGCACAGCCCACGCCCTAAGGAGCTTCGCCCCTAAAAAACGTTTTAATATAACTAAAGCATTTACGAAGACACCGCTACACCGTTTCAACAAATAAACGATTATTCTTCCTCCCTCTTCTACTTCTATATAAAGATATTAGATACTGACCGGGCCCCTTGAACGAAATACTGGTGGACCTCTTGAGGCCCATTCCCCAGGGCATCGTAGCACAGTTCTTTGGTGTGGAAGGATGCAGGATAGCGGGACTGAGAGGAAATAATTTTGTGGGACACTTCACCGTGACATGAATTACTGTTGAAGAGGTGCCACAGCCCAGGAAATTTTCCGTTGCAGTCAGGGTAGCTTTTGTGCTTGGAAAGAAGGCTGTAGAACGCATGTGCTTGGAGTTGGCGGAGTGCCACCTCCTCATCTCGCGAGAACGACGGTGGAGGCGGGTGCATGATGTATCTAGCTATGATGTAATATGCTAATATGTCTCACTATGTGAGGGGAGGGCCCACTTGATCTGGGCTCTCGGTCTCGCAATGCTGCGCAGCTCGATGGGTAAACTCTTGAGCGACCACGTGAGCGTGATCATTACCCGGTAGGGAGGCGTGAACAGTCCAGATCAAGTGGATACCTTGGGGGTGGATGTATCGGTGCTTGTGGCCTTGATTAAGATGTGGTGGGCCACTCTGTAAAAGCCACGTCTCGTCAAAAAGACTCGGTATGTATGTTATGAATTCATTGGTATGTAAACCTACCGATGAACGTGAAGAGTGTCTCGAACAGCAAGCGCAACAACAAGGACTTCACCATCTGCAAGAGTAGAACTCTGCTAAGAGGCAACCGTAAGTGATGTTGCATTACGATAGCAGCACTACCGGGGTATACCCATAGCGGCGTTGTGTAGAATCAGTGTATAATATATTGGCTTCAACGATGTCTCACAGCATGCACAAGCCGTACACAGCACGGGCTCGCCGGTGTCCAACGTCACGCTCAGAAATCATGTTCCGGGGCAGTAAATGCACCTTTAAGGTTTGATGTATCCAAAGTGAGACACCGATATCGCTCTCCATGGGACACTGAGCACGCTCCTCCAGAGGACGGCAGCGCCATCCACGTGCACAGCGATCTGGGGTGGTGGCGTGATCTGACGTGCCCAGATAATAACAAACTCAGTCTTTTTGAGGGGAGCAGGTCAAGCCGCACTGTCATGCGTAGGTGGTAATTATGTCAGCTGTCTGCTCCAGGCGATCCTGAACAGCCCCGTCTCAGCCTCTGTCTAGTCACGCGACGGAGGTCCCAGAGCCCCGTCCATGAGATATGGAGTCCTTTCTTGCGTACAGAGATGTTCCCAACATCCAAACTTTAGTGCGAAGCCTTTTTTGTCGCTCAAAAAAGGCTGCGAATGCCGTAAAACATGTTTCATTGATTGTTTAACGCATGAGATAAAGGAAATCGGCTATAGATGTTCTATGACTATAGGATTGCCTGGTTTAGTTCTCAAAGAAGTGTTGGCAAGAGGCCATGCCTTTGGTAGTGTACCCTTAACGGAATAGTATTTGAGGCGTCTCTCATAATCATATAGTGGTTTTGGGATGTTAAACCCCACATATCGGAATAGTATTTGAAGAGATTCGTTAGATAACTTAGATCTGAGTCACTGAATTTACGAACGGCAGAATATCAAATTTGAGCAACACCTGGTAGGCAGCATCTTGAACTACGCCACTTTCTTGAACTGTTATTTTCGTGTCGAGTCTCTCGTTAGATTCCACCTCGTGTGGGTAGTCGGGATACCTTGGTATGGGGCCGGTAGTGATAAAACCTCGTTCAAGCTCTTTGAGGAGGCCGGGTGGATTGTTTTCCTACATATGTGTTAGACGATATAGTTGGTGAACAGTTCGCGCTTTGCTACAGGTTGGATCTATAAGGGCGCCAAGTATCGACCATCTGTCGCAGTGCCCAGGGTGCCTTCAAAGACCCTCGCAGACACGCCGCCACTTGTTCCGGACGAGGTGATGCGCGTATTCTTAAGCCTCTTGCGAGAGTTGGTCGATACGTTGGCGAAGCTTAGAATCCGGCACTTCAAACCGCACGAGAGCCCTCTACGGGCCTCGCACTGATGCAGAAGGTTAGGGTTCACGTCCGGGTTTGCGGTTGTGGTAACGACTGGGCAGCGTACACTCATTTAGGTCAGCAGAAAGAGGCTATAACCATCTCTCATACACTGATTTTTTGGGAAGGTTGTGTTGACGCTTTCTGAACTACATGCCACCCGTGATACGCACCTCCCGCTTGAGACAGAATACATTGTGTAATGTTACTATAATGGACACTATACTGCGGTAACTGCCAAGGTATTTGTCGAGAAGTCCATGCGCTATTACTGCTCCTACGTATTTCAAAAAAGTGAGGCTCGGCCATGTGTTCCATGAGACACTGTTTCATATGCGAGTAGGGTGTCCAAAATCTGAATGCAAGGTGTATCGCAAGTTGCATATATAATCTTAGAGACTAGTTACCTTAGCTTGCACATTTGAGTTACCCCCAAATAGTGTGCACAGCGTTGAAGTCTCCGCACACAAAAGGGGTGCGCTAAACGCCCGATTTCAATTAGGAGTTGATGAAATGAACGTGTGCGTCAGCGGGGAGAACTATACACGCTGAGTATGTAAAAACTGCAGCAGTTTTACCCTGAGAGATCATTTCAAGGATCTGATGAGGAATATCGATGTTTGTAGCGTGGGTGCTGCATGTGATGCTTTTGAAAACTAAGGCTCCAACGAGTGGAGAGCTAGCTGCAAAAGAGTTGAAACCCGATAGAGCCTGCTCCTGTAGAAGAAGCACATCTGGGCAGTTGCTGGCTATAGCAATGTAATGTTGCAGGTAGCTTCTCTTTTGTAAGCATCCTTGGTGATTTTGTTGCGATACCATGATTTGCTGCTGGTTAAGAGACGCCATCATCATTGTGAGAAGAAGTGGTTGGGCGTGTGTATGCGTGAGTCAGCCTTGCACTTGTGAGGGTGGCTGGGGCCACACTGCTTTGAAATTGATAAGCGACGGACTCGAACCAGCCTTTGAGTTCAACTACATTCTTTTTGACCTTCTCTTCCAAAACGGGTCCGTTGATTGGAAAGTTCGCACTGCACACCCACTTGAACTAGAAGAAAAGCACATCTTTGAATTCTTTGTACGCCGTCGTTCTCATCGGCATTCTATCCGTGACGACGGGAGAATAACTCAGTGCATAGTGAGTACGTGTGCTCTTATGGTGCCTGTATGATTGCGATGATCTCTTGCAGAAGTGCTAGATACTCCTGTCTCACACTTTTTAGAGCTGCTTGAATTTCAGCGTTTGTATGCTTTCTTGCTGACTGCAACTGCACATGCGTCTGTCCATAACGTGCTTCCGTTGTCACTTCGTAGCTGTGTGAACTCGGGAAAGGATTGGCGGTCAGAGGTGGAAGGGTATGGGACGTGCTATGGGTAAAGGTTGAGAGGTATTGAGCTGTCCGAGATTCTGCCCCCTACTTACCTCCCTCCCCTACTTACTTACTGCCTTGGCATTGCTGGTACCCGAAGACTGTGGTTGATGAATGCTCTGTGGTGCAGTTCTAGTTGCTGGCTTGCATATCAGTGCCTTTTTTGTAAAGTTACGGGGGTGCATGTGATGCCGGGATAGCAGGGCGCTTCACTTGGATGCTTCGTGAATTTCATTGGGAGTGGGATGCGGACTTTGATTTCGTCTATGCTTTGGAGCATGAAGTGGATCACGCCATCGACCGGGACCACCCAGTATTCATCAGGGGTGTTGCAGAAGCATCAGTTTTTGACAACTGTGGAGGAGCCTCATCAGTGAATTTCATCACTTGTCACTGTTCCTCGTCGATGGCTTTTTTAACCGAGGATCTGTTGGCAGGCCCTTGCTGGCGTCGCAGGAACAGTGGATCAGTAGTGGCATGATCACCTCCAAAGGATTCTCACCGTGGAGAGCACGGGTGCGATGGCGCTGGATAATTGATGCCACACAACTCAAAATTGGTGACATCTGGCGTTGGGCAATGGTCAGCTCGTTGTCCCGATTTGAGGCGCAGTTTTGCAGAGCTGGCGTCGAAGCGGGGGGGGGGGGTTGCGTCTTCTCGGCATCGCTAAGCATCATCGGCGTCGTTTAATCGCAGTCGCTAGCAGAGACTGTGCAAAATAGTGATAATTATGTCAGACGCTGCCTGCCCAAAAGGTAGCGGCGGCTGTCTCCAAAAGCGCGAGATTAAACGGTGCCCGATGCAAACGGCATGCATCAGCACCACCGCGCCTAGGTGGTACCCATACCAATTCCGTTTGTCTAAACGGGGCGTTCGCTACCTTGGGAATTTGAGGGCGTGTTATTCAGCTAGAAATAGACTCACAGTGTCCGCAGAAGCATTCGGGAGCTTCGGTAACTAGATTTTTGAAACTGTGCTGACGAATCGGATACCGCACTGGACTGTAATCTGAAAAAGAAGATTCCAAAAGGAGCCCTCGCGAAACACGTCCATACACTGTGGTGGCCAGGTGGCGGATTTAGATTTTTTAGAGAGGAGCCCGCCCCGCCTCCTCCGCCTGCGCATTGGCTGGTACCGCATGGCGCAGCAGTTACAGTATTAGTCGGTACGGGGAGACCCAAACGGTTTCCTTTGCCCTGCCATTCGAAATACTCTATCACATCATCGTCGAGTATGAGGAGTATTCATATGCGCGCAGATCACATTTCGGCACCTACCGCAAACTGGGACTCATGATCACCTCTGTTATTGCGATTATCTTTCCCCGTGCGCACGCATGCCTGGTCAAGTGCACGCGCACGTAGCCCTTACCACCATTTTTGAGACATTTGCACTCTTTGAGCACTTGTGACCATGAAACATTTTAGCGCCTCCTCCTCTTCAAGGTTTGTAAGACTCCCACTAGTGTACGCTCAGGACCTTAATTTTTTGGTGCAAGCACCCTGGTGAGTATTTCAAGCGCTCTGTGCAACGCGCCATTCTGGCATTGTTTTCCTTCTTTTGGTGACAATACTTCTCCAGCCTCCTCGGGAGTTTTCCTGGTTTGGCAGCGTGTGGTGCGCGGTGGCTTGTGCATTTGTTGCGAGAGGGAGATCGAATGACCTTCACCTTTGTTTTCTCTCTTCTCTATTCTAATATTTCCTAGATCTCTTATTCCCTATACTCTATTCCTGTGCCGAACTGTTGAGGTGTTGTCATGGGTGTGCATATTAAAAATGACTTTGTTCAATATTTGAACTCCAAGTGACATTGTGCAAACTGAATACGTCACCAGACAGGGAAAATTTGGAGCCATCATCACAAGCGTGCCCTCCTATATTGTATAGCAGAAGACACGAAGTTACTCCCAACGCGGCCCGCATGGCCCCGGTACCAGGGCAAAGTGGAGTGCAAAGACTGTGTGCACTGTGTGACAATAGCGAAGGCTTAATAAAATGCAAGAAACATGCACTCATTGCGTCCAAATTGTGTCAGCAGAGTCATTGTGTTTTCTGGAACTCGTTGCAGCTAATATAATGTTGAAAGCGCAAAGTAGCCGTCCCGAAAACGTTGAATAAAGCATGAGCCGTAGTGGAAGCGCTCGCAATTTCAGCTTCTGACTTGATTGTTTTTAACGAGTAGCAAAAGAAGGTTGTGATTTGGTCTTCTAATTAATGATGTCGAATTCAAAGCAGCCATTAGGGTTGCCACACTATTGTCAGAACCTTTTGTGAGTGTATCTTATTTTCATGTTTGATCGAAAGAAAATAGTTGAAGCGAAACGTGTCAATATGCATCCCTCTGGTCTCCATATATTTACAGGGCTGTGACAGGTGTCCTCGTAAGAAGAGACAGTAACGGGTTGGACATTCTTTCTGCTGATATAACCATTTATAATTAGCATTCGTCAGGTAAACGCAGCCGATGTCAGGTTTTTCTCAACACTCATGCGTTAAAATTGTCCGTGTATTTTATCGTCTGTCGTGGGTAGATTCTAAGTACCTATCAAACGTGGCACACACCCGCATACCAGTGGTATTTACCCGCCCATGGGTATGTGCAGCACCACTGGCGAAAAGGGTTTGACGACTTCCACGACAGGATTTTGACATTATTCGTGGGTTTACCAGCACGTAATATTCGCGAAAACATCTTACCCTCCCATATCAATTGAGGTTCACGCCAAGTTGCGGGGACAATCACCAGAGCAACCAGACAGAGGCGGGTAGATAGATAATAGATAGATAAATAGATAGATAGATAGATAGATAGATAGATAGACGCCAGAAGTGCTTGTATTACACAAAGAAATGTTTCGCATTGAAGTGGACCCCAGAATGGCATACTGCAATATTCAAAATGTACATGCTAATTCAGTTCTCTTTCTCAGAGGTTCACCGTGATTATCCTGTATGCAAACTATTTCGCCCTTTTTAGCACTGTAATATTTCAACCTGCACTGAGTATGCTTCTCTTGTTCTATAGGTGAATGTCGAAGAAAAATGTTTTTTTCTTTTGCAGGTTCTGTACAATTTACATAAAAGCGGACAAGATGAAATACTCTCTGTCGTTCGGCATATCAATGATCTTTGTGGCAGCATCACATGCTTTGGATGACTGCGATAAGACGACTCTTATAATAGGCAATGGTAAATAAACCATTATCAGTAGCACTACTTTCAAAATTTTGACGCGAAATTTCTAATACAGTTCGGGGGAAAATGCATTGAAGTGACACTTTGCAGTCGTGCTTATCTTCAGACTACAATGCAAAGAAGGGCTTAATATAAAATCGTTTTATTTGAGTGTCGGATATGAATTTATGCCGCATTGCTTTATCAATGCGGCTGATCTACCAGTTTGTCACGGTGTTGTGACATCAAAAATTTTAGTGGCCGAGACATTCCTTTTAACTTTGTCGTAGTTGTTGTGCCCGGCCAAACAATAAACAAGTTAGGCACAGATGTTCAATCTATTAAAATCTCATTTTACATGCTTGCCAATGTAACGTACAAATTTCTAGTCCAAGGAAGGCCCCCAAAAGGTTTGGTGTATCAACAACACGAATCTAGCGAAACTTTCGCGTCTAAATATTACTATGCAATGTTTTTCTTAAAGAAACGAATAAAATATGCAGTAAATCGCCGAATGGGCTCCTATTCTTGATAGAAGTAGGCCTGTTTTCGAGGATGCACACTAGCGCTACCATGTTTGAGCATGTAGCCAGGCTATTCACAACCTCAGTGTAATTTTATCCGGTCTGTGCACCCACCCATCAAGCACTTTATGTGAAAATTAGGCTTCTTGTTCCCACAAATGCTTCTCCCAAGCAATGGTGGTCTTCCTCTGTATTCAATTCTTCATCCTATAGATCTTGCTGATGACATCCTGTGAATTTTCTACCTGCACCTGTTTACACTCATTCTGTATTCTTGCCTCTCGGCAGCTCGTCATAGCTTTACGCAAGACGGCTTCACCGGTATTGCTCAGAAATGTCAGCCTTAAACTTCGGTGAACCTAGGAGCTTCCTTCTCTATAAAATGCAGGGTGACCTAATTAATACTTTTAAGGACGTGTTAGTCGCTAAAACAATTTATGGCAGTTTTGGAGCGTTTTGAGGTTACAACTTTAGTATTTGAAACCAGTGAAAGTGCCTGTTTTTTTCATTTATTCAACCAAAATGGATAATTTATTTGGGAATCGCCAATACTTGAAGACGTATCCAAACCACGCGATTCAGTCGGCTGGCTACAGATTCAGCATGGCGACAAAAACCTCAGTGGTGGCTTGCTTTGGCTCTAATCGCGAACTACACGGGCAGCACGACGAAGCTTGATGACCTCAGAGAGGACGTGTTCTTCAAAGTCCTGGTTTCGATTACGTTCACCGAAAGCACTTGTGTTGACGCTACAGCTGCATTGAGTCGGCATGCCCCAACATGTCTTACTTTTGTTTACAGGCGGAAGAATCCGCAGCCGCCGCTGACGGTGCGTTTGAGCCTGTCGTTTCGGCTGGCATATCACCCGAAACAACGTTCGAATAGGTGTGAGCTGTTTATTTTAATAATTTGCGTGAATAACTGCAATTTGATACAAACTTTAGTTCTCAGAACGCAGGGGAAATTAAAAAAATAATTCAAAGTAACGATGGTAGCGGTGGCAGGACTGGTAAGAATGATGTTGACCATCTTCGACGCATGCGGTTGTGGTTTTCGGCCGCGCTGGCGTTTTAAATGCGAATGCACTTCTTAGTATCTAAATTTACACCAAAGCCAAATACTCAATATAAAACGTAATTACCAAACGACAATGAGAAGTAGGTCTCTGTGACAATAATACTGGAGGGTGGCTAATGCACTTTTTTTTACAAATTTGATGGGTATAGGTTTCGGTGAGTTGTTTTACAAGTTCATTCATATGACGAGGAATGTAGTGTATTCATCGAAGCAGGGCTTACAACAGCATGCGCTGAAGTGTGCTCCAATGTGGGACAATCTATCAGACTTGCTAGCTACTTCATGCTTTTTAGGCACATAATAATAGCCCGCCATCTGCCCTGTACACCTCTTTCCGCATGGCAGTAACATCTGAAACGTAACATTTTACAGGTAACAAATATAGCCTAGAGCTTGACATCACACGCCCCAGAAGAAACCTCGCTGTCCTCCACGTTTTGCTGGACTGCGGCGCAGATGCCATTCACTCAATTTTGTGCCGAAAACAACACACAGATGTGGTACCTCTTAGCAACACTTTTCAGCCCATGTAACTTATGGTGGACATACGGTGTGACGACTTGCTTGCTTTTGCTCATTTTTCGTGTTCCTTTCCGCCGCTCTTCAGTCACCAGCTAATTTTGCGGGAACGTGTAAATGTGGCCACTATCCATAGCTATTATAACGCTAGGTCACCCGGCTGGAGTGGACAGAAAACTCAGGCAGCAATTACCACATCTTCCAACTTCAAGTAAGCACACACTCGTAGACAGATCAAGACAGGAATATCACGCTTAATGGCATGGAATTTTTGCAGGGATGACCTCGCTGCGGAAACCACTATAACCGACTTTGAATAGTAGTTCAATAATGTTTCTGATACAACCGAACGACAGACAAAAACATAAAGCTCAACAGCGATGCGCCCGTAGTGGACGCCCGCATTCTCCACCTCTGGGAGGCTAGGAGAAGACTTCTCAAGAAGTGGAAGCTCCAGCAACTTGACAGGTAGCTACAGAAACGCATTGCTATCATCACCAAGCAAAGTGAAGATTATGTCAAGTACTGACCAGGCAGCACTGGCACGCCTTTTTCGACAAGCTAAAGGGAACTCTTAGCACCAAGAAAACCTGACACCAGCTACGGTCTCTTATGGAGGCGAAACCCTCAAAAGCAGCACAGAATCAGCGTCTTCACAAGCTTCGTCTTCACAAGAACATCTCGTACAGGAATCCGTCAATAAGCTTTGCGGAGGCGTGCCTGCTGTCACGTCCTTGAACACCAAAGAATATGCGGGAACCCTAAACCCTGACCTCGACCGGCCCTTCACGCAGGTAGAACTGAACGCAACCTTATCGAAATGACAGAAAATACCAGCACCAGAAAATACCGGCTGGTCAACAAACAGTTGTGCAACTTACCGCACCAAGCCACCATTGCTCTTCTGCAATATTAAAAGGACTGCAAGGAAAAGGAGAGCTGCTGGCTGTTTGAAAACATTCGGAGATCACCATGATCTCCAAGCCAAACAAGCCTATCAGCATTGAGAATATGCGCCCAATTTCTCTCACGTCGTGTGTGGAAAAGATATTTGTACATATGGTACATGACCACTTGACCCTGTACCTAGAAGATCCTTGGAACCTACTAGATGCAATGTTCTGCTTTAGACACCACCTCTCGATGCACTGCGTGCTTTAACTACTCAAAGAAGACCTTCTTGATCACCTCGGTCACAGAACAAAGTACTCAATACTCGGAGTCGATGTCAAGAGGGCCTTGGATAACGTAAGCCATGACGTGATCCTCACCAACCTCGAAGGCACGGCCTGCAGTGTTAAGATCTGCACGTATATCAGAAGCTTTCTGACGGACCGTACAGCAACAGTGGGCATCTGTAACATACGCAGCGATTCTTCCAACTACCTAAAAGAGGCACGCCGCAGGATTAGGTCATGTCACCGCTATTGTTCAACGCTGGCTCTGATTAATTCGTCTATGGGTCTTGATAAAATACCAGATGTGCGGCACGTGATATACGATGATGACATCACACTCTGGATCAAGGTTTCGAACATCTGGAGACAAGTGAGCTGCTTACAATATGCTGTAAACACCATCGGAAAGCATCTATGCCACTGCGGTTTCAACTATGCCCTTGAGAATTCTGAGCACCTTGTACTCAAAGCAAGGACGCGAGGCCAGCCTCCCATATACAAAGATCATGTCCCTGGCATCTCCCTAAACGGGACAATTATTTCGAAAGTTGATACGCTACGGGTGCTCGAACGTCACATACACAATGATGGATTGCGAGCAGGTCATCATACCGAGGCTCCATAGAACTCTCTCGCAGCTCACGCACCTCGTCAAAAAGATTGCCAACCAACGCAATGGGCTTAGAGAACATAACACTTCCACAAATAATGCAAGCTCTGCTCACCAGCCGCATCATGTACGGCCCACCATACCCCAGCTTGAAAACCGCGGAAATAGGAAAACTCATTATAATGATAATAAAGTCAACCAAAGCCACGTTGGGATTGCCACCCACGGCTTCTACTTCATGACTTCTTAATGTGGGTATCCACAACCCATGGCAAAAGCTAGCCTAGGTTCACAAAAATAGCTAGCTGGAGCAGCTCAAGCTCAAACCCACTGGGATGGCTGTACTCCAGTATCTCAACTACAGTGATTCATACATTGCGGATGCAGACCAGAAAAAGTGCATTCCAATCAAGCACGTCTGTTACCATAAAGCGTTGTCACTACTACAACACAGTGTTTTTGAGGCTGCGTTATGGTTCACTAAATATTGCTTAGAGAATATTCACAAAAAACAAAACTTAAAAAAATCTATTGAAAGCAAAGTGACCAATGTGCTCTATGTTTTTGTTGTCCGTGAATACGCTTCCTGTGTGCAGTCTCATTGAATTTGTTTATTCTATAAAATATCTCAGTGTGTTCCTCAATAGCAACGTGTCTTAAAGTGATGATATGGCTTACATTTGTGACAGACCACGCAAATCTCATGGTTACTTTCAAATAATAAACCGATTGCGCACAATAGTTTTAAACAGACCATTTTGCTCGCTCTTGCGTACAGTGTCCTGCGTTACGGAATCACAATATTTGCTTTTTGTTCCTCGCTATGGCAGTGTCGGGTTGATAATATATTTAAATTTTTTGAAATCTATTGTTTAATATTGTGAATCAATTGACAATTCAAATTTAGTTTCTTTATTTCGCCCGCCGTCTTTCAAAGCGTCATTTTTTCAAACTTTGGTACTACGAGAATTTTTGAATTCTGAGTTTTGAAAAATGTGCATTGCTCCTTGTATATAAAAAAATCGGCAGATCCCACGTACCCGGAAACCGCGTTATACGAAGCATGTTGAGGTAGGGTGACCATATTAATTTTTTTTTATTGAGCAACACGTCATGAAGTGAGGCTAAATAAATGTAAAATAATGGAATTTTGCACGCACGTACAGCCATATGTTGACAAGTTTCAAATGTTTATATGACCATTCTTTTGCACTTGCACAACGATGGTAAATACAACATGCGTATTAGCAACAACCGAAGCTGGTATGAAGCACTGGTGTTCACGAGGAGGCTGGCCCTGGACACTGCTAGATAAAAAAACCTCAGAGCATAGCAACTAACCACAACTGGCGTTAACCAGAGGTGACTGCTGTATCAAAGGAGTACTTATGCAATGTTTATAAAATTTGGTAGGCAGCACTGCAACCACTCTAGACGTTCCAGGAAGATTAGCGTCTATTTGAAAAGTAGTTCCGAGACCTGGCTTTACTCTGGTAAAATGCTTCATTGCCTCGCACAATGCTTGGGTTCAAATCCAGCTGGGACCCTGGCATTTATTCTTTGCATTCATCGGGTCGACGCTACCGATGCCGCGTATTTCTTAACACTTGCGCGATAAATTGCCCATTTGTGTCGTAGTCCTTCATGGGTAAATACTAGGTGTCAATCACATGTGGCACATATCCGTATATCAGTGGCACATACCCACCCGTGGGTATGTGCCACTGTCTGGTGGGAAATGTTTAACGACGTAGGCGACGGAATTGTGACATTATTCATGTCATGGCCAGCGCATTGTATTCGTCAAACCGTCTCACCCTCCCATGCTAAGTTTGGTTCACGCCAAGTTAAGAGTGTGACCAGTAGGGCGTCCACTCGTAAGCGGCAAGATATATATATATATATATATATATATATATATATATATATATATATATATATATATATATATATATATATATATATATATATATATATATATATATATATATATATATATATATACGCTTGAGGTCACTGAAGTTCACTGAGAAATACTTCGCATTTGAAAAACTTTTCTGTACCAATTGCCAAAACACAATTTCGCAAAGCTATTGAAAGTTCTATGTTCCTTTTGTTTTTAGTGACTTCCCCGACAGTGCCTTTTTCTGTCAGGACAATACGCAACTTACGAAATGTCTTAAAGTTACTTTAAAGCTGCGCCTTTGTTGTATGAGTATTTATACAGCTTTCTTAAAGCCGGGTATAACCTGTTAAAAATTGCTCTATTTAATCTCAACTTAGAAGTATGGCAGCTTAGATAGTTGGTATTGCATGACGATAATTACAGCGCGAGAACAAAACGACGACACAGAGACAAGAAGGACATAGAAGGTGTCTTTCGTGTCCTTCTTCTCTCTGTGTCGTCGTTTTGTTCTCGCGCTATAACTATCGTCGTTTACCTCAAGATTCTACTGTTTATATAGTTTTGATTCCGCTAGTTTAAATTTTATATACTGTTGTGTTTAGGTGTAGTGTAAAGAACTTCACGTATTATTTCCCTGATAATTTACGTTACATGCTCTGCTCGTGTGCCGATCTATCGTGTGCCGATATGCCAGGCCTAGCCATCGAAGCCACCGTCTGGCTTCGACAGGCCTGTTTTCTGTGTTGTGCTTAAGATGATCTTAGAGGTTTTTATTATTATTAATAATTTTACTATTAATATTATTATTACAGTGGTAATAGTAGTAGTAGTAGTAGTAGTAGTAGTATTGTTGTAGTAGTAGTTGTTGTTGTTGTTGTACTAATAAGAATACAAATGAAGAGTTCCGTATCTCGCAGTAATCCTTAAGCCTTCATTCCCGTCATGCTCTCGTGACAATTGTCAGAAAGAATATATAGAAACAGCACAATCGCAGATGAGACAGAGTGTGAAAATACGCATATGCTGTTTTGCAAGTGCTGTAATCTAGAAATTGTTTGAAGTACTTACGAGTCATCACTGAGGTTTCTAGATGGTGAGCTGAAACACGCACCTGCTATTTCTTTCAAATTATTTGAAGTACTCCTAAATCATCACGTAGGTGAACAGCCAGTAAGGCAACACCCGTAATACCTGCTCTTTATATTAAAACTTTCGTTAGTGCTCCTGTAAGTGATTGTGTGTAATGTGAACGGTTTGGGACAGCCGCATTCAAGACAATGAGTGGAACACAAAAAGTACATTGTCTCTTATAATGAATCCTTGTAATTTGCAACTCAATCGTTTATGCTTGATTAGTGCGATGAATGTGCTTTTTTCCACATGGCAGCGGTATCTGACACGCGATAGCGCCGTGGCAATAGCAACACGTGTAGTTGCGCTTCACACTACAGTTCGCACATTCGCAACTAAAATATTTTGTTTTTGTCGATTTTCTTTCAACTCTTCGGACACATTCCGTCGAGCATTTGTGGTGACAAGTACATGAAATCTACAACATGCCGTTTTTTCTACAACAGCGTGTTTTTTTTTTTTGCTGAAGGCCCATTAGAGTGTGGCATATTATTTATCTTTCAGGACAGCTGTTGCTGTTTTACTGGTTTGATATTTTAATCTGCATGAAGCCTAGTATTAAAAAAATACACAAAATATTTATAATCACTCGAAACAGGCACGAATCTGCTAGCCTGTCCTATATTACAACGCTCCGACTAAACCCTCGGAACGTATCAACACTTCGTTGCGTACATCGAGGTAGCTCATAACTCATATTCATCATGTTATACGAGCCGAAAGTGTAGTCAAGTGGTTAAGGCGCTCGGTTGCTTACTGGAGGGCCCTGGGATCGAATGCCGGCCGGACGCTTTCATTTTCGATGAATGTGATATTTCCAGAGGCCCTTGTGCTTAGATGTTAGTACCTGGTAAACAAACCCAGATTGTCAAATTTTTTGGAGCCCTTCACTACAGCGTCCTTGGCACCTTACTTTTAGAACGTGAAAAGTTAGAGTGCAGAAACGTCATGTGCCTTGTAGGTAAACAGCTTGTAACCATCATGCGGTGCAGCACGAATGTGTGAAGTGTAGTTATGAGATAGGAAGCACGTGCATTGCTAATATTTATTTACATCAGTGATATTCTCTTAGCTCAGCGTGCAGAATGGGCCACTACCATCTAAATATTTTATGTGGTGTGGTGTTAGAAGCCAAGCTGTACGTGTTGTGCAAATATTGAGGCGCAGTTTTCTTGGTGCACATTGCTTTTTTCAGGTGTTATTGCTCAGTACCGATATTCACTATTGATGATCATAGGTTACTTAATAGTCTTCGTTTACTTTTGGCAGGGATGTGCACTGAGGGACCGCTGCCCATTCCACCAAATCAAGTTATGCAGCTACGGTGCCCATGTGCAAACGTGATGTGTCATGACTCCATGAGGCGAGTCACAATTACGTGGTAAGCCATGGATTTCGAATACTGTTTCGTAATGAAGCTGTCGAAACGAAATGAAAGGTTCGTGTTCTAGCTAGAATAAAATATAATTGTGGGCGAACATGCTTGACCTAAAGATATTTCTCGAGCTCCAGTGTGGCATAATGCATTATGCTGCAAATTTTCAGGCACTACGCATACACAGGTTTTCTAAACAGGGGAAATGAGTTGCCGACCCGAAGACTACAGGGAAGCCGTTCGGCCCTTCAGTATCTTCACCATATGGTGCTACAGTCGCATAAATTCTCTATTGAAACATCGGGTTCATAAATAATTAATAATTAACTCGTGTGACATTTATTTATTGATTCTACAATGCAAGAGTGACTACAGGTAATGGATATTATCACCACGACTGCCACTCGAAAAGAAAAACGGCCAATTATTATGAAAGCATCTTTGATCTCAACTTAAAGATAAGGTGTAACGTGGAAGTGAAGTCTCCTCTCACAGAAGCAGTTGAAGGTTTGTTTTGCGCGTACGCTGATGTATAAGCGCTAGCACAATGTTTATTGGTGTTGTCAGCTATAGGCACCGTTTGAAGGGAATTCACTGATGTTGGTGCCTGTAGTCACATCTTAGACCCGACGCCTAACATATATCATCATAAATAAAAATCTGTGGTACACTGTGAACACGTTTGAGCCTTTAAGGGAATTCTAAGATCGTGCTCCAGCGTGCATTCCAAAGGTAACAAGGGAAACGCCTTTTAAAATGTGATTATTACTAACACCCTTGTTTGCGGTGTTTTTGTGGGGTCTCTGGGGAGTTTTTTTCTTCGTTTGAACACCATGCTGAAGTTAGAGCCTTCCACTTCGAATCTTTCTAGCGGTCAGCCTGCTTTACTAAACTTATTTATTGACAAGTATTGCTCGTATTTGAATTAAAATGGAGTAATTAAGCTTCGCTAATTGTTCAATGCTGATAAAATAGCTTAGTTTTTCAGATACACGGCCAATTTGTGTTGACGAAAGGCTTAACAAGGTTACTTTACGTAGTAAATGGGGTCAAAGAGGTAACTTAAGAGGTAACGTTGGTGTTTATTAAACTCGAATCGGGGGCTTGATTGGAGCGTAGTGGAAGTTTTTTTTGTTTCTCTTCATGGCCTTATAAACACCCTTTCAGACGCGGCCGAGAAAACAAATTCTTTAAGGCACAAAATTGTAGTTTCGAAGATATTTATTCCCATTGTTTGTCACAGGGACGTATTAGAAAATGTACATCCACGCATTCAGACACAAACATGACGCTTGCATACAAGTGCGCACGACCCAGGAATCGAACTTCGGACCACATGCACTGAAAGCAAACACAATATCCATTACAGCAAAGCACGGTCACTAGCTTGCCTGGTTTATCACGGGCATTTTATGTACAAAGCAGCTATTAACACGTCGGTGACACTTCAAACTTTAGTTCTCATAGCAGCGGCATGTGTCAGCGCTTCTACAAGGCCCCTGCATAAACTGAAGGGTGTCATGCAGGCCACGGTAAACACCTTCAACTTCGAACTATTCGGCTCGTCATGTCGTGCCACTAGACAAATGGTAAACGTGTGCCCACATGAGCACTTCTCCATACACCGACAGTACTTCCCTCGCCCCAAGTTTTAAGATACCAGCGTGACAAAACGCATCTTCAGATGACCGAACATATGTGCATCCTATGCGCGTATGCTGTGGAACTATTTTCGGTATTTCTGCCTCAACCTGCACGCGTCCCAATGCAGTAGCGTGTTCTCAGGTGTTCAAGACAGCCTGTGTTTCTACTGCAGATATATGTCTGAGACTGCATGCCGCCGCACACAGCCTTCAGAGACGAGAACGAAACATTGAGCGAATCATCTTTATCATTTCAAGACTCTGCCGCGAGTGACTACGAGCGGCCTGCACGAGCGTGCCATGTTCCATCGTTCTAGTCCGTCACCGGCGCGTTCACCACCGCCGCCGTTTCCCTTAGCAGATAAGAAATAAAAATAAAAGTTACACACGAAGATGTCCATAAGCGTGCACAGGAGTCTTATTCAGCGAGAGAGGGGAGGGGCGAAGGTTTGTCGCAGCGCTCACTCTCCCTATTAAGTCAATGTAGGGAGCGCCCCGCCGCGGTGGTCTAGTGGCTAAGGTACTCGGCTGCTGACCCGCAGATCGCGGGTTCGATTCCCGGCTGCGGCTTCTGCATTTCCGATGGAGGCGGAAATGTTGTAGGCCTGTGTGCTCAAATTTGGGTGCACGTTAAGGAACCCCAGGTGGTCGAAATTTCCGGAGCCCTCCACTACCGCGTCTCTCATAATCATATGGTGGTTTTGGGACGTTAAACCTCACAAATCAATCAATCAAGTCAATGTAGGGAGCGGAGTTCACACCCCCTCCCCCTGGCGATACAAGGACACTAACGCGCCTACACCAAATGCCTTCACTGCGCGCGTACTGTCGCGAGCCAAATGCCGGGGCAGCAGCGCCTGCCTTCTGAGCAGCTGTCTGTATCCGCAATTAGCACTTATTCGCAAATCGTATTTCAGCGCGGCACACACTGGATATTTAACCCAAACTCAATATTTAGTATTTAGCACATTGTTGACTCCCCACATTCTTGCTAATCAACGTTAATTGCTAAATATTACACAAATACACTAAAGGAACTGTCTAAAGCATGCTCAGTGTCAAGCACAACCACCACAAATTAGCAGTTGACCGGTCTCCCGCTAAACAAGGAAGTTATTTCACCATCATTTCACCCTCATAAACGGCCATGTGTATTTGGCGCTCCTGATACACAGATGATATAGCGCGAATCAAAAACAAGTGCAGAGTTACAGTCTAAACAGTGCTCATCTTTAAAAAACGTTTTGATTGCAAGCATACCATACGCACAGATAAAGACGTGTTCACTTGTTTCCCATTAGGAATTTTGTAGACTTGACACAAAAATCTCGAGGAGTGTAGCAAATAGACACAAAACTAGAAAATCCTACTCATTGTAGCACTGCGTCATCGCCTGCATATTACGTTAAACAGTATTTGTGCAACACACCTTTTCAATTATGCATCGATTGATGAAACACCCACTAATGTATGAATGAAAAAAGCTAAAATTTTCCGCTTGTTTGCCTGTCACCTATTTATCTTCCACAAAGCTTCTGAAGAGTAAAACATCTGCCCTACTTGCTTGGTAATAAATTCCCAAGCCATACCATTAAGCCAGCAGCATTTTAGCAATTCCTATTGCATACCTGAAATGAATAAAGATAGAAATAAAAAGAGAATGTATAGAAAATAAACCTGTGTTTATGTGAGTTTCGTTCATTTTCCCTTTAATTTCGTTTCTCTACATCTGTCTTCTCTCCTACTCCGGATCGCCCAATCACGATAAGGATAACAAACTTGTTCTATGTTGCGGCTTCACACTTTCACTTCTCTGTTATCTCTATATTACGTTCTCCGTGCAGTTTTCCTCGTGGCGAAAATTGTCGAGCTTCGTGTTTGCTTTCCTATGCTGAAACTCTGGGGATGTGGCATAAAACAATTAGTAAGGCTTCATAGCAATCACACCTTTGCATTTACAGGCTTGACGCAGCCGATTGGTGCTCCTACAATATGGATCACTTTTTATAGAGAGAGCGTTGAAGAGCACTTTTCGCAAAAATACTGGTGTTGCTGCCGCCGTCGTTGGTTGTGAGCCGAAAATCATCACCTTATCGTAGAACGCAAACTTGATGAAAATTCAAATAAAATTAAAAATTAAAATTTCACTTTGAGTGAGACTAGAACCCAAGCCCTCTGCGCGGCAAGCAGGTGTTCTACGACTAAGCTGCCAGGTCTTGTAATCCGCTTCGGTCAAAGATCGCATGATAGTACCATGTCATATAAGAAGTCTCTTTTACACATGTAAAATTGCGTGGCAGAATGTAGAATTGTGCCCGGCGTCCAAACATTTGAATTTGCGCAATGAATGTGCGTTTGAAAGGCCGGCATGTTACAAAATGCTCCGACATATTTATTTATCATCAGTCGCCAAAGCTTCAGCCAAGTTAGCAGATCAGTAGCTTCCCGTGTTGCCCAACGGACCCGTTTTGAACCTTTCGCAATTTCTCACAGGAAAAAGACACCGTTTGCTCATAGGGTGAAGCAATGAATGCGATATTAACATATTCGAGTGTTTTACGAAGCAAGGCTATCGGGTTTAGGAGCAATATTTTTTGTCGTCAACATGCGTTTGCATGTTTGCTACAATTTTTCTGTGGCGCGTCCACAGTAGATGACCACAACAAGACTTGTGCGTAGTAATGGCGTTGATATTTGAATGGGGCTGGCAGACCACTCACTTAAATCTGATTTCACGTACCCCTACAAAACGGTGGTGTAAGAGAGCACGCCAACTCCAGGTATACTTTTAGTACTGTTTTTTCATGCAGAGAGTACATCCCATTGAAGCTCCCGCCTGCTGTGGGGGCACAAGGTGCGCGCTGAACGTTGCCGCAATTGCGCGGCAACCATGAGCACCCTTACCCCTTGTTCGCTGGTGAGATAAGCGCGCACGCAGACGAGCCCGGCCAGAAAGGCGGTGTTCGCTCCACAGAAAGAGGAGGCTAGCGCAATCTTCCCCGTATATATACACATACATATACATATACGGGAATAATGACGGCGGCGATAGAAAAACTAGCCTAGACTGTCCATATATATGCTATCGCAATAAATTTAGGCCTAGTGGCCACTTGGAAAGCGGTATTGCCGTATAAAGACGATAGATTAGTTTGAAACAGGCCAATCTTCAACACACAATCCGTCGCTTCTTTATGGCATGGTTGAGGCACGCAACGAGGTCCAAAAGCAAGGCTAGCAATTGAGAAAGCGATCGGCTCGGAGCTCAATTACACAACCACGTTATGCTTCTGACGGAGTTCATGCGTTCTCTATAGTTTATTTTTCAATCTCCAATTGATGCGGTACTGATAGTTGTAATAACTATATTTAAAATCGCAATTGTTGAAATCTTCAGATCTCAAAACATTTTTTGCCTTGCTTTGCATTATTTATTAGTGTGGCTGCTCATGCGTTCGCGAAAAATCAATGAAAGATGAGCAGATGAGCTACAAAATTTTATAGACTATTTCTAGTGAGTACAAGGAAAACGTGCATGGTTTCAGAAGAAATAATAACGTATCCTAAAACTTTCCTGCATGCATTTGGTAACTATGACACTTGTAGAACTCTTCTGTAAAGTTGTTATAGGGTTTTATGTTTATTCATACTGATTATTGCTCCATTCTAATATTATTTTAGTGCTCTATTGCAGCTGTTGCATTTCAACTGTTTTATATTTCCACTAGATCAAGTGATTTCATTGTTCTCAACTTGCAATTTTTTGCCATGCCCTTCTTACTTTATTCCAGTCGCGCGCTTCAAAGTGGCTCAAAAAAAGTAAATCATCTCACTCTATTCAGTTATATTGGCACGACATACTTTAAAACTACGTGCGCTTTCCAATCCTTTCGTCCTCCCGATAGTGGACATATTGCCAATTCGGGAATTAGCCCGTATTAGCACGAGCCATACAACAGAATCCTTAAGAGAAATCTTAGAGGTAGAGAAAGACAAGCTGGATGCTTTTGAACGGACCGTTGGCTAGAGTGGACACATAGACTTTGAGTTGTCTGTTTCTTGGGCACAAGTTCGCCACAACTACTTCGCTTTCTTAAAGTGTACTTTTTATTTGTGCGTGAAATATGCTGTCTCAGCAGAAAAATGTCGTAATGGCAAGAACATTTCTTACCGGGCCACACAAAAAATTCTGAACGTTTGTGTAGCAACGTTTCTCACACGTATTACAAGGCATATTCTTCTATCAATTTACGCTACAAGGTAGCGTAAATTTGATAGAGGCCGATGGATGCGGTATTTGGCGGCTTGTCGCCACCATCACTATTTATGTATAAAGGGGGCAACGAGAAGCAAACAAAAATACAAAATCAAAGATGACGTCACAACCAGAAGCAGCAGGGACGCAGGGCATAAGCCCTACATAGTAAAAATTTGAATTTTTCTTAAATGCTGACGTTTTAGGTGGCGTTATGTATATCCGATTCCAATGTGCCTCGCCACTCACCAACTGCATGCGAGAAAGAAAAAAACACAAAGAGTAAAGATTGAGAAAGCTAAGTTGTTTCATTAGCCAGATAGCCTACTTACAGTATGCGCAAAACACTTCGCAGACGCAATTTTGACACAACTCTTCACAAGTACATTAGCATATTTGTTCAAAAACTGACGTTGCTCAATCGTTGAACACTACTCCAGCGAGACTCCAGCTTTGAGAACATAGCTTTGGCAACCACAGAGTAGAGTGCCTTTTGTCTAGTATGTCGCATTTACCGTCACCATTGGTGAGCGTAGGCTGGCCGTGCGCCAGTGATAGCAGTCGGCATTCAAGGTGCGGTAATCTACACAATCTGTGAGCTAGTTCAGCTGAGAAATGCCACACCAGTAGATAGCACATAAGCAAATAAATAAACTACGGGAGCACGCGCGCAACCATTACAAAAAAGTGAAAAATGCCTTGTTGATCCCGCAATGCACTGAACCACCGAAGTAAACACAAGCTCTGATATAATATTCTATATACGCCTCCCCCACCAATTTATGGCACTTGACCTAAATTGAGGCAATCCGCTATTTACACAGGTGTCAGATACACCGTAAAGTAAGTTGATAGTTAACTTTGACAGATATAAATTATGACTATTTGTAAAAAATGCATTGAGTTTATAGTTTTGGCAAATAACTCTTCTCACCAAGTCGCAATTCAATCGTCGGTGGACGTCAATGCTTGTGGCAATAAGTTTCCGACACTGTTCGTTACACGTTTTGTGAACGATATAGTTGGACAAAGTGAATTATTTGATTGAGCCAATTCGTAAAGCACAAAGTGCTGCAGAGAGCTTGAGTCAAGAGCTACTGTAGCGCTATGCAGTGTTAAGTCATGTTCCGATTTCACACTTGATACAAAGGTTCGCACAATCTCACTCTGAATATTTTCTGCTCGCTTTCTCAAGGACCAAGCGCATGCAAGTTTCACAGGGGCACTCCGGCTTCTTTTGTTTATGGTGACACCGTTTGATTTTAGATGCCTACAGGGACAAGAGTCGGGGTCATCAACTCATTTTGGGTATTCACATTGACTACACTATACGTGCCCCTGTGTAACCTAAATAACAACTAATAGGTCGAGAGTTGAGAGCTTAAACATAATAATTGCAACTAAACTATTTCACCCTGTTACAAAAGCTGTTCAAGCAATATTAGGTGTCTATTCCACTTGGCAATTATGAAACTCCTTATCATCATCACCCTTACTACACCCACTGCAGGGCGAAAACCTCTCTTATGATTCGCCTATAAACCCTGTGTTGTGCTTTTTTTTGCTGTGTTCTACATGGGAACGTTTTATTTTTCTACTCGCCTAACTGTTTGGACCCCAGCACGTGTTTGTATTCTCTTGAAAGCCAGCAAGTCCCCCTAATGACCAGTGGGACCTACGCGCTACTTACCCGGCCTATTACATTAATTCTTCTTGATGCAAACTATGGTATTCTTAACACTCCTTGTTTTTCTCACCCCTCTTATCTGTTCCTGTTCCTTAAGGCTAAATCTTAAGGACAAACAATGAAGTACCTAGGAACAAACACTGATAGTTTTCTCTTCTGGATCACTCATATTGAAAAGGTCTGATTGCGACACGATGAGCTGGAATACACCTGCCAATATAAGTGCGCACGATCTTCGAGGGACTTACCAGAGTTTCCCTACGCAAGAAGAAAATGACAAGCGGTGCTCCAAACGTCCGTCTCCAGGAACAGAGTGACGTGCGCTACCTTCAAAAGAAAATTAAGTGCATCACACTTTGACCACTAGTTGAACTCATTATCAAGCAGCCTGTGTTAGTTCCACGTATCCATAGACATTGCAACAACACTGCTTGTTTTGTGTTGCATATTCTTTGAAATGTCATTGATCCCTTGACAAAAATCATTCTGAAAAGTAATAAAACATAATGAAATCCTATTGACTCGAATCTAATATCTCGCAACCTTCATAATTGTTATAAAAACAAGAATACACAGAAATGAAGGTCAATTTTGGGGTTTCTGTTTAGCTCCGTCTATTTTCTTTAAAATCACTATAAATAACTTTTTCACATCTTCGTTCTTATTATTTTCTGAACTCGTGACAAAGGCATCGACCACTACACTAAAAACTCAATGAACGTATATTTCAAAGGAGCGCTAGTTCTGAAATATATTTATGCTTTGAGCCTTACAACGTAGTAATGTTTTAATGACGTTCACGTTTCAGTGTCGCTCATTAACATGTACTCTGCTCATTGAACAAGTACACTTTGCGCCATACAGATGGATCTAGTTGGGTGAACAAACATTATCAGCGGTGTATTGCTAGAACGACTGATTAAGTAAGTTGACAGGTGTCAGTAAAGGTATTAAAATAGAATCACATTCATAACTCACTAAATTTCTGTGAAGACGCACTGCAGGGAACAATACTTTAACGCATCACCGTAACAAAGAGTTTACGTGTTGAATGTTGCACTGCGTTCCGTAGCCTGTCTAAAATTAGAAGTGGTCAAAGTCAAGTCACAATTTCATGTTTCCTTTTAAAAAACTAAAACCAATCAATTTACAGTATTTTCCTACATTGTACACAGTCGAATTAAGGTGATAAGTCATCAATTACAAACTGTAGGTTGGCGCAGTTAAGCAGACAAATACATGCGGTAAAGTTTTGCGGGAAAATTTATCCACCATCCGCATCCATGCAATTCATTGAGTGTCCGCAAAGGCACTCACCGAAGACATTGATATTTCAAATACTTCATGTGTTCTTTTGAAGTAGGGCTTTTTCACCAATGATGATTTGGTTTTTTTACACACAGACTATGTGTGAACTCCTCGCCGGTGAACGGCATGTTGATCGATGAACCTAATATGGCTCCTGACATCATTTTCGTTAACCTAGTGACAGCTATAAAGTTCACTCATGGAACCTAAAATAGCGGTCACTGTAGAGCGAGGCTCTAAACAGATGCCTCGCGAACGGCGCAGAAGTTGCGTTAGATAAACTGCTGACAACGAAACACAGTATAAATGCTATGCACCAATGGAAGTTCGAGTCGTCTGAAGGCAGCCACCACGTTACAGATCTGAGCCATCCAGTTAGGCAGCACAAGCTCTTCAACAAATCATAGCCACTCCAAGTGTCGATACCATCAATACCATCAGCAAGGGTAGAGCTGCCAGGGACTTTGTATTCACTCCAACTTCACCACATATTCAGAAGATTAAAGCACTAACGGCAGCAACAAAGACACGTGTAAACGTTGGTCGATCATTTTTTCATATCACGGGACTCCGTAAGAGCTATGAATATATAGAAATTTCCGCTTCCATATTGCAAACCCCAGTTCAAGCGAAGGCATCCATTCATTATGGTAAGCTACTGCAACTGACCACGAAACGGAAACAAGGTGAAACCGGTCGTGCAGAAAAGCTGTCATGCAGAAGCGTAGAAGAAATCCGTGCAAATCAATGGGGCTGCGCGACACTTAAAGGGTCATTTCTGTCATTTTTTTTCGAGGGGAATGGATCTCAATGAAATTCACTGTGCGCGTTCATTTGCCCATTTACGCCGTTTATGCCTATCTGTAGGCTTGAGAGTTTTGCAAATTCATTTCAAAGTTGTTTTATAGCTTTCCTCTATACGCTCATCTATGTTTCCGGAATCAATGGAACATTTTGTCTGTCACATTGACGTTTGCGAGCGATGAAACTGAAGTGCAACTTCAGTGTCTGCTTGGCTACTATGAATTGTGTGGGTCTGGCCGGCACTTCATTGATTGAGCGCGTGATGTCTTTTTCGAGTGGCAAGGGATGTTGCGTTAAGGGCCACGCACAATTTCCCAATTAGAATCACCATAACAGCGTAAGCGTTTCAACCAACCGCCGCAGGCTCGGATTTGAATGACCTTGACAAATACGGTCTGGGTCATCTCACGGTGTTGTGCGCAACCACGCAACCAAGCACGAAGATCTGTTCTGCCCCATCGAAGAGAAATTGTTGATTTCCAAATAAGTCTGAATCGTAGCTCTCACTGTTTAACATCTCCGGGGAGCTTCTGAATAAGGCACGATCAGTCACAGACATGGTGCGGCGTTGTTGACATGCTGACCTACCCGCTGAGCGTCTCCTCTTCGCGGCTTGCACAGTTTTCATATTCCGCGCTGAAAGGACTGGCATGCCATGCATTATTTCTGATTCTGACAATGTTGTACGTGGTATCTACAGTGCACTTCGTTGTGTTCCGGCTTCGGTATAGCGGTTTATTACTCTTTATAAATTATTTTCGGATTTTTTAGAATTTACGCCATTGCGCGCGTGGAAACATTGTCTCAGGAACATACAAACCACCGTCACTCTTACATGTTCAAAAAATTGCCGTAGTTAGGCTTTTGAAGGGCCCTTCGCCACCCCGCGTTGAGTGACAAGACTGGTTCCCTACCATTCGCACGATGATATATCCTCGTCGCCGCTTGTTTCTTAAATGCACATGAACACTCTCACCCCTAATCACTCAAACCTAATAAGATATCGCGTCTTACGGCTTCACGCGGTCATAAACACAAATGAGGTGTCAGTAATTGACTGCGCACGGTATTCATGTGAAATTAGAAGAAACAAATGGGTGGCGGTGTAGACATTCAGTAGAGAAGGCCATTTATATCGCATGCTGCATTTACAGGCTATAACGGGAACATACATACGCTATAGATTTCATGTAAATAATGGTCTGTGTCACCAAGTAAGCAAGGTAGACAAAAACGCCAGGTGAGAATGTTGCTTTTGTTTTTCACGATCTTGTTTGGCGAACTTCTTATACTGGCACCTGGTCCGACCGTGGTGGCGGTGTGTACACTTCTGCGGGGATTATTGATTTATTCAGCAGATGGCACACCACCACTCAAGGTGTCCTCTCTGGTGATTCTAGCAATTCTCACTTGATGGCGTGCCACCACTCAAGCAGTCAACTTCCGCTGATTGAAAGAAAGCTCACTAGATGGCGGGCCGCAAGTCCAGGCTCTCATTGAACAGACACTACCAGAATTGATGTACGCAGATGACATAGTGCTAATGGCCGACAACAAGGAAGATTTGCAGAGATTGATGGACATCTACGGTAATGAGGGAGATAGGTTAGATTTCAGATTTCAGTCTTGTGCATGAGATCAGAAGTTCAAGCAAGATTAGAAATTAAGCAACGTGGAATGGGTAGGCTTGCCTTAGGAGCTCACGGGAATACACCAAATCAGGGAGTACAAGGTGATGAGGGATGTACATTATTTGAGGGCAGAGAAGCTAGCAGCAAGATTAAATTTGAGAAGCGATTGAGAAAAATGGGGGAGGAGCGCTGGGCTAGGAAGGTATTCAGCTACTTGTACATGAAGAAAATTGATACAAACTGAAGGAAGCGAACCAGAAAATTGAAGGGTAAATATTTGGAAAACAGCAGGGGGTCAAACCAAAAAAAATGATCGGTTAAGAAGAGGGTGAAGGAAGCTGAGACCAATATGTGGAGAATTGGTATGATTAAGAAGTCCGCACGAAAGATCTATCGAACTTTTAAGAAGGAAATTGCCAAGGAAAGGATCTATGATAATACTTGGGGTAGTTCTCTACTGTTTGAAGGCAGGACGGGAGTATTGTGAACCAAGACACATCGGGCCAAATACGAAGGGGTAGAAACGGTATGCAGGGCGTGTGGAAAGGAAAAGGAAACTGCCAAACACTTGATAATTTTCTGTTAAGGGCTTCACCCTATAGTTCAAAATGATGGCGGAGAGTGTTTTCAAAGCATTGGGGTGCAGGGACAGGGAGGGCAAAATAGACTTTAAGCGGGCAGAACTCACAAGAAGGAGGCTATTTGATTGGGGGCTAAAGTGAATACACGAGTAAAAATAGACCCTTCATTACAGTCCTCAGCCTCACCATTTAAAGGAAAAAAATAAATGTAGTTTTTGGTTCACAAAGTATTACGGCTTGGTGGCATTAGCCACCACCCGATCTAAAGGATACAGCCAAATCAATCCATTCAATCCATCCATCCATCGCACACCACTCTCAGCACATGCAGTTCCTTTCTCTTCACCGGGAGCTTACGCAGTGGAAACTCTTCGTTTCCGCTCGTCCGCTTGAACGCCTCTGAAGCCCAGGTAACAGCGCCGCAAGCTTGCAACTTAAGAGCGATCAGAGATATATTGTCGCCACATCTATATTTGGTGGTAGGAGATTTCTGCGGAAGATTAGATGGTTACTCAATCATGCACGAGCAAGCTTGCCTATCTTCATTTTTTGTGATAATGTCAATGATATTTTTGTATATTCAAAGGCTGTGGAGGTGTCCTTCAAATATTGCCTTTATCTTAATACCCACTAATTGGACCACGAAACAATCAGCATGGATTTTCCCTCCTTTGCAACATTCATGCGAAGTGGATACGAAAACTAGTTTTTCTCACAATTGGAACGACAAATTCTTGGTGAAAGAAATGACTATTGACTTAACAAGAACTCTAAGACGAGGTACAAGAATGCCAGAAAACCAAATAGCAGACACGTTGCTGCAACAATGGCTTTGAATGATTAATTTATTTTGACAAGTTGAATGACTCCTAAGTCGAGTGATGTAACATCACAGGCACCGGTGCAGATATTTTTAAAGGGTGCTTCACTAGTTATCTTAGGGTAGAAAAATATACCAACGCACTTATTGAAGATGCGACCTATGTAAGTTTTTACAATCTTATGAACTGCGTCGCACTACATATTTGTTTTCACCTAATTGCTTAATTCAGCATGAGCAATTATCTAGCATTTTCACACAACAAAGCCAGTCGTAAAATCAACACATTAAAATCGCAGATAGAATTGCGGGGCATCCTATTAGACACTTTCATTTTCGATGGAGGCTAAAATCCATAAGACTCATGGTTTAGTTTACCGTGCATGTTAAAGAACACATTGCTGTCGATTCTTTCGGAGCCTCCCATCACAAAATTTCTCGTAATCATACCGCTGAAAAATATTCCCGATCTGCTCTGGAATTATACGCCAGCGAAATGTTCCCTCGCGCAACATTGCAAACCCTAGAAAATTCAGTGATTTACAGTTTGTTCTACCCTCGTGAACAGCCCTGCCCCACCAGCTGATTTGTCGGATTTCATGTCTTCTTTTATTTTAGTATAATTTTAGCTAGATTGTACTCTGTCATATATTCATTGACCACCAGTATTTTACTCTGCTTGACCTTGTACTATAGGCTGTATTTGCAGTACAGTTGATTGTTATTGCATTCTATTCGTCCCGATTTGTTTCTTATTTGATTGGGCTATCTTTCTTCGTAGCACTATGTATTGTATTTCCCCTTCTATGTAATGCGCGTTTTCAGGCTTTTGAGGTCAATACATCAAATTAAAAGTAATGAAAACGCCATTTGGTACGTTCAATTCTAACTACAATGACAATATCGAAATCAAACAGCTTCCAGCTTTTTCTCTGTTCATTACTAGCACTAATTATTAGCTTACTACAGTTGCCCGCGAAGCACCACCAAATACCACGTGAGATGCACACGAGCGCTTACACGTCACGTCCTTGCAATGCTCCCAAAAACTGAGAGACAAAGGATATTCACCCTTCACTACAATTTGTGAAAGTGGTAAGCATACGAGGCACTTTTAAAGACGATAGTCTTTCTCGTTGACCTTCGACGTAAAAATTTTGGTCTGTTTGCCTGTCTGTCTGACTGTGTGTCGGTATGTACAATTATCTGTTTGTGTGCCCTAAAGATACCTCAAATGGCATTAAACGGCCAACCCCATCCGCAGCGCCCAACAATATTGCTCAAAATTTCGCGTTCATAGCTGTGCGATTGTCAAATAAAAATGCGAATATTGCGCACATCTGAGGCGCCGTACCAACGTGTCTATGTTTTGTATGTCTGCCTTTATGCTTGAAGAGGCACACACAAGTAACTCAAAGGACTGTAGCGTTTAACGCGCTGCGCTGACAGTGCAACGCGATGCTCAAGAAGGTGTTTCCAACGTTTTGCTACGACGGCATGGTGGTGGCACCTGCCCGTCGCTTTGCATTCTACACCTTATCACCTCCGAGACTGGCGTGCATCTTTCTCCGCGCTCACGCACACCTTCGTTTTCAAAGATAACTGGCAGATGGCGCTCGTGTCTAACGTGCCTAGATGCGCTTTTTGCCTCCGTTACACGCTCGAGGCACTCTAAAGCGCCATTAGAATACCATTCGCCGATTTTCTTGCACAGAAAATCAAATAAACATTTTGTTTACTCTCTCCAGACGCAAGATTATCGTCTTTCGACGACATTTACAGTGTAACATGTAGATTCGGTCCAATTTTTTTGCTTGTGGCATCGCTAGCGACACAAGTGAGTCCATGACAGCAAAGTGACGACCACCATTGGCACGATGTTGAGGTAGCGTACCCGGCCAAAAAGTGTGGTCTTTTTCACCACAGTCTTTCACAAGATTGCGATACGGTGATCAAGTGGGTATTTCACGTAGTGTACACGGTGTTTTTTCAAGAAATACTGAGTTTTCTTCAAAAACTAGAATAAGTAGCCGCTTATTGTGTTTGCAGCTAGTTTATAGGCCGCGGCGGAAAAATTTTGCCACTAATTAAATCACTTAGGAACGAATATTTACACAAATATTGGAGTAACATTTATTACCAATTTTAGGGTGGTTTATTTACACGGCGAAGTTGTTATACGTTTAAAATATGCCGAACCTATAGTTTATAAAGTTGCGAATATCACGTTTTGTTTCATCAAAACGTTGTTTCTTGCATCATTAACTTTCCATACCCCAGTGGCGGAGAAACCGAAACTAACGCACTAGGCAGTATGCATTGGTGACATCGGCATATAGTGTGACAGTGTTTTTTTTTTCAACCTTGACAAGGAATAGCCCTGTATATTGTCAAGAAGAGGAGGGCACAGGAGTTGGAAGGATTGAGAAATTGACCTTGAAATGTGGTATTAAGCTCCATGACAAAGTATAATATTCTTGTGGTAGCAATGAGTTTCGTGAAGTGCTTTTTCCGCTCATTCTGTCTATTTTAGGTGCTGAACTACCAAATGCCGTATAAATGTGCGCTTTTATACATTCAGCAGTTGTGTGTAAATAAGGCATTTTCGTGAAATGTTCATCTTATATACTTACGGAAGATTCACTATCAAGCGTATCGCACATCATGAAAAAAAAGACACATCCTGTGTACCGTGTTGTGCTGATATGATAAATCGAAATAAATGACGTGTTTTGTTTTGTCCTTAAATGTCCGCCATATGCGTTTATTTTACACAAAAATTTATTGTATTGTAGTTTTTCATAAAAAAGTGTAAATAGAGCGCCCCTGTCAGATTCAATGATAAAATCTATGCTAAAGAGCTGATATGTGCAGTTGCAAAGACTTCCGCCACTAAATACTGCGGTTCGCTGTCCTTGAGTGTGTCACAAAATTTTATCCCTGTACAAAGTGACATCCTTCTAATGGAGCACAGCTACAACAATTGCGAAGAACTGTTGTATGCAAGCAATGCGTCATACTTCTTCACGGCAAACAAAGTTAGCTGAATATCAGCGCCACCTCCCGTAAGAAGCATAAATTAACCCAGGAATCAACCCACAATGGCGTGGCTGGCTGCCTGTTCACCTAGTGTTAGAATTCGACGATGAGAGTGACCTGTCGCTACTGTTGCGGCAGCCTGACCTTTTTCACGGTGGTGGAATGTGTACCGCAATTTATTCTCTTGATAATTTACCTCCGGCGATATGCGGCTTCTCTGACCGAATTTTGCTAAAACGCGCCTTTTGTCAGACGTGCTGTTTCTCGTTAGTGGAAATACCATGTTTTATTTCTGGACGTGCTTGGGAAACAGAGACGCAGTGAGGAACTCACAAAGCCACAAACGAAAGTGGCCTTGCAACTTATGCTTAGGGGTTATCCTAGCCATATTTATCAAACTAGGGGCCACAGGTGTCAGCTTAGATGCTTTGTCAGCTAGGGCACACACCAATGGATTAGTGGGGTTAACCCAATTTCCGAAGCATACGAATTTTTGATGGCATTAGTTTTCCGAAAGGCCGTGCAGGTTTCTGTGGCACATGCTCGTTTGTTTGGCTAACTGTTACCTAAATATTTAGGCGACCAGCACTGAGTAGTGGAGTTCATAAACTGTGTGCAGCGCCTTTTCCTTTTTTATGCCCTAAAATGTTACCATGCTTCCGGAACAGCAAAAGCTCAACCAGCAAGACCTTCGTTATTTAAAGAGCCACTCACCAGGCTCCATACCAAGTTTTAGTTAAACGGTGGAAGTGTTTGGGTGTCTGATCAGAAACATTTTGCCACAAAATTTTTTTGAAATCATTTTTTGTTTTTTGTGAAGCGGCGCGAAACGAGGATGAGAGAAAGCGAGATCAAAACTATTTCCACTCCTGCACGTAGCCTTCGCAAGCCAAATCTCTTACCTGACCTCTTTGGCATCCCACTGACAGGTCACTTGCGCATGACGTGCACGAACAAGCTCAACCCCTGTGCACACGAGCAGCGCTTTTTTTGATCAGAATTGTTTTGAGGTCTACACTCAACGACAACTTTCTGTGGCAGCACAGCCAACGATACGACGCCTAAGCACGCCATTTTAAAGACGATAGTTTTTCTTGGAGACCTTTGACGCAAACATTTTTATCTGTGTGTCTATTAAATTGTCAGTTTGTCTGCCCTTAACGATACCATGAAAGGCACTAGACGATATACAAAACGGCCGACCCCATCCGCAGCACCCACCAATATTGCTCAAGATTAATCGTTCATTATTGGGCTATTGTCATTTAAAAAGCAATTATTGTGCATATCTGAGGCACCATAGCAACAGGTCAATATTTTGTATGTGTGTGTTTTACTAGAAAAGGTATACATAGGTAATTTTATAAACCATAGCGTTCATCAAGCTGCACTGACCATGCAACGCTTTGTTAAAAATAGGAAGCCTTCACGTGTGCTTATCGGAGACGCGCGCACAAGAAGGCTCCCTAGCTAAGACGACAAAAAGGTGGCGCCTAACCATCGCCTTGCCTTTTACACCTTATAACCTACAAGACGGGTACGCACGCCGCAGCTTCGTTTTTTTTTAAAATAACTTCCAGATAGCGCTCACGTCTCACGTGTTACGTGAGTTGATGCGCTCATTCGCATCCATTGCATGCTCGAGGCACTCTGAAGCAGCGCCTTCAGATTACTATTCACCAACTTTCTCGCGCTGAACATGAAATAACCCTTTTGTTCACTCTCTCCAGACGCAAGACTATCGTCTTTCGATATTCTGCATGCAGATACGGTGGCAAATTTTCAATACGTTTCTGCATGTAATCTACGGACGCTAACTATTGTCTACTGTGTAGCATACTGGAAAATATAAAAGGAAAAAAGTGTAACTATTATGTTCTTCATTGTTCGCATTATTATTAGAACCAATCACTAGTGTAGGTTTTTTGTTCTTTGCTGTTTCTAGTTTTCTGGTGCCATTTCACCTTTTCCCTGCCCCGGTAAACAACGATGACTTCGCTCGGTTGCGGCAAGTTCACATCGAGCCTTGTGAGTGGGCATAAGGGCGCGTTCATTAGGTGAGCTGTATTCATCAAGCAGGAACAAATGAAGACTGACCTGCGTCGTTAAATATTTTGTGTTCCGCATATGTTATTGCCGAGAATTTGTGTGCGAGTGATATCATCAGAGAAAGTAGCATTTTAACCACTTTAGCCACCTTTAAAGTGACATCGGCGACCTGCCAGTGTTCAGCAACATCGGCTGGTTAGAAGAAAAAGTGCGATTTGAAAGTGTACGTAAAACCAATGAGCCATTTCGCAAATTGTGTTGCATGCGTGGTCAGTGCTTCAGCTCCCTAATATTGTTGATAAGATAACACTGAGGATCGCGTGCTGTAAACCCGCTCCCGTCGACGCCTACGGAGGAAGTCATTCCCTGTGCTTTGCCTGGGTAACAGACGCATTCATGTATATTACCTTGTTGACTGCGCGAAAACAACGTTCTTGGCTGAGTAAAGATTGCGTTTCACTCACTTGGATTTACGAACGTCAGACGCCCCCTCATAACCTATTGGTCCCAAGACTGGCGCTTCCTAATATTGCCTTCGCGTCCCCTTAACAAATAAACTAAGCGTCTGCAGAAAGTTCTTGCCTCTCCGAAAGAAGGAAAACAGTGTTGCCGACCAAGTATGCAATAAAATTTAGTATTCAATGGCTTTGCGTGGTTCCACTCGCCAAGTGCCACTCGCCCACATGGCACGCATGTCGTGATTATAACGTTGTATGTGTCATTTACCTATGTCGTGCGTTCGCGTCGCGTAATTACGAGTTTGGCACATGTGAAACTAGCGAAATGAACACCAGGACATAATGAGCGTGGCATGTAGTCATGTTGTTACATGACACGAATCTCATGTTTACTATGTTTGCACCAGTCACATACCTTCGTCATCCATTAACTTACTGTAATGCCAAATTTTGTACGTGTGAGGCTAGCGAAACGGCTGCGAGCGCATCATGAGTATGGCGTGTAGTCATGGTGTTACATGACACGCATATATAGTTTATTATGTTTGCTCCGGTCACATACCTTCGTCATCTATTGACGAACTGTAATACCGTATTTGGTATATGTGACGCCAGCGAAGTGGCCACGAGCGCATCATTAGCGTGGCATGTAGTCATGTTGCTACGTGACACACATATCATGATTTTCATGTTGAGGTCTCTCGCTTGTGTTCGCCATGCAATCATGCCATACCATATCAGTTTTGTAACATGCCATGTGAACGAAACCACCGCAAGAGCAGTGGGATTGATTGAAATGTGGGGTTCAACGTCCCAAAACAACCATATGACTATAAGAGACGCCGTAGTGGAGGGCTCCGGAAATTTTGACCACCTGCGGTTCTTTAACGTGCACCAAAACCTGAGCCAACGGATCTACAACCTTTTCGCCTCCATCGGAAATGCAGCTGCCACAGCCGGGATTTGATCCACGACCTGCGGGTAAGCAGCCGAGTGCCTTAGCAACTAGACCACCATGGCGCGGCAGAGCTGCAAAATCATGAAATGTAAATCATCACATTCATGACATACATGCCATGATTTTCATGTTATGACTAGTCAAATTTGTTTCTCATACAGTCATGTTATGCCATACCAAGTTTGGTATTGATATCATTATCGAAATGGCCAAGAGAGCAAAAAGTCGTAGGCGGCTAGATGGACGGATAGATAGATAGATAGATAGATAGATGGATGGATAGATAGATAGATACGCTCAATGTCACCGAAGTTCGCTAAGAAATCCTTCGCATTTACAAGAAATGACGCCCACATTCTCTTATTGCGTCCCTTTATTGGTTGGTTGATTTGTAACAACCTTATTGAAAGTGCGGCAGAGCTTTCGCCGACCGGGTCTTAAGTCTCCTGCGTGGGGACATCATGACCTTGCCTGAACACGACCTCGCGGGCCTGCTGGACGGCCCATAGTTGGTCACCGAGGCTGGGGCTGCACAGGGAAGCGGCCCGCTACGGCGGAAGGGTTCTGGATTTAGCACCTTGCCAATTTTCGGCGCAGCTCAAGAGCATGTGATTTGATGTGGCAACCTCAATATGGGATATCTTGTATATATTTGTCGGATATATATTGCGGTAATGTCTGTTAAACAGCGATGGCTTGGGATGCGTGTGCGTCTGCAGCTATAGTAGGGCCACCACTTGCACCCTGTTCATCTCACACTGGGCGGAGAACACGTTTGGCGGGCCCGGTAGAATGCCTTGGTAATTTTGTTATAGGTCGTCAAACGGTCTTTGGTGTTTGCCCATAGAGAATGGTCGCCGACACGGTTCACGAGTTCGCGCGTCTTGGCGTGTGCCGTGTCGTTTAGGTTTCAGTCTGTCTCCGATACCTTTCTCTTGTGAGTCGGGAACCACAGGAGTCTGATTTGAAGCTCTACCTTTTGATAAAATTTTCTATTGCGCAGGACTTTGGCCGCTCGTTGTAAGATCCATTCTTTGGCGAAGTTTTTTACCGCTTGTCTCCAGTCGCAGAGGACCATAGTGCATGACGGATCTGTGAGCGCGAGCGCCACCACTTTTTTTTCCGCTTCTTGTGCCTGGTCGCATCGAATACTTACCGATATTCACGTTTCACCTTTCAAATTGACGACCATAGTTGCGAATTGCGAGTAGTCTGCGTATTCAGCGGCGTCAACGAACCACGTTCCCATTTAGTCGGCGTAAGTGCGCAGGAGAGCTCCTGCCCTGGCCACCCTTCTGCCTGTGTTGTGTTTCGGGCTAACGTTGCGTGGAATTGGCTCAATCTTTATTCTTTGTCGGATCGCGTCTGGCACAGCGGCTTTCTGGCTTTGTTCGGTGTAGTAACGGATGCCGAGATTTTCCATGATTTGGCGTCCGGCTGTCGTTCCCGAGAGTATCTTTAGTTGTGAAGTGTGCGTCGCCTCAGCCATTTCACTTAGCGTGTTGTGAAGTCTATCGTGAAGCAGCAGGTACGTGCTGGCGGACTCGGATAAACCCAGTGCCCCCTTGTACACTTTGCAGATAAGGACGGAAATCTTGGTTTCTTCTGCCTTGTACCAGTTGTGAAATGCCGCAACGTACGTACGCAATATGACACATTACGAAAGAGTGTATACGTCGTATGAGACTATTCTCTTTAATTCCGCTTCTTCTGCTAGTGACCCCCTTGAAAACTTTTATGGCGTTAGAAGCCTAGTGCTTTAGGTAATTTATCGTTTCGCCGTTAGCTGCGTTTGCCTCGATTATCATGCCGAGGATCCTTATTCTTTTTACTTTCAGGATCGTTGCTCCGTTACTCGTGCATAGCCTGATCTCTTCGTATTCTGACTCCATTTTGACCTCCAAGGCACCACCTTGGAGGTCAAAATGTTATACTTGTTACATACTACAACGGCTACGAGGGATGAATGGGTGCCGCTATAAAGAGCTTCGTCCCTAAAATGTAACTACATGCTACACTCAAGGTGCCAATACACTGCGACGTGACCCGCAGCGCGTGTGCGCCGGCATTCGTTTCGTCGCGTAAGGCCTAGTTCACACTGAAACATCCGCTTTCTACAGCGACCGCAATTCGCCTGCCGCCAAAACGCAGCGTTGTTCGCACTGGACGCGCCACGAGCCGCCGAATATGCCATCTACCACCGGGCGAACGCGGGAAGGATACGCTGTCACCCGGTTGTTGTCGCGGCTCGCAAACGCTACTACGCTATCCGGTGGTGTATACTTCGATGATTCTCGTACGCAGGAAGCAAAAAAAGACAGTACCGCTTACTTTGCTGGCAAGTGGCTGTCTTGTAATGCACAAAGAGCAGAAAAAACCACCAACGCCGGTTCGTTTTGCTCTGCAAGACCGCAACAAGCTCGGTCACGCCGACAGCAAGCTCGGTCACCTCTTCCACAAAATACGGATGCGAAATAGGCACAGAGTAGGTTAAACTCCCGTTGGTTTCAACACTCAGTTACGTGCACTGCGGCTTAACAAGTGAGTAGGGCTTGTCCGCCATTTTTCAAAGTTCCTTGACTAGCGCTCCTATTGGTCCGCGGTGACTGATTCGGCGGCAGACGCCGCAGAAATCGGTCCGAGAGCGATCGGCGCGGAGAGGGCCCTGTCAGCGGATCTCGCCGCCGCCAAACCGGATTCGGAGCACTTTCGGCGGCCGGAATGCTCAGTGTGAACGTGGCCTAATGCCAGAGATGCTATGCCAGGCACCGATAAGCCTGCCATACGTATACTCACTGGCGGAAACCGCGCTGCGTTGCTTTGAAGCATGCGCCTTTGAGGGCGCTCGGCGTCCCTCCGTCACGAAGAGAGGCAGACGCAGTGCTGTCTGGGTAACGTCGTCAGCGTCGCACCGGTTGCCACTCGGCCGCGCCGAAGGACGCTGGTAACGTCTGTCGTCAGACTATAGAGTGCTCGCGTTTTGCTAACGTAGCGTCAACGTAACGTCGAAGTATATTTGGGCCCTTCATGGTGCACTCGCTGCCGTTTCGCTTGCTTCACATATACCAAATCTGGTATCACGGGACGTGAATTGATGACGAACGTATGTGACTAGTGCAAACATGACAATCATGAGATGCGTGTCTTATAACAACATTACAACATGCCACGCTATTGATGCACTCGTGGTCATTTCGCTAGCTCCACAGATAGCACATCTGGTGTATTGAAACGTCAATGAATGAGAAAGGTATATGACTTGTGCAAACATGATAACCATGATATGCGTGTTATGTAACAAATGACTACATGCTACGCTGGCATCGCGCACGCGGCCATTTTGCCAGTTCAACATGTAAAAATTGGGTACTACGTGACGTGAATAGGCGACGAAGGTAAATGACACGTCCAAACATGATAATCATGGCATGCGTGTCATGTACGGCACAATTTACCTCCGCCTCTTAACTTTGTGTTAATTTTAAAGTGATGTATCGACCTTCCTCATTTGTGCTTCGCATATCATCGATTCCCACAGTACGTGGGATCTGCGAGTTTTCTACGTTAGCGACATTAGGCAGCATTTCGTCCAGCGTCGTTTCCGGGTTACTTCTGTAGACCAACTATTACAGTTGCATCTGCGTCGTCTCGTGCACGGTCGTGCTGTATGCGAAGGTCATGCACAGAAGAATGGCGTCCCACGTCCTGTATTCGACGTCAACGTACATGGCCAGCATTTCGGTGATCATTTTTTTAGCCACTCGGTGAGACCATTTGTCTGTGTGTGGTAGGCGGCGGTGAGGCGACGGCTTGTCTTCCATGTCTCGAGAACGCCTGAGTTAAATCAGCAGTAAGGCCGTACCTCTATCGGTGAAGAGAGCCTCCGGGGCAACATGACGATGTACGATGCTCTCAACGCGGATGTTGCCTAACTCTTTGGCGCTACCTTTGAGTAAAGCTTTTGTTTCGGCGTAGCGGGTGAGGTAGTCCGTAGCTATGAGGATCCATTTGTTTCCCTAATTCGACGTCGGAAACGACGCAGGTAGAACCGTCCTGAATTTTTGGAATAGTCGGCGAGGTAGTTCAATCGGCTGAAAAAAGCCTGCTGGCCTTTTCGCCGGTGTTTTGCGTCTCTGACAGTCTCGGCATGTCCTCACGTAACGAGCGACGTCGGTGGTAAGGCGTGGCCAATGGTACCTTTCTTGTGTCCTTGCGAGCATGCGGGAAACACTAGAGTGTCCTGCCGTTGGATCATCGTGCAGGGCCTGGAGGAGTTCTGGTCGCAGAGCTGAGGGCACCAAAAGAAGGCACTTGGCTCGTTGGCTCGAAGCGGCGAGAAGTTCTTCTTTTGAAGAAGGTAGTATTGCAGCGAAAATGACGTAAGTGCTCGTTTTAATATCTTCAAAACAACGGAGGTCCTGGCTTTGAGGTATTCGATTAGGTTCTTAAGTTCTGGGTCAGCCCGCTGCCGTTCAGCGAAGTCGTCGGCAGTGATTGTTCCCAGGAAGCAGTCGTCATACAGGACTTTGTGTGGTGGTGGTTTCACGGGGGCACGCGTCACGCAGTCAATGTTGGAGTGTTCTTTGCCCAACTTGTAAATGACGGTAATGTAACATTCTTGAAGTCACAGGCTCCTTCGCTCAAGGCGACTTGAACGGTCCTTCAAGTTAGCTAGACGACACAAAACATGGTGGTCGCTCAGGACTTTGAAGGGCCTGCCCTGGAGGTATGGACGAAACTTTGACTTCACCTAGAAGATGGCAAGGCACTCCATTTCTGTTGCGGAATGATTGCAATCCGCCTAGGCTAGTTATTGGCTTGCGTAACTAATAACCGTTTCCAGTCCGTGAGTTTTCTGCACAAGGGCGATGCTGAACCTACGCTGCTTGCACCAGTGTGCACTTCTGTTTCGGTGTTTTCGTCAAAATTCGAAGTATCACAGGCATCTGTAGGCGTTGTTTACTTCCCCAAACGCTTTATCCTGTGGCATTTCCCACTCAAACTCGACGTCAGTCTTGGTAAGGTTAGTAAGTGGCTCTCTGATGCGGGCAAAGTTTCTGACGAAGCGCCTGTAATAAGTGCACAAGCCGAGAAATTGAAGCAGGGACTATTTGTTGGTTGGTGGCGAAAATGCGGCGATGGCAGCTGTCTTCTGCGGATCAGGTCTTCCTCCGGACTTCCTTATCAGGTCGCCCAAGAACAAAATTTTCTCGTACGCGAAGCTGCACTTCTCTAGCTTCAGGCTGAGTCCAGATGTCTCAATGTGTCACGAGATTGTTTTATGGGAAAGCTCTCGTGTAGGTTCGTGTAGAGCGAAAACCACCGATGACATAACCGTCATCAAAAAATGAGCCAACGAGACCATTTGTTTCCACCAAATTCCCAACACTCAATATACCTTAGAAACCCCTGAAAGACAAATAGCGGACAAGAAACACAACATGCATAACTAGAACGGGGTTATTGAGAAGAACAAACGGATAGAGACGTGAACAGTGCATGTACATAAATGTTCAGTAGAAATTAAGCCTTGTCACGACATAGTGGGACGCGGTGCTTGCAGCGGAGGCTCTGCTACCAAGGCATGGACCCACTCACGCAAATGGTGACAGCGGTGATGCGGGGCTTGTAACTGATGGAACGAAGTAACGGCAAACAACACTCGTGCAGCAGGGGAAGACTGGCGAATAGACCGGTTGAGACGCTCACGTCGTGGACTGGCACGCAAGGAGGCGTCGGGCTGGTCGAGGTCAGTGACCTTTCGGCATTCGGCAGCCGCAGCTGGCACCCAAAGCCGGAGACGTCTCTTAGAGCACGCCAGAAGACCAGAACAAGCCTGGCCCACGTCAGGCGAGGAGAACAAGCTCTGTGTTCAGGTGGGAGACCACTGGGACTTTGATGCAGGAGCTCTGCTGGCCTCCACTCCCGCGCCCTGGATACCTTTTTCACTCTGTCCCGATTCGGCCACGTCTGCCTGGCTTCGCTGTTCTTCTCCCGTGGCTCTCTTAAATCTCCGTGGAGGCACCTTATTGGCCCTAAATGTTTACACCCACAGGTGTCGCTACCCAGCGTCATCTTTATCGTCCTCTTTGGTTGAGGCTGATGGCGTGGCGCACTTTAAACGCGCACAAGCACATCACAAAAACCCCCTTTTGGAAAAGTTTTTTCCCCTATGAAAAAACTGCAGATAAGTGCGCGTTTCACTACTCGCACTTATCCTGTCCAACGTTCACTACAATCCTACAATCAATCCACATATTATACCTTGCATGTTCAGACAAACTTTACTGAAAGTTCAATACACAGTTCACAGCCAAGCTACAGCGTTCTGTCCAAAACTAAGAAAATCACACTTCTTGTGAAAAAAGGTTTACACCATGGATATATATAAACGATGTAAGTCCTTGTCCATGTGGTCTAAATGTAGAGGCAGCGACTGGTTATTTAAACTCGACTCTCATGTTATGGCATCCCACACCGGACGAACAACATATTTGTTTTTTTATGCACATGCAAAACTAAAACCTTGTAGCGTTTTCGTTCGGACGCCTGCCTGTAGTTCTGCCTCAGGGTAACGAGATAGTCCAACAAGCTGATTGCGTTAGAGCGGCTATGCTTAGACAACAAGAGTATTTGTATTCTACAAGTGTTAGCAGTCTGGAACGCTCCACTGCCCTGTTTAGTCGCATCATCGGCTCGGCTAGGCCCAAAAGTCTTTGAGAGATCAAATATTATAACCTGAACGTCTTCCTAATCAGCTGATGCCAGAGAGCGCATCTGAGCTTCCTCAATGCTCAAAGAGCGTTGCAGTAGAACTGGCTTGCTATATTCTTGTTCACTTTTTGCAAGGCCGGACTTTTCACTGTGAATACAGTCGACCTCTATGTTTAGGCCTTCAAGGCATTCTACACGATGATTGGTCACTGGCTCTACTTGTGACACGGTCATATACACTTGGACAGGTGTTTCTGCCCTTTTTGACAGCTCATGCACTTGTGTAAATCTCATTGAAACTAATTAGTTATCCACGTGGCCATCAGCACTGCCAGCGGCATCTGTCGCCACAGCCGGCGGCATGCAGACAGACCTTACTACATCTAACTCCGACGCATCTAGTAGTCTTGCACGCAAGTCACATGCTCCTTCATGTAAATTTTTGTTTTTCAAACTGAATGATTTCGTAGTCGTTTCCTACTCTTCACACGGAACATTGCAAGCTCTACTCTGATATGACGTAATCACTGTGCCACGTTGAGGCGAGTTAACTTTATGTTCCTTGAACACACGTGCGCCACTGCTTACATCTGCAAGTGTTACACAGGATGGCTCCACGGCTACCGCCTCGGAGTTAACTACAAGGCATGCGCTCCTTGCTATATCACTGTTTTATTTTGTGCACTGGAAGAATCGGCGTCTCTTCTAGAGTTTGCCCCTTAGTTTTAGGATGTGCCACCAACACCATCCGGCCTTTTGTCAGGGTTGTCTAAAGGACACCATACCTCTTCTATTAATGTGCATTCCGTTGCACCAGTTCGCGTATCCACATGACTATACAAGGAACTCGACTGTCCTTTCTCTGAAACTTCTTGCGAAGCCATATTGATCACGGTCACCAAACCTCGACAGTTCTCGCCCTCCCTCTTCCCTTCAACTCTGCCGTCTATTTGTAGGGTATCTGTGCCTAAAGTTGCATCACAGGCATTCTCAAGTGCACCATTAAAAGGAGAAACTGAGTTACCCATAAAAGTCCTACCATTTGAAAACAAATCGATAATCTGCTCTTTGGAGCTCAGATGCAAAAATTCCTCACGCCATCCTCTACCTTTTAATTTCCTCGCTTCGGCCTCCACCAGTTTCAGCCACAACTAAAGCGTCTTTTGCCTTAGCTGTTCAATTTCATTTTCTTTCTTTCTCATTTCCCTTTGAAACTCAATTCCCTCCTCCCTCTCTTTGCGAATGCGCCTCTCGCGTTGCTCAAACCAAGCCGCCATTTCATCACCTTTTAGAGCCATGCGTCTTGCCAACTCCTCTAGGTCTGCCCTACTCATGTTCCTGTTCCAGAGGGTAGAGGTAAGTGGTAAAAATGGTCTCGTCCTGTCGCCGGACGCCAATTGTCACGAGGCTCTGTATTGGGCAAGCTCTCGTGTAGGTTCGTGTAAAGCACAAACCACCGATGACATAACCTTCATCGAGAATTGAGCCGACGAGACCATTTGCTTCCACCGAATCCCTACCACTCAATATGTTTTAGAAACTTCTAAAAACAAATAGCAGACAAAAAACACAGCATGCATAACTAGAAAGAGGTTATTTGGAAGAACAAACGACTAAAGACGTGAACAGTGCATGGACATAAATGTTCTGTAGAAAATAAGCCTTGTCACGACATAGCGGGACGCGGTGCTTGCAGCGGAGGCTCCGCTACCAAGGCTTGGACGCACTCACGCAAGTGGTGACACCGGTGATGCGGGGCTTGCGAATGATGTGACAGAGTAACGGTGAAAAGGCACTCATTCAGCTGGGAAAGACTGGCGAATAGGTTGAGACGCTCACGTCGTTGACTGGCACGGAAGAAGGCGTCGGACTGGTCGAGGTCAGTGAACTTTCGTGGTTCGGCAGCCGCAGCTCGCACCCGAAGCCAGAGACATCTCTTGGCCAATGCCAGAAGACAAGAATAAGCTAGCCTACGTCAGGTGACCAGAAGAACCTCTGTGTACAGATGGGAGACTGCTGGAACCTTGATGCAGGAGCTCTGCTGGCCGCCACTCTCGCGCCCTGGCCACCTTCTTCACTCGGTCCCGACTCAGCCACCTCTGTATAGCTTCGCTGTTCTTCTCCCGTGGCTATCCTAAATCTCCGTGGAGGCACCCTATGGGCGCAAAATGTTCACGCCAACACGTGCTGAAACCCAGTGTCATCTTCATCGTCCTTTTTAGTTTAGGCTGATGGCGTGGCGCACTTTTCAAACGCACAGAAACACATCACACGATGGCTTGAATTGCAGCTTCACGGCGCTGAAGAGAGTCATCGAAGCTTGAGGAAAACATGACAACTTCGTCGAAGTAAACGAGACAAGTCTGACACTTCAATCCTGCCAGCATTGTCCATAAAACGCCGAAAAGTTGCCGGTGTTCAGAAAAGACCGAAGGGCATCACCTTGAACTCGAAAAGGTCGTCTGGTGTTATAAACTCAATCTTTCCTCAGTCTCTCTCGTCTACTTAACTCTGCCAATAGCCTGTCTTGAATTCCATCAATGAAATGTATTTGGCGTTGTGGAGTTGATCAAGGGCGTCATTTATTCGGGAAGAAGGTACACATACTTCTTTGTTATCTTGTTGATTTGGTAATAGTCAACGTGGAAGCCTAGTGTTCCATCCTTTTTCTTCACTAAGACCACCGGTGACGCCCTTGGACTCTCTGAAGCCTGGTTAATGTCGTCGAGGAAACATTTCGTGGAATTCTTTCTTCGAGACCTTCCGTTCTCTTGTCGACAGTCTGTGCAGACTCTCTTGAAATGGCCTGGCATTTTATTCTACTACGATTCGCTGTTTCGCCACAGGGTCTGTCGAATTCTCGATCACGACGAACCGCAGCTCTTTTATTTCAGGAACAGATTTTTGAGCTGCTCTTGTTTATGCGTTGAAAGGTTCGGATTAGCGCTGAAAGCTGGTTGAAGGATTTCAGTCATCGGAATAGATTAAGAGGAATCAGTGAGGGAGAAAGCATTGCTGGCTTCCAGTGTCTCCTTGATGTAGGCAACCGTTGTGTCTTTCCTCGCGAGTTTGTACTCATTGCTGAAGTTCGTGAGCATCACTCTTGCGTTCTTTTCAAAGCAGCTCGGTTATTCCTCTGGCGACGCAAATCTCGTGGTCATCAACAGGTGTTGGTCACCTTCAACGACGCCTTGCAGGTCTGTTAATTCTTTAGTTCCGATGAAAATTGTGACGCTGGAGGGAGGAGTGTTAGTCAGAGCGATGTGCTTACCGCCTAATATCCGTAACCCCTCTGTCGTAGCTGGCGAAAAAATTCATAAGTGTGTTCTTAAGGCTGCTTTGAAAGATTTTCGAACGAGCTTTCAACTTGCTGTCGAACGTTAAAAGTGAGGTGGCGCTCCAATTTTGCCGTGAGGATAGAACCGAAGAGCCCTTTCTTGCTTGCATGATGTTTTGCTCAAAAATAAGTAGTAATTGGTGTGCAAGTTCGGTTTGAATTGTTTTAAAGAGTTGCTACTGCGCTACGCATGCGACCAGCTAAATAGGTGCAGAAGCGACAGGAGGTTGCAGCCATCGTGTAGCTGGTGTAACATTGTGTAACATCAAGTAACGTACGAACAGTGCCAGCATCAGGTAATCCCCGTGGCAAGCAAGGCACCGAAAAACTGTAGCTGCGCTTCGTGGGCCCCTCGATACTAAAGCGGTATTTGGGGATCAATATCACAATCAAACAGAGCTTTTCTTGGTTGGAAGTCGAGTGACAGCAGCAAACGCAGCACCAGCAGGAAAATTGGTGCCATTTTATTCATGTGATCGATAAATACTACGATGAAATCAGTCACATTAACAGAGAGCCAAGTTAGGTGGTCAGTATTCAATTTGAAAGACAGGGCGCGCTAATACTAACTGAAATATAAGATACCACAATACCACATCGTACCAATTAGCTGACACGCGGCAGCGGGGGAAAAACAAGGTACCTAAACGTATCTCTGTATGCTCATTCAATAAAACTGATTGCATTAATCAGGCACGCATCAGCCGTTTAGAAACAACGTTTGAGGCTTTTATTTTATCTTAAGGCAAGTTCAGCGCTGGTTGGCTCGTGCATGCGCTACCGCTGTTATTGCCATACCGCAATCATCAACGCGTTTCTTCATATTTTTGCCGGCACAAAACAGTCTCTTTAATTACTTACGATGCTTCGAACGCCCAATTTTATCAAATGTATCAAAGAATGTTTAAGTAATACGTTTTTACGATGATATAGCGGGCTCGTTACATATTACATAAATGCTCCCTTGAAAGCGCGGTTTATTAGATTTAGAAACATGGGACAGCATGCTGGGGAAGCTACAATTCTCTCACATCGAACACTTCAAAAACGATCGACACTGCAAGCACACTTTATCCTTTGATGACACTGCTCAATTGCTTTCCTTCACCGAATGAATTCGTTAGGGTGAGTAAAACTATATTGCCAACTCTGACATCCCTATATTTTTCCACGCTACTTGGATGAGTATTTGAATGCACAGAGGCCCCACAACGTTCAGGAAAACCAGTAGTTCCAGAGCTCGGCCTTCGCACGTCACCGAACCTTCGCACTGTAAACGAAATTTGCATTTGTTATATGTCTCCAGAACCCCTGCATATGGCAGCTTGCGCTCATTGATCGAACCATTGCTCCTAATCAGGCACTGTGTTGCCTTGTCCCAGCCCTTTTTTCTTATGACTGCAGCTCAATATGGGCCTGCGTGCCAATTGTTATGGCCGTCAACCGACGCGCGAGGAAAGTTTTTCAAAACAATTTTTTTCGCACCACTGCGTGAAACTATAAGCGGTATGTCCAAAAGGGCATAGCTGATATGTGAGTTTCTCTGTAAGTGAGCCAACAATGAACACGAAAGCAAGATTTTTTAGAGCAACGCGAATGTTAATTGGCAGTAGGAAATGCCACTCTGCAATGCTGGTGGGCTTAATGAGAGTGCGAAAATTTAATATATCACTGTCTACGGTGACTCATCTGCTGCTGGTGGCTCGATCCTCAAAACGGTGTATACGTAGCGGCACCCATTTGTCAATATCTGCTTAGTAGCTCCTGTTCTTATTTTACCGGCGCGCCAAAAGTTGTTGAATGCATAACCTACGTAGAGTCAGCTCATAAATAATCTCCTGCTGCTACGAGTCTGACGATCGTAACATTACGCACAGTAAAACGCCAAGAGGCAAAAAGTAGTTGTAGTTATTATTTAGGATAAACATTCTCATCTGTGCACGCGTGACAGTAAAATATTAATTGTAGAGAGTATGGTACAATAAAAAAGGAGATACACAAACGTACACTTTGTTGTAAGGTTTCGTTGCGCCTTACGAGAAAATTAAAACTGAGAATACGACCTCGCTATTATTAAACCCTGTTATTTCTATAAAATTTTCTGGGTTTTTACGTGCCACAAACACGATAAAATATGAAGTCAGAAGTAAAAAAAGGCCGTTAAAATTTTCTACACTTGAAGTTTTTATTGTTCAACTAATTGTGTCTACAGTAATCCCCCATTTTCCACCCCTCGGGCAACGTGTTGAAGATAAAATAGCCTTAAGTTGTATTGCTTTCTACGGATAAGACTTCGGATCGTTGGTTGTCTCTGGAACTAACGTTATTATGAAACATGCAGCGTTAGCAATGCGCACAAAATGGATTAGAGGTGTGTAGCGGGTACCATACTTCATCACAGATTGACAAATAATGGCGTAGTTCGTGCTTCCCTACTTCATGAAATTTAGGATCTCTTGTGGCGAAAGCGGTACCTTACATGTGTACTGGTCCACCACCGTGCATCAGTAGCTACGGTGCCCAGCTGCTCACCCAGAGGTCTCGGGTTCAATGCCGGCCGCGGCAGCCACATTTCTGTAAAGGTGGAATTGTAGAGGCCGATGTGCTGTGGAATGTCAGAGCACAATAAAGCATACCAGATGATAAATTATTGTGGAGCCCTTGACGCAGCTTTTTTCATAATCATATCCTTATTTTCCTAATATATGTCGGGCACCACTTAGTTAAAATGCTGTGTCTCTTTTGAAGAACTTTGAATGTACCGAACGGTATCTCAGTTTTTATTTAGGAGCGAAGCTATTTGTGGCGTGGCTTGTGCGTCCCCTGTTGTCGTTGCGCGATACCGCCAGAGGCGCAAGCAGAGCGTATGTGCCCTAGGATATAGACTGATATGTGCCACAGCGGAAGGAGAGAGACGATCCCGCAAGTACGATCGCGATGGAAACATGCGCGATCGCGGTACTTTTACTGTTCGTCACGTGTACAAACGTGCGGACGCATAGATGAGCAGATAGACAAATAAATGGACGGATAGACGGACGGCCGGAAACACGAAAGAACGCAGGGATGGATACATGAATGGATGGCTGGATGCACAGACGGACGAATGAACAGACAGACGGACGCTTGAACGGACGCACGGGCGGACTGATGGACGCTTTACTCCACTCATCATCATTCACTCCGTGGATATGCTGTGATTTTTTCCATAGGTGCACTGCATGACCAGCAAACATGTCTCGTGGCAGCACCCATTTTTTCATCACTTGAATGCGGCCTTTGGGCTCTTAAAACTTTTCTTATCTTGCTTTCTGCCTCATCCTATTGTGTAACTACCATACTAGAAGATTCATTCTTATGTGGGGTCCATTACAAGATAAAAAGCCAGTTCGTTTTACATACAAAAGTTATTGTCGTACATGTGCTAGTGCACTTTAGTCGAGAGTTAATCTTTTATCTATAAATAAGAAAGGCTACTCTGAATGCAAGTCGATGCACACAATTGAGACGAGTTCATTTAGACTGAAAACCCCTGCATGTTTTTTACTACTAATACATGTTATGTGGTTGTTATTCTCCTCTGTACAATCTTGTCAGATTGTTTGTGTTGCCTATGGCACGTTCGGTAAATTGAGTGAGCACGAATTCTAGTCTGTGAAGATAATGCAATTGATTGCACATTTTCATGTTGCTAAGGTATGTGTCCGTATACCCAATAAATTTTTTTAAAAATAATTTTAGTAGCTGAAGTAAAGTACTATAGAACGTAGATACAGGCCCATACTCACAGTTAGGCATTGGCCATTAACCGGTTAGTTTGTAGAAGAAAGTATGAAATTAAAGTTTAGGCTTGATTAATTAGGAGAGAAAAAGTATAAATAAAAAAAGTTGAGAATAGAATAATCAAAAGAGAAGATATTTGGAGTCATCCCCTCCTTGTGCTTTTTGTCAAAAACACGCTATTTAAACATGCGATATGATGATGCGCATCTTTCACTTGCATTTAATAACTGCTGAGTATCTTGGTGTCCTCACTGCCGCTGATAGCCACGCGTTAACCCACCACAGGGGTTTAGGGGATACGATGCTTGACTGCTCAGCCGCTGGCCGCGGGATAGAATTCCAGTGGCGTCGGCCGCATTTTATATAGATTGATACCTCAATGGCGCTCTCGAATTCGGCGTCTTATACTAATATCATAGTTATCTAAAGTTAAGCTTCATCAATCATTGTAATAATTGTATGCGAAAATAAAAAAAGAGAGTGTGAAGGAGGAGGAACTGAGAAACAAGCTTGTTTCTTTAGCCAAGCAGGATACTTGAAGTATCGTTCAATATACTCTGCATACAAAAAAATGATAAGTAGCTCACGACCACAATAGCACAATATTCGAATATATAACGCTTCCCTATCAATAAAAGCTACTGCAACGAGACAGCGACTGCGAAATAATCACATTTCGGCCTTACAAGGAGAAGTGTTTGTTTAGTTAGTGTGCCGCATTTTCTGTCGTGAAGATCGAAGGCATGCCGAATGTGCGCCAACTAAAGCGGTCTGCAGTGAGAAGTGCAGTTATATATAGCATCTACGAGTTTGTGCAGTTTCCATGGAGATATATTAAGATGTTGATTTGACGTCCCAAAATCACGTTATGATGATGAGAAAGGCCGCAGTATAGAGAGCTCAGAAAATTTCCACACCTAGTGTTCTTTCACACAAACAGAAGTCGCAGAGTACACGGATCTTTATCCATTTGGGCTCCATCGAAATTGAACCACCGCGACCTTCGGGTTTTCAGCCGAGCACCCTAACGGCTATGTAACTTGAAAGATAACCTCGAAACCACCACTCATAAGTTAACGATTCCTTGTTGATCCAACAATGAGCCAAACTAAAGGAAAGGTGATACTACCAGATGGCCTACATACGCCCCCATTATGAAGACCTTCTGAAATTGACTACTTGGCCAAACGTCACGCAAGGCGTAAAGTAAATTGCTACTTCACTTTGTAAGCTTTAAATAAGAAAACTTTCGAAAACGTTTCTCAGTTGATGCTTTTGCTTTTCGTTTACACCTCGAGGGGACGCGTGTCAGACTTACGCCTAGCGTTAATGCTTGCGAGAATAGGTTCGTCAACTGATTTTCGCTCGAGCTTTTACTACCAACTTGAATCGACCTTCGTCTCCATTTTCATTTATTTACTCACAAGGCACTGGGCATTACAGAGAGGAGTGGGACAACAAATATCAATGAGAAGTAAAGCAAGACAGCAGCTTCCTTGATACCTGTCAAAGAACTTAGTTGTTAGAAACGTGACAGTTGTTCTGGTAACGTAAGTGACGTGATGACTTCTTTCATATCTCTGCGCCGATACTGTTTGATTTTGTAGCTCTTCTGAGTGAAACGTCTTTGTATACTCTATTAGCCTGTTGTATACCTTATGTCTACTTAGGGCAGGTAATAACCGCGGAGCCGAACCACGAGATCGAAGTAACTAGAAGAATAAGAATGAGGTGGAGCACATTTGGCAAGCACTCTCAAATTATGACAGGTAGATTGCCACTATCCCTCAAGAGGTAGGTATATAACAGCTGTGTCTTGCCGGTACTTAGCTACGGAGCAAAAGCCTGGAGACTTAAAAGAGGGTTCAGATTAAATTGAGGACGACGCAGCGAGCAATGAAAAAAAGGTTAGTGTAACCTTAAGAGACAAGAAGAGAGCAGAGTGGATTACGGAACAAACGGGGGTTAAGGACATTATAGTTGAAATCAAGAAGAAGAACTGCACATGGGCCGGGCATATAGCGCGTAGACAGAATAACCGCTGGTCGTTAAGGGTAACTAACTGGATTCCCAGAGAAGGCAAGCGGGTTAGACAGAAGGTTAGGTGGGCAGATGAGATTAAGAAGTTTACGGGTATAAATTGGCAGCAGCAAGCACAGGACCAGGTTAGCTGGCGAAACATGGGAGAGGCCTTTGTCTTGCAGTGGACGTAGTCAGGCTGATGATGATACCGCGCAACGCAGGGTCTTTTTCTTCTGTCCTCGGGCATTCAAATTTGATAATATATATTTTGGATGAGTTCACGCTGTTACACTTGTTTTTAAGGCAGTGGTTGCCCAGCATCTTCCCTTTTGTTCTATCAGTGTCGCTGTATAGAGATTATACTGCTCCTCTTTTGTTTGAAAGTGTTAGACGTCAGCTACTATCAAGGTTGTGGAACAGGAACAGCACCTACATATTCACATATTCCAATTTAAATTTTCAACATGTATGCTATGTACGACTGCCTGTTTCCGCTTGCTCTGGAGGAGAGGGAATCATTTCGGTGCTACAAACTAGCTGAGTCAATAGAGCGATATTACCTGCTAATGTGTTCGTAGAAAAGAAGGCCCTTTATATCTGACTGGCAACCTTTGAGCTTGCTTTAAAAGACTGTGTGAGTTTCTTCAATTGTGCAGACCACACATTTCAATGGGGAGAGAACCCTAGCGAAATTTGCAATTTCATGCTTTGAGCCCCACAGTGTCTTGAGTGGACTAGCTTGTGTATACATACACGAAGAATACACGCAATCCTTGCTATACACCGCCATGTTGTAACGCTTATGTAAACAATCGGGCTTTCACTTTCTTGATCTTGTTTCCACTTTTATTCGTCATTGTAGTAACACCTATATGGTCAAACATGAGTGAGCGCACCGCAGTTTGCTTTTACACTTGCATAAAATAAAAACGAACATGCTTAAGAAAGCGAAACCAACTCTAAAATACCCATTTATTCGTAAAGTTACAAAAAAGTAACTATCACTAACACGAAATGATGAACATTTCTAAAAAGCTAAGCTTTCGTAAGCGTAGGAATTGGCACTGTGCTAGAATGATTAGGCATTTTTTGTCATTTCGAGTAATAAATATATATCTAGTTCCACCATTTAGAGTCAAATGTTTACGCTTACAGTTTAACATTTAATAACATCTCAACATAGCAGTCATAACAACGGCGTCTACCGAATTGGTGGCACAGTGGTTGTGGCCCTCAGCTATTCACTGAACAGACGTAGCTTGAGCCTGGTGCCACTGTCATGTTTTAGTGTAGGTGAAGTGCTACAGACCCGAATACTGAGCTTAACACATGCACGTTAAAAAACGACCGGTTGTCAGAATCTGCTGAACTATTAACTGCAACACGCATGACAATCATATTTAGATGGCGAGGCGCAAACTTGAGAAAATATTACCATAAATAAATGGTTATCTTCAAATTATTTGGAAAGTTACCATAGGGTTTTGAGTGACAATCAAGTGTCGCGAATTCATTTATTAACACTTATACAACGATTTATTTATAGAACGCGCACGTTCTATTGGGCTAACAACAAAAGAGGGCATTAGAAATAGCTATGCGTATCATGCTGATTTCGTAGTAAAACACTTGAAAAATTTGTTTAAATATTTTGGGAGTCAAATTACCTGTAAATTTGTCAACACGTGCTGTTACCTAGGGTATTTCCTGGGGTGAAATTTTCAGGAATGTTTCGTTTTACGTAGTGCTTTATATCGATAGAGCACTACCTAAAATGAAAGCCGCCCCGCCGCAGTGGTCTAGTGGCTAAGGTACTCGGCTGCTGACGTGCAGGTCGCGGCATTGAATTTCAGCTGCGGCGGCTGCATTTCCGATGGAGGCGGAAATGCTTTAAGCCCGTATGCTTAGATTTGGGTGCGCGTTAAAAAACACCAAGCGGTCTAAATTTCCGGAGTCCTCCACTACGGTATCTCTCATAATTATATTGTGGTTTTGGAACGTTAAACTCCACATATCAATCAAAACGAAATCTTTGTGTGGTAGTTACTTCAATTTTGCGCCTTGTGTATTTCTTGTTTGTTCATCTGGTACTTCGTTACGTACCTAATTTTTTTGTTTTTGTTTGAAATCATATTGTCAGCAAAACGTTCAAACACTTGGAAAGCGGGTACCAAAAGGCACAATCTAAATGCCGTCAATTTTATGTTGACATTCTCTACAAGCTTCCAGCTTTCCATTTTACTGTGGCAGTGTTCAATCACTTGAAACATTTTTTTTCAAACTTCTTAACCTTAAAAACTAATATGATATAACCGGTACATATTTATACTATTGTACCAGACAACATATCCACTTCAACTCTCCATACTGTACATAATCAATAGCAGGATAAGCAATTCTGAATCTGATAAATCGGTGCATCTATTATAAATGTGCCGGGGTTACCATGACATGTGCTTATTTTTACCTTCAACCTTCATCTAAAAAACTCCAACTTCAGTAAAAAATTTACATTCTGCGTTGCTGTAGCTGTATCAAAAAGGCGTACACGCTGCTGGTAATAATCTAGTTTTATATAAATGAAAACTTACACAATCAAACAATGTCCGATACCCTTACACGCACTCAATTCTTACGCAAGGGCGATAGAGGTGCATTATTTTCTTGGTCCTGAAATGCAAAAGCACCAGCAAAACACTATCCTCAAAATAAATAGCTACAATTTACCAAAAAATGAAGTCTCGTTTCAAAAAACGTCCCGCAAAATGTATGACAGTGTACAATGAAGTCGGTATTTTCTCAGCTCCTAAATGCGCCCTCAATCCGTTTATTCCTCGCGATGATCTTGCTCTGGCAAAATGAATACCTCTGGTAATATGCGAGGGAGTAGTGACCCGGGGCCAGCTCGTAATAAGATCACGTGCTTCATGAAGCTAAACGGCAGACAAGTGTTTTCCACGTTTTACCATGATGGTGACTAGCGGCGCTCACTATAGCCGTCCCAGCTTTTATTGTCCATATATGCCGTATAAAGGGGACAAAGATAATCTTCTTGGTCTGACAGTCCCTATCATTCTTCTGGGCTTTGTCCTCTACCGATAATGACCTGAAGCCGCCCGTCCACCTGGAAGAAGCACGTGAAGCGGACTTCTAGGTTCGCTGTGCCGAACCCACCACGACACGGAACATCACCACCAGATGCGCTCCATGCCGCATTCATGGTGACAGTGGCAAATACTACTCCTGCAGCCTCTATAGACCATGTCTTGCTACGCACGTTGAGCAGGACATCGCTGATCCTTCGGAAGAAAATGGCGAGGATACGGACCAGGCGCCCTTCATGGTTGTGTCCTGCAAAAACAAAACGAAAAACAGAAGTAGTGGTGTTCCTGTCGTCTTCCAACCTACCGTAGAAGAAGGAAGCTTATCTAAAGTCAATTTCGGCATCAGCGGTTGTATCGTCGGCTCAAGAGAAAAAGTTTTTAACCATTGGCTCAACAAGCATTGAAGCCTTTGGTTAAAATATCAATCCTGCCCACTGCCAATCGCTTGCTCGCGGTGAGTGAACTGGCTGGCGTAGCGGTAGAAGACCTAGTTTGATACTCATACACGGCAAACTAAATTAGAATACAAGAGGTCTCTCTGAGCTACTCAAATGAATAACTACAAGAGTATCTCAGATATCAAGGTGTCGTTTCTGCGAGGAGGCTCATCCCCTTAACACCCTGAGGGAAAAGTCAAAGAAGTACGTCGTTGATGTGTCGTTTTCGGATTCGGCAAGAATTCGCAACTACCTGAAGAAGTTATGCTTGGTTTCTGTAGGTACCCGTTCTCTGAATACGTTCGGGCAACTACAAAGTGTGGAAAGTGCCAATGACGTGGTCACATAACGAAAAACTGCACAGGCTTGGTGCGCTGCAGTGTTTGCTGGGCCTCACTCACACAAGAATTGCATATAATGAGCCCAACATAAATGTGCAAACTGCGGTGGTTCACATCCTGCTTCATATGGATGATGCATTTAAAAAAGTCTACTACACACGCATGCACGTTGGAGCGAAAGCAAAAAAACCCACAAAGGTGCAACAAATCACTGCCTAAGCCTGATGTCGTTTTAACGAATATAAAAGACGTCTCCCGCAGCCGACAATTGTCCGGGATGCGGCAGGTCACCCTCCATCTTCCACGTCACTATCGAGTGCACGGCAAACCTTTTCCCTCCATTACCACCCCTCCTCCGCCCGCTGCGCAAAAAAGAGCTGTGGGACGACGCCCTCCGCGACGGACCTCCCGAGGTTCTGCGAGCCATCATACAACGGGCTCGACACGTCGCCGGAGTCGTCCTAGGGACCCCGGACTAGGGGTCCCTCCCATGCTTTCTCTTCTACCTACATAATAAAGATGTTTTGTTTCTTTTGTCTCCCAGAAACAATCGCCGCAAAGCCAAAAGACATCTGGTAACGCGTACGCAGATCTTACTGAAAAAACATGGAAATTCATGGGCGTGTCACTCTCATCGAAATCATCACAACGTGTCTCACAAGACCCACTAATCTTGTACTGCCGCCACCAGCCTTAGCGGCCGCAACACCTCAAGGATATATGTGAAAGACTGGAACGCGGAAACACCTACCGAGATGCAGACGCATACCGATTCTTATGTTGTTTGCAGCCCTTCAAGCCTTCGTCCGCAAAAATTCCTCGTCAAGAACTTTCCTAGAGGTAGAAGCAATCCCTGCAATGGAGTCACTGGTGTCGACGCCCTGCGCTTCACGGGGGTGCATTTATTCCAAGTAGGAATCATATTTTACCAAACGACGTTTTCACCTGGGGCTCTAGGTAGAATCACCCAAGTTTCGCCCGAGTTTGCGAAACTCGGGATCTTCCCGAGCTCTGGTGACATCCCCTTATGAACGAGCCAATGATACGAAAAAATCTAGTCTACTCCTCGTGCGTTTCGTTTAATTGACTACGATGGAACTTTTCACCGCGTCAAAGACTGTTGACTAAGTTGGGCGGTGTTTTCAACCCAGAGCCATTTTCTCACATTTGTTTATCATTTCACTGAGTGCAGAAGGGCACCCATGCGATACAAGTGTCAGAAACGTTTTGTGATAATATGCTTTAGAGGCCCGAGGTGTTTAATTTATCTTGAAGCTCTTAATGCCTGCACTAAATCTGTTTTATAATACTCAGCATGGTAGCATCTGATATCAGCACCATTGGAGCGTCTTACAACATCACGACCACAACTAAATCCGAAGCCACGTGTTAATCATCATGATCAGCCTGTACATTCGAGCGCGCTGCTCAGATAGTGGGCCTCGTCTTTGTCGTCATAGCCCACTAGCACCCGAGCACGTGCGGCCGGCTATATAGCTATAGGGGTGAAGCCCCTGAAGCCGTCGGCCTGTCCCTCCTAGCTCGTGGTATGTGACCGCCTAGTTCGATGACTGACTCAGCTGGTGTGGACAGACAGATGGACAGACAGACGGATGGATGATTCACGATTTACCGATAAAACATTCCCAAGCTTCGCTCCACTCATCATCATTCACTCCGTGAATATGTTGTGATTTTTCCGGCTAGACGGTATACTTCGCTAGTTAGGAAAGGACATGTTGTGACCAAGCTAACTACTCGAAGTCATGGTAAGACTTATGTATTTAGGTCACATCCTAAGAAAGCAATGCTAATGAAGCCATGTAAAGCTAGAACGGGGCTAACTAAAGCATGCTATTTGATGAGCTAACTAAACTATGCTAATTAACGCGATGTTAGTACACTAAGTAAAAAAATGCTAATTAGCCCTTACTGATATAATGGCCATTAGTATCCTAGCTGCTAATGATAATTACGTTTTATAACCCCATACTGATCATGACATGGCTAATTTCGCCCAAGAAAATTGCTTCTTAACTCAAGCATTGTAATGAAGACAGGATAGCTCAGTGAAATGGTCGTCGAGCCTCGGCCAAATAATACAATGAAATTACGACAGAGCTAAGGTGTTTTTTCCTTCGAAGCCGACCACGACTATTTGTAAACAACCAACTTAAAAAGCTGCAGGTATCCAGGTTATCACAAGCTTCTCTATTGCTCCAGCCTTGCACAATTCATATAAGTTCACCAAAATATTTTATATGCAAAGAAGCTGCCACTTATCGTTCTCCGAATCAAACGGTTCACAGTCACACCGGCACCATAACAGTCACGAGTTGAACCCGGGCCTTCTCAGAACCAACAAGTTTGTATCCGAGCTCACGCATCAATCAGTTTGATTGACAGATGCCCGCGTTGAAGATTGGGTACGCCCACAACGTTTGCTCTCTCAGAGGAGTAGTGCTCACGTCGAGCGGCATGATTAATCTTTCAGCTTTATCGCGAAGACTATGCACAGACGCACTCAGTAGTGAAAGTGATACCACCATGCAGCCACAATATCTCGCATTCAATTTCACCGCGCTCACGACGTATCTAATCACAGCCACATTGCCGCTATGATGCGAGTGCCCTTCGTGGCCAACTGACCATATATTTATCTGTCATATTTGATAAAAGCAAGACGAGCAGCACGAGAGTGCTGTGTGTGCACGCTTGCTGCCTTCAAGAGTAGAAATTTCCATGCTGCAAGTGAAACGAAAGAACGTGTACGAAAGAGGACAAACGCTCACGAACACGCCTGTGGGAGGTGCGTGTTGAGTTGGCGAAAACGTAGCTTGATAACCGCGCTGACGTTGCTGCACTATTAAAATGTTGACTAAGTGGCGGCGCTGACGTGATCGCACGCTGTGTTTTTAATAAATGCCGCAGAAGTACCACATGCGTTTCCAACGCCACGCACAATCCTGTAGCCATTGTTAATAACGCTGCTATCCCACGCTCCGCACTGTCTTCATGCCTTGGCAATCGTGAGCGAGCTCGGAGCAAACTCGTCTTCTTGAGAAGCTCGGGACATCCTGCATAGTTCCCCTGAACTGACAATTCATGCATAGTACGAACAATATACGCGGACACGAGCGCTCCTGTCCTTCACGTCCTTCATGTCTTTGTGACGTCGTTATGTTGTCGCGCTATAACTATCGTCATGTCATATCGACCAGCTCAAGCTGCCACACTTGTAAAACGCACTTTATAATTTTGCGCACAGCACAGAACGCAATCAAGAGTGGGACACTAAAGCGCGGGAGGGGGTGTGTCATCGCCGACGAATTTTACGAGCTTGTCTTCTTTCCATGCAGTGCAAGGTTCTACAAAAAAAAAATCGTGAGCAGAGGGTGCAAGCAAAAAAAAACATTTCGCAATAATAAAAACAATATCATTAACTCTTTGCTCATTACACCTACATACTATTGTTGAAAAAAAATTAAATCTAAAAGATAGTTTCCTTCACACCTACTCATGCATCAATTGCAGCTCCATAACTCCCCACGCTGATGTCGCTGGCGAAAGCTTCTGAACCGCTTTTCGCCCGAATTGTCGTGACCTCTTTAAATACACTTTGGGAGCGGCGCCAGATACATTTGTCGGTCGGCGTCGCCTTGATATCATGCGCGTGCGTGGCCCAGCCCCACAGTGCCGTAACTTGTCACTAAACAACATGCTGCTTGTTTTTTATTTATCTCGTTTTATTTGCTAAGGACATCTTACCAAATTTCGGTGACCTTGAGCGTCTCTATCTATCTATCTATCTATCTATCTATCTATCTATCTATCTATCTATCTATCTATCTATCTATCTATCTATCTATCTATCTATCTATCTAATCTATCTATCTATCTATCTATCTATCTATCTATCTATCTATCTATCTATCTATCTATCTATCTATCTATCTATCTATCTATCTATCTATCTATCTATCTATCTAGACGTTTGCGTTTGGGTGCTCTTGTGGTCACCCCATTAATTCGGCGTAAACTAAAATTAGCATGGGAGGGTAAGAAAGTTTGACTAATATGACGCACTGGTCAAGACTTGAATAATGTTACAATCTCGTCGCGTACGTCCACAAATAGTTCACGCAAGACAGTGGAATATACCCGAGGGTGAGTATGTGCTGCTGGTATGCAAGTATCGCCCTATGTTATTGAATACTATCTACCCAGAAGCGACGAAAACACACATGAGCAATTTTTACGCATGAGCGTTAAAAAATACCCGATATCAGTAGCGTCGACTCAAAGATGCAAAGAATAAATGTCAGAGTCCCAGCTGGAATAGAACTCAAGCATTCTGCGTGGCAATAAAGCATTTTACCGCAAAGCTACGCCAGGTCTTGGAACTAATTTTCAAATAGACGCTAATCTTCGTGAAATAATTAGAAGTTGAAGTGCAGCCTACCCAATTTTATAAACATTTATCTATGTACTTTTTGATACAGCCTTCACGTCTGGTTAAGGTCAATTGTGTTTAGTTGCCATGCGCTGAAGTTGATCTATGTAGCAGTGTCCAAGACCCAGCATCTTCGCGAGCATCAGCGCTTCATATTAGTTTCTGGTGTTGCTAATACACATGTTCCAGTTGGCATTATTGAGCAAGTGCAAAGAACTGGTTATATAAACATCTGCAACCCTTCAACATGTGCCTGTGCGTGCAAAATTTGTACCTATATTTAGCGCCACTTCATGACATGTCTTTGAATCGAAAAATTTGAACACGGTCGCCTTTCTTCAGCATGCTTCACATAACGTCGATTCCCAGGTACGTGGGATCTGCCAAATTTTTTTCTCTCTTTATTTCAAAGATAATAGTTTTTCATGGCAGGCTACGAAAAATAAGTGTGATCTTTCTCCTTGTCTTTCTGATTGTTGGTCGACTTGTCTATTTGTCCTCTGAAACAACACTCGAAACTGCCAAACTTTAACCACATCCGCAGCGCTCATTAATATTGGTCAGAATTTTGACTTTCGCTCATTTTTTGTCTGTTGGTCGAATTGTCTATCTGTTCTCCGAAGTGACTCTCCAAAATGCCAAAATACAGTCACATTCGCAGCTCCCCGCTTCCCTCCACAGTACTACGCAGGTTTGTGCAATTATAATTGTACAATTTTCTTTATTAAGAAAGGATATAACGCATATCTGAGACAGAAAATCAACACGGCTATATTCTATGGTGTGTTTATTTTTACTAGAACACGCATACATAAGAAATTCTTGGAACCATAGTGTTTTATCACAATGCGTTGACAACGCAACGCTATGAATGAAAAGGATAATCTTTCGTACGCTTTGCTGATGAACCGAGGCGACACAGTGACGGCACCTACCAGTCGAATTGCATTCTACGCATTATGGCCTCAAGACGGGTGCATAAACCATGCGCTTGCAATAACAGAGGTCATCCTTTCGTATTTGATAACTGCCAAGTGACGCTCATTAATCACTCAGTGTAAAGTTACACCCTATTAAAATCCTGGGTTGGTGGATGCTGGAATTGTTGGTGGATATGATGGAAAGAATAGTGAATATGGTGGAAATATTAGTAGATATGGTGAAACCTCTAGTGGGCATAATGACAGATGACGGCAAGAGTGAAAGAAAGGATGGTGGTGGTGGTGGTGAGCCAATGATGGTGATGATTGAAAATTCCGGCTGATGATGGCTAGAGTGGAAAAAGTGGTGGAAGATGGTGCTGGTGGTGCCAAGGCCAATGGTGGTGACGATGGCAAATGCCGACTGAAGGTGGCAAGGCAAGACGTGTTTGGTGGAAGGCTTGGTGGGCAAGGTGGAAGACATTAGCATGATGGAAGCTTGGTGGATGATGGTCATGATGAAAAGCACTTGGCAGTATGTGAAATCACCTATTTGTGGTGTTTCATTCTTGAATGCGCATAGATATATGTTTACAATCAAAAGAAACCAACGCTGCTTATCACGCTGTCTAGCACGTTTATGTTTTATTCCTGTGGTGTCAAGAACACTAAAGTTTTTGTGGAGCGTAAAATATGTTTACATTTCTCGCATGTACTTACATCAGTTTGACATCCGCGATGCGTTTCTCTGTTGTGATGATTAGAAGACTAGAGGTGTCACTGTGAACATTGACAATAAATGTTTTACATTGGCGCGGAGTTGTCAAGATATAAAAGAGCTCCAGTTTGCAATTGCCCCTTTCAATGATGGAGCTGAAAACAGCGGTCACTTGATGTAACCACGCTAGAAACGCCACTCTGGCCTTTCTTGGACACTGTATTGCTTGAGCCGGACCTTTAATTTGACAAGGTGCATGCGAATATGCATAAACGTTCACTTTCGACATGCGTCGAGATAAGCCCCAGCCGATTGACTTTCACCCTTCTGTTCTACCACCATGATTTCCACCCAAGGTTATTCATACCGACTGAGCCCATACAAGTGTTATCGGCCCTTCTGGGTTTCAGAATACACAATTTTGACGAGTAAAAATGGCAATACAGCACAGCTACGGCATCATTTACCCTAAATGAAGCCTTTTTTATCGTGGACGGTGTCCGCTCAAGAAGCGACAAACATCGATGCGACGCGCTTGCAGCGCTTCCACCAAAAGTACGCCTCTCCTCACCGACAGCCGCCGGTCGCACTCGCCAGCACTTCGCTGGCTCTCATTTGAGAACACAGATTCATGAAATTCGTATCGCTTACCAAACCAATATGATAGCATATTGTTTCTGGCGCACTGCATGTGATTCGGCCAAGCCATTATGTAGTTGTTCATAACGACAGAGCAACAGTGGTGCCCTGGCACGACTACGCTGTGCGTTGCGCCAAAAACATCACAATTAATTGTGTGGGCGTATCTATCGAATGAGCATAGAAGCGTCATTAGGCTTGAACAGATATCGCGCTTTTGAAGGAGCGAATAACGGATATGAACATCTCAGTAACCACCGATAAACTCTACCTGCTCCTCAGTCCACTGAGATGTTTTTTGGGGCTGTAAATTGTAACAAAAACATAGCGCTGTTGCCATTATCGCAGTGGCAATCGTAACAGGCAGCAGTTGTTCGTGTTTATCAAATGTGCAAACTTTAGTAGCAGGTGCAGATCCCGTCCATCTCGAGTGAGCTGAAGTGAACCGAACTGAAGTTAAACATTGAGTTTGTGAGTTGACTACTTCTTTAACGCCACAGTTGCCATCTGTCGGCGTAGTGCAGTGGTTAGTGGGCTCAGATGAGAATTCTAAGGTTGCAGGTTCAATTTCGCGCTGTCGCAGCTTTTTTTTTTCGGGTGTTTTCCACATCTATTTATATACGATTATTCCTATTATTTCTTTATTGGCAGCTCGTCACGGTGGTTCTGACGCTGCTTCGCGCCCCAACATTGCCAGCTGGCGCACAATCCACCATCTGCTCCACCATACGCCCCCATAAACCATTTGCCATCAACATTTATTTCCATCACCATAATTCATCAGAATGGTGCATAATGAAATTCACCATTTATATGGTGAACGTTTTTTTTGATAGGGCAGTGAAGCGTAGAGGCGTAGAGTGCCTTGATGCCCTTGTTCGCCTCCGCTGCTCGTATTGAGGCATGCACCTTACGTAACGCAGCGCCCCCAGAATATATTGTTTACCAATTTCAGGCGGAAAACTACTACAATGCCATAACGCTCTGCAGGCTAACTTACGGACTGTACTGCTAAACACATCTTTTAGAAATTGCCAAAAGAATCATCCTGCTTCGTTTTTCACTGAATATCTTAATTGCGTCTGGAATCTTCGAAATAAACGCATTAAAAAATATCTATTAGCAAGCAAACCATTCTGATTGCTTATAATCACAATCAGTGCTCTAATTGGGGTTAGTAACAAAAACTACAAAGAAAATGCAACGAAAAACAGACTGTTAATTCTGATGAGTCATAATAATAATAAGTTAAACGAGTACAAGCAGATCGTTGGTACTTAGTGACCCATCAATAATTGTCTTGATAATGTCAGTAATGATGTAATGTCACCTCTTAGCATATGGTAATGATCATGCAAACGCTTTTGAACGGGTGACCCTGCTGCAAGAATTTTTTGAATTAGCGATTACCTGTATTGTACAGCTACAGACAACAAGACACCACTGACCCAGGTGTAGCCGATACATCATTCCTGCATGCACAAGAAAGCTACTAGTACTAACCGAATATCGTATGACAAATTACTTCTTTGTCATTATTACTAAAATTTAGCTAACTGTGCGTCCTGATTGTGCCCTGCGTTTGAAACGTCTGTTCTTGCTGCGTCTTTAACGATATACTCGTCAAATGAAATGTCGCTCCGCTGTCAAAACATATGTTCCAAAGCCCTAAACTAAAGCAGAATTGTCTAAGTGATTATAAAAGTTAATACATTATGAAGGTCAATACATAAAGTTCAGAATAAACAAGAAATGACTTATTTGATAACCAATTTTGCTTGATGACAAAATAACTCGCTGAGATAAGAAACATATGTTTTGTCAACATTCAAATATATCCCAATAAGACGCTTCGTCTTTCCATTAGGCATGTTATTTATTTATTTTTGCTTTTACTTGTACTGTAAAACTATTTATAACCTTGAAAGATATTTCCAATAGTTACAATCACTGAACAAAATGACATTAAACAATTATTAAATATACCAAGACATTTATTCTTAAGGGCGTTTAGGATCGCAAGGAATAAAAAGTAGTTATGCACTGAAATCAAGGGTGGTAGGACGTGAAGAAATTTGTGGTAAAGTTTCACATCGAAAGATAAGGGACTCAGACAAAACCACCTGAACAGTAAGTATGGTGACATTAGAAATACGCAAATAGAAGTTAATTTCAGATAAAGTTCCTAAATTGGTAATTCATACTTGGGTCGCGGTATCATAAAAAAAATGGCATGTAGTTTGAATTGTAACACAAGCTCCATAGCCGTAATAATAGTCAAGTAAGGTTGCATGGCGTGCTTGTTAGTTACCTTAGACACCTCAGATGCTATTAATATATTATTGCATGAATTGTTGTCAAATAACGTGTATATATTGGTTCTGTTCGTGTTGTTCGTAAATTTGAAGCCTTTAAGCTTTTTACACTACGAAACTGAAGTTATTATTGCCAAGATGTGTTTATGAGAAATCGTTGTTCATAAAAATTTCGATTCCCTTGACGTCTTGAATAGTTTTATTGGCTCTTTATTATTGATTTGATTGGTTACATGTGCCCCGCAGGGGCGCTTCTGCAAGTAGGCGTTTGGTGTGTAGCGACACCACGGACCCGAGCTAACGGGGGAGTTTTGACTCCCTCCCACGCTTAGCCGTGCGTGGCTTTGCCATGCCCGGAGAAAAAGGGATCCTGGGGGTTGAGTCGACGCTGGGTGAATGTACTATTAAGCCCCCCCGGCAGAGGCAACACACCCTTTTGGCCCCGGCTTCACGTAGACGGCACCCCTGGGCTGACCCACTCAGGGGAAATCGGCAGTCGCCTTTTCCTTTCTCTCTCTCTCTCCTTACATCTTCGTCTTTATCACTTTTTATCTGTCCTGTCCTCTAATCTCTTCCGTTTACTTCCAAACTTCCTGGCGGCTAGGGTTAACCCTGTGCAAATAGCCTACCTTGGCCTAGACGCATTGGGTTATAGTTGCATTGTATGGCTGGCGTCTGCAGGTTTCAGCATCCGCAAACTTGCAGCGTCCCCGTGTTGGGCTCAGGGGTGGTTGGCCGCCAACGCTGCTGAACAGAAATAAGACCGGCATGCATGGAGTGTTCCCTCTACTGTCTGATCGTACCGCCCTAAAGCGGGTACGCACCGATGACATAAACTTTTTCAGCAGGCCCATAGAAACATATCCTCACTTTCATGTTATCCACTGTGAAAAAAACCGTCTCTCCTTTCGTAGTTGCTAGATGTCTTAACGAAACACTTGGCACAGGGTACAAGGTAACCAGAATGGCTAGCGGAGACTTTCTCCTCGAAATCCGTGACAAAGAACAATTTGCAAAGCTAGACTGTCTTTCGGATTTCGGTGGCATACCAATAACCATAACACCACATAGATCAATGAACACAACTTGCGGAGTGGTATCTAACATGGACTTACTTGACTTGACTGAGACTGAACTTTTGGAGGGGTGGAAGAGCCAAAATGTCACTAATATACAGAGAATTATCATCAGAAGAAATAATAAGGAAACACCGACAAATCATTTAACACTCACATTTGCATCCAGTAAACTACCAGAATCTATTCAAACAGGGTACACGAAGACATCTATCAGGGCGTACATACCAAACCCTCGTCGTTGCTTCCAATGCCAGAGGTATGGCCGTGACTCTAAAACCTGTCGTGGTCGCCAGACTTGTGCTCAATGTGGAGTCCTAGGCCACGTGTCTGAGAACAGCAAACAACCGCCACACTGTGTAAACTGCGAAGGAAACCATGCCGCATATTCACGGTCCTGCACATACTGGAAAAAAGAAAAAGAAATAATTACGTTGAAGGTGAAGGAGAACATTTCATTTAAGGAAGCACGGCGAAGAGTAGCACCATTCTATGGACCTACATACGCTGATGCGGCGCGTCAGGGGCACCGCCGCACCAGCCATCACCACTCCTTCGGCCCCCGCATACCGAGCCGGCGGTTGTGGCACCTGACCCCAAGGCGGCTCTAGCCCAGGCTACACCACCTACTCCCAAACAGAGACCAGAGACTCCAGAGTCCTCGGGTCTCAAGGCCTCACCTCACCAGGTGAGGCCCAAAATTCAAACTAACAGCCCGCACGTGCGGGCATCCAGTGCCTCCGAGGAGGCAATGGATTCGTCGGTACCCTTGGTGCCGAAAGAGCGGCGTGGCTCCTTGGAGCGCGCCAAAAAAACAAAAAAGCAGATAACAGGGCCTCGTGACGGCCCTGCTAAGTGAACTCAAGCTCCCTTTCTAAACAGCCACTCGCTTTTCGTACACACAGCACTATATTACATTCACCATGAACACCCAAATTATACAATGGAACGTCAGAGGCCTTCTCAGATACCTTGATGACATCCAAGAACTCTTACACGAACACTCACCAAAAGTGCTGTGTGTACAAGAAACACACCTTAACTCTAAACACACAAATTTTCTTCGTAAATACGTTATTTTCCGAAAGAACCGTGATGATGCCATGACATCATCCGGAGGTGTTGCCATTATAGTGAATCAAGGAATTGCATGCACACACAACTCCAAACATCCCTTGAGGCAGTGGCTGTCCGAGCGGTTCTTTTTGATAAACTGATCACAATCTGCACTATTTACATTCCTTATAGCTATCAACTGCAAAAATGTGATTTACACTCTTTAATTGATGAACTTCCGGAGCCTTATGTTCTCCTTGGAAACTTCAATGCGCATAGCAGGCTATTTGGTGACTCTCGGTGTGACGCGCGAGGTCGACTAATTGAGCAGTTCCTTCTCTCGTCGAGCGCGTGTCTCCTAAATCGAAAAGAACCAACCTATTATAATCTCTCTCATAACACCTACTCCTTCATAGACCTAAGCATAGTATCTCCATCTTTTGTGCCTCTACTTCAATGAAAAGTCGTCAGTAATCTGTACGGAAGTGACCACTTCCCCGTAGTTTTGAGCACAACTACAGCAACTGAGTGTCCATCACGTGTTCCCAAATGGCTCATAAACAGATCCGACTGGGAACATTTTTACACCATCGCTCGTATAGCTTGGAATGACATATGTACTTTGAACATTGATGTTGCTGTCAACTACTTCACAGCGTTTTTGATTGATGCTGCAACAAAATGCATCCCACAAACAAATGAACACCCTGGAAAACGGCATGTGCCATGGTGGAACTCTGAAAGACAAAACGCGCGCAAACAGCAAAACAGAGCTTGGAGGTTGCTTCGGAACACACCGACAACCGAAAATCTTGACACCTTCAAGAAAATAAAGTCTCAAGGCAGGAGAACGCCTCGGCAGGCCAGAAGAGCAAGCTGGCAGAAGTTTTTGTCAGGGATCAATTCATACACACAGGAGGCTAAAGTCTGGAACATTGTCGGTAAGATAGCAGGAAAACAAGTACACACACTTCCCCTCGTAAACGCTCAGGGTGATACCTTGGAAGATCAGGCAAACTTCCTCGGTGCACACTTCCAACAGTTGTCCAGCTCGTCCCACTATACTTACTCTTTCCAAAAATACAGAAGAATAGAAGAGCAGAAACTCGAACACAAATGCACTAGATACGAGGCATATAACCAAGCTTTCAGTCTAACGGAGCTCTGAACATCTCTAAACTCCTGCAGTACTTCTGCTCCAGGTTATTATCGTGTGGTGTATGAATTGTTAAAAAACCAACCAATCAAAACACGAAAAACCTTAGTTTGTTTGTACAATGCTATCTGGTTTTCTGGCACTATCCCTACTTCCTAAAAAGAAGCTATTATTATTTCCATTTTGAAAGAAGGCAAGGACCATTCTTTAGCTTCGAGTTATAGGCCTAATGCGCTTATAAGCTGCTTGTGCAAAGTCTTCGAAAAATGATAAACTGCTGACTTGTACATTTCCTTGAAACAAACAATTTGCTTGATCCATTTCAGTGCGGGTTTCGAGATAGTAGATCCACCACAGGCCACCTGGTTCGTACCGAGGCACAGATCAGAGCTTCGTCCATAAACAATATTTTCTCTCAGTGTTCCTCGATATCGAAAAGGCTTATGATACAACATGGCGTTTTGGAATTCTAAGAGACCTGTCCCACCTTGGCGTGCGCGGAAGAATGTTTCACATAATCACAAGTTACCTGTCAAACCGGACATTCCGTGTCCGAGTGGGCATGGTTCTTTCCCAAACGTTTGTCCAGGAAACAGGCGTGCCACAAGGTGGTGTACTTAGCTGCACACTTTTTCTCATCAAAATGAATTCTTTGCACCTTTCCATCCCCCGCAACATGTTCTATTCTACATATGTCGATGACGCCCAGCTTGGCTTTAAGTCATGAAACCTAGCAATGTGTGAGCGGCAGGTTCAGTTAGGTGTAAACAAGGTCTCCAAATGGGCAGAGGAAAATGGATTCCGGCTGAACCCAGAAAAAAGCACGTGTTTCTTGTTCTCCCAAAAAAGAGGCGTGCACTCAGAACCTGACATTGAACTGAACGGTAAACGTCTGTCTGTCAATGCAGAGCATAAATTCTTAGGCTGTATCTTGGACAACAAGTTCACCTTCGTACCACACACCAAGTATTTAATAACAAAATGTTTAAAAGCCATGATTTTTATAAAAGTGTTGTCACGTACTACGTGGGGTGGTGACAAGGGATGTCTCATGCACCTGTATAGAAGCCTCATTTGCACCCGCTTATATTATGGGGCCGTTGTTCACCAGTCTGCGACTCAAAGTGCTTTGAAGATGCTGGATTCCGTGCACCTTCACTTCACTTTACTTTATTACCTTAAAGACCCGCTAGAGGGGGTATTACATAAGCGGTAGGAAACATACAACAAATGTAATACATATGCAGGATGGGTACAAGTATGAACAGGGGTAACCAATACAGAAATAAAATAATACATGTGCAGGATCAGTATACATATTAACAGGTGTAACACCTTGCCAAAAAAAGAAGACAAAGTGAGAACCAGTGGCACAAAAGGAACAATGTAAGGTATTCAAATTCAAAAGAAATGAGTGACATTTTGTGTAAATGTTGAGTGGCACATTATGGTGGCGAGATCAGTGGAAAGGCCATTCCAGTCGGAAGCTGCACGAAAAACGAAGGAGGCGGAAAATGTCGTGGTATGGGCGAGTGGCCGGCCGACATGAAAGGAATGAGTGTTGTGGCAGGAGGCAAGATATACGGCGGGTGGCCGAGTCGACTGTGATAGAGCTTGTGGAACAAAATGAGGCTGGAAACTCAGTGACGAATGTTAAGGTTTGAAAGATTGGATTCTTGTTTAAGAGATGAAACACTCACGTTATATGAATACGAGGAATGAATGAATCTAGCTGCTCTATTCTGAAGTGATTCTAGTGCGTCGGTTAACTATGCTTGATGAGGGCTCCAGATAGGCCACGCGTATTCAAGTTGGGTGCAAATTAAAGATGTATAAGCTTGTAGTTTAACAGGAGGGGGAGCATGACGTAAGTGCCGCTTCAAAAACCCAAGCGATCTGTTAGCTGATGATATGATATTGGTAATGTGGACGCGCTATGATAAATCGTTACTCAAAGTGACTCCCAAGTACTTGTATGTGATGACATTTCTAATGCAACTTTACCCATTTGATAAGAATAGGTGAGGAGTTGCGCCGACGGTGAAACGAGAGGGACTTGCATTTATTAGAGTTTAGTGCCATTAGCCAACGATTGCACCAGTTAAGCACATGGTTAATGTCATCTTGTAATGCAACTTGAGCTGATGTGTTAGTAATAGTACGGTATATAACGCAATTGTCTGCAAACATACGAATATTGCTGGATACATGAAAAGGTAGATTGTTAATGTATATTAAGAATAATAGGGGTCCAAGAAGAGATCCTTGCGGGACGCCTGGTGTTACTGCCAGAGGGTAAGAGTTACGTCCATTAACGGTAACGAATTGGTAACGATTAGTCAAAAATTCTCGAATCCAAGTTAAAATTTTAGATTCTAAGGTTAATTTCGAAAGTTTTAACATCAGGCGGTTGCGGGGTACTTTGTCAAATGCCTTTGCAAAGTCAAGAAAGATAGCGTCAGTCTGTATGTTAATGTCCAGGTTAGTGTGCAGATCATGAACGAAAAGGGCACGTTGGGTTTCACAGGAAAAATTTTTTGGAAATCCATGCTGTGCGAAATGAAAAAAGTTATTAGAGTACAAGGAGTGCATGATTTTGGTGTAAATGACGTGCTCCATGAGCTTGCAAGGCACGATTGTTAAGGAAATAGGGCGATAATCGAGAGGACATGATCTATCGCCTGATTTGAAGACTGAAATGACCTTTTCTATTTTCCAGTTTATTGGTAGGTTACCTGTGGATAATGACTGACAGAACAATAGTGATATGGCAGACATGTGCTTTGTATCTTTCAGAAATTTGGAGGTGATATTGTCTGATCCCGCTGTAGAAGAGAGATTGAGTTTGTCTATTAACGATATTATTCCGGAAGCGACGAAATCGATATTGGGCATTACAGAGATGATGCTAGATGGAAAAATTGGTAGGGGACTGTTAGTTTTGTTTGTGAACACTGAAGCGAATGCTGAGTTAAATACTTCTGCGCATTCAGAATCACTAACTTCTTCGCCCGAAGAATTATTCAAAGTAATACCTGCAATTCTTTCAGGGTTAATTACTTCCCAAAATTTGCTAGGGTTAGTTACCAAGATCTTCGGAAGATCAGTATGAAAAAATTCCTCTTTGTGGTTCGAATGGAAATATAATAAAAGGTTTCAGCTTCTTTATACCTATCCCATGCCCTGGCGGTAGCTGCGTCTTTAGCTGCACGAAAGAGTCGTTTTCTCTTATTTTCAAGTCGCTGTAAATGTTTAGAAAACCATGAATTTTGTTGATTAGAACGGAAGGCGGTACTGCGAATAAACTTGTTTGTTAGCACCTTAATTTTATCTTCGAAAATTAACCAGTTATCGTTCACTGATCGTTCACTTAATGTTGTTTCAAAATGATGTAGGAAGGCTTCGAGTTAAGTGTTTATTGCGTTGTAATCTCCCTTGTCGTACAGACGTATAGTTTTACTGCTTGGTTTGCGTAGTTTAGGGACGAATTCAAAAACAGCATAAATAACTTTGTGGTCGCTAATCTCAGGAAGATTTGTAATATGTGACAAGCTTTCGGGTTTAGTTGTCACTAATATATATCCAGAATATTAGAAGTTTCACCAGCAATACGTGTAGGTTCTGTTATTAGCTCTGTTAGGTTAAAATTTAAGCAGACGTTAATGAACTTTTTGTTCTGGAGCGGCCTGTTATTAATTGGTTGGCGTCTTGCCAATTGATGTCAGGAAAATTAAAGTCACCAAAAAGTAGGATATGCGCGGTAGGATATTTAGTAGTTAGCTGGTTAAGTATATCGTTTAAATCTTGTGCGAAATTTGGGCCATTGTCTGGTGGCCGATTGCACACACCTAGCAGAATCATCTCCGGTACAGCGCGGCAGAATAACCACAGAATTTCCAGCTTGCAAGGGACATTTATCAGTGAACAGGATAACTGCTTATTGACAGCGATAAGTACGCCACCGCCACGTGTTTGTTCCCTGTCTTTCCGGAAAACAACAAACTCTGGCAATTCGGCAAGAACCTCACTATCTATGACGTCATTCTTCAACCATGTTTCTGTGAGAACCAGTCTTTTGCAGTCCGATGTTGATACAAGGTTTGATACTGCGTCGCGTTTTGAAAGGAAGCTACGTTTATTAGTGAAGAGAACAAAGAAGGAAAGGCTTGTTTTAGGTGTTGTAACATTAACACGTTTTGTTTGTTTTTTTTGGACGATGGGGCGATTGCTAGAAAATTTCGTTTACAGTTTGGGTATTTTCGTTGAAAACGTATCTTTTTTTACCAAGAAACAAAGTCTTGTACCGCACGGAGAAGGGCTCAGATTTTGTACGGGCAAATTCAACAAGATGCTTTCGGGCTTTTCGAACGGATTCGGAGAAATATTCCCCAATACTGTAATTAGAACATTTTAGTTTGCGTCCATTCGAGAGAATTTCCTCTTTGGTTTTGAAAAAAGAGAATTTGGCTATTATAAGCCGCTAGTGATCATGCCGGTGCCGACCAAGGCGGTGAGCACGTTTAATAAGTTGAGGGTCAAGAGTTAAGTTTAGGTGGTCGCGACAGTGGTTAATTAGTATTTCTTCAGAGTCTGAAAAATTTTCGGACGGGTTCGGATCAGGGAGGCCGTAAAAGATGAGGTTATTTCTTCTGGAACCATTTTCGGGGTCACCAACCAGCGCCTCCATGTCGCAGATTCGACGGGCCATTCTTGCGGTGTTACCATTACTTGTTTCGACATCCTTCTTAACTATCACAAGACCTTGGTAGTGAACTTCAAGCTACGTAATACGTTTAGATAGATCAGCCATGGCCTTGTTTGTTGTTAGTAGCGCAGATTTAGGTCCCTGCACTTCCTCGAGCAGTGTAGACTGACCTGTAGATAACTTTTGCAACTGGAAAAGAATAAGGCTTGCTGAGAGGGGGTCTTTAGGTGAACGGTCTTTAGAGAGAGAGTTTGGGCAGGATTGGAATTCCACGCCCCCGACAAAAGTAAGAGAGCACGAGCGACATTCACGCATTGTATGGCAAGGGCACAACAGCAATGTGCACCATTTCGGCATCTGCCTCTCTACAGGTGCTTTTCGCACCAGCCCCGTAGAAAGCCTTTACGTTGAGTCAAATGAGTGGTCGCTTCATCTGCAGAGAACTTACATGTCCTTTGTTTATTTCCTTAAGGTGAAAACAGACAAGAAGCACCCCTCATACTCTACTATTAATGATTTGTCGAGCTCCATTCTGTTTCAAAACAGGCCTTCTATGAGGCAGCCCTTTTCAGTTCGCCTGAAGGGTCTAGTTGAGGAAACTGGAGTGTCACTCGAACACAGTCTAATGGCTCCTGTAGCATACCCGCCACCATGGCAGTGGCAGACTATAGACTTCGATGTGTCTTTCCTAGAAGTTACAAACATGCACCTATTGCCCACATTCGAACATACTTCCTGGAACTTCAACACAAATACACACATCCTGAGTTTTTTACAGATGCCTCCAAGTCTAACTTCTCTGTGTCTTACGCTGCTGTTGGCCCATCCTTTTCGGATGCTGGCCCTCTACATCCAGGCACAAGTATCTTCACAGCGGAAGCTTATGCGATACTTGTGGCGGCTAAACCCATCAAGCAACTACAAATACAAAAAGCAGTAATTTATACGGACTCCCTCAGTGTGGTAACGGCTCTGTACACTTTTAAAAAACAAAAATACCCTGTCCTCGTCTCACTTTACTCCATTTTATGCACACTCTACACACTCAAACAACATGTTGTGAAGTGCTGGGTACCAGGGCGCCGTGAGATCCAAGGCAACGTGAGGGCGGATCAGCTTGCTGCATTCGTCCACAAAAGCACTGCCCCTACACCCATATCAATCCCGGCCCTTGATCAAACGAAACCTCGAGGACTACTGACAGAGCAAGTGGGATAGACACACACAAAACAAACTACACATCATTAAGCCACACGTTGGCCATTGGCCACCAGTATCAAAATCACGTCATACAGAGGTAATACTAACGAGCCTCAGGATAAGACACACATACATGACACACACATATCTTTTGTTCGTAGGCGATCCACCATTGTGTGACAGATGTGGTGAATCATTAACAGTCCTTCATATGTTAATCCCGTGCAAACAGCTAGAAACAGTAAGAAAACAACATTTTCCATTACCCTACCAACAACATATACCTTTACACCCTGCAATGTTCGTCGGTAAGGAACCGCTTTTTAGTCATGAATCATTGTTAGCGTTTTTAAAAGAAATTCATAGTTTTCATATCTTATACCCGGGCATTCCATAGCACGACCTCTCCAGAGAGGTTTTTGCTGCGGTGGCTACGCAAGAAAGCACTTGCCTCACGGCCCTTGGACGCAAGGGTATGAACGAGTGAGGCAGTTGTGCTAATGTCATACATATGCACCATCGTTTTTTATTATCACCAACTTTTGTCATCTATTCACATCACACACACCTTTCACGGCATGGTCATGATTTTATTACTCGTATGTTTTTACCCGCCTTACCGCGAGGAATTTTATGGCCCTTATACAGCCGCTTATCACAATCATTGTTCCTATTTTTAGCAAGATGAACTGACGCTCTTTGGCCGTGAAATGGCCCTTGCGCCACAAAACATCAAACATCATCATCATGATTGGTTACATGTGGCCTTTGACGTTCCAAAACCACAATCAGAATACGAGAGACGCCGAAGTTGAGGGCTCCGGAGATTTCGACCACCTGGTGTTTTAACAAGCACCCAAATATGAGTACATGAGCCTACAGCGTTTTCACCTCCATCGAACATGCAGCCGCCCCTGTACTCAAAACCAATTTGATGCCGCGACCTGCGGGTCAGCAGCCGAGTACTTTTGCCACTAGATCACCGTGGCGGGGCTGGCTCTTTAATATAAGAGCGCATGCTGTACTGGTCATGCCTATTGAACGTGGCATGGTTGAAGTTCTCGCTGAAGCAGCTCGTCTCGAAAAATTTGGTGTATCGTTGACGCATGGTCTGGTTATGAGCTCACGTCAAACACTCATACCGTCAGGGCCACTAAATCAGTAATTATTCGGCACATCTTCAACCTTCTGAAGGCCTGGCAAGGCCGTACGAGATTGGGCACAGTGCATGAACTGCCTTTACTGATGAGGAATTTGTACACGTTAGCAGCGATGCTATTTAGGAGATGCCCCACTTCATTCTCCTCTGACATAGAACACTGAACCGTCTTGTACAGCCACGATTTTTCCTCAGAGTATGCGGTGCAAGTCCCTTCCTCAAGTTCAGCCCTCTGGGCGAGTATCCACTCAGCATGTTTTCTATCATGGTGGCGTCACTGTGGCAACTTTTCAGTTCTTGAACAAAACTATTCCACGTCATTAAGGTGTCCTCGCGATTCTTGTTTCAGACGAGTGCGCTGTCAGTCAGCGGAAACACCACACAGGCGAGATTATTATTTGTGTTCCTTTTTTTGCCCTTGCTGCAACCATTCGTGGAAAGCTGGGGGAGACGTCTTTCTCAGCTTTTCCTTTTTAGTGGCTTGCCTGTCTATACGGCTGTGAGGCCCCACCAAGAGTTGATGTCGAAGTGTCAGTGTCAGACATTGCGCATGTCATGCTGCAATGTTGATAGACTCAAATCGGTCAATGCTGCTTTTATCGGTCAGTGACTGCGCCGAAAATATATTGGGACAGCTTTCTTGGCTTAAAGTACTGAGGGCCTCGACCACGTCTCTATGAGCCAGGAGGGGTCGATCGTGAGTGCTCGGCAACGGAGCAATGGATAAGGTAAGGTGAAAAAATGACAACAAAGCAAGAAACGAAGGAAGGCAAATAACTTTATTTGGGTCCCGCGGAATGCGACTGAGTGACCCACATGACTCAGTCCCACATACACTCTAAGGCAAAATTACTAGAAAAAAGAGTAACGGAGCCCAATGGGCACGCGAGATGAACGGATAGACCATTGGGAAGTAACCAGAGAGGGAAGCGTTCGGCGCGAAACCACTTAGTCTTCTCTAGGGATGAACGACCCAGGCATTGCAGGCAGCGTGAAAAGCGTTGCCAAGGGGACGAGCCCTCCTTCTCCACAGAACACATGTCCTTCTCCTCCTCTGCTGGCTCAGTCTTTCCCCGTATTTTCCTATTTTGCCGGCGGTGGTTGCGTAGCGTCGCGCTCGGAGTGCTCGACCCCGGCTGCCTGGATTCAACCATATAAGAATTACGACGTGGTGCTTGTGTGTACGCTTGGATGAGAGTGGGCTGCTGCTTTAACGTTTCGCTGCACCCATGAAGTCTGGATCAAGCCTCACGCTGCGCTGTATATATCTGGCTACAAGATAGCCACGACCAACACATGACAGCAACAGTTGGGAACGCCAATATGGCGGCCGAGAAGAACAGGTCTATGGGATATATACTTCAGTCCGACTCAGAGCAGAAAACAGCGCTGGATTCTAAAGCAAGTCGGTCATCATTCTTTATTCTACTCTACTTGTCGCGTGTGCGATACGGATTGCCCTGGCCGGCAACGAGCTCGGTCGTGTTGTATATCGCACGCACGAAATGCATCGCGAAGGCCAGCTTCAGCGTCTGCAGTTCGCCTGTGCTTTGCGACCACCTGGAAATTGGCCGCCATTGCCATCGGCTTCCCGTACGCTCGCTCATCGAGTGCTCGCCTGTCTTCGCCGCAGTGGTGTTGGAAGTCGTCGAAAACCCGTTGTGGGTTATCTTAAAGAGCTTGGTTTTAGTATGTCGCGCGCTGTAAGTGCACCAGCACGGGCTGGCGGGGTTTTCGCTAGCGTCGAAACTCACCGAAAATTGGTCGCCAGTACAGTTGGCTTCCCAGTCAGTCAGTCGGTCGCAAGCAGTTCGGCGCAGTCCGTTGGCCGCGGCGGCGGACTCGCGTTTGCGCGCTGCACTCACTCGAGTTTGCGGAAAAAGGCCGCATTACTGTCGATTGCTTCGGTGCTACCTCCAAACCAGTTCGGTGCTGTTCGTGGCGGCGGCCAAGCGTACGCTCGCTCTCCTGTTCGAAGTTCGCTGGCGGCAGACACTCCGCGTGCAGTGCCGTGTTTGGTCTCGCGTTCGCTTGTTCGAGCTGAACGACGTCACTCGCTTAGGACTCGCCGACTTGTTAGCGGCACGATGGTTCGCGGAGTTGTGACTGCGGCCACCGCTCCTAAGCTGTTGTGCTACGGGGATCGAAATGAGTATTTCTCATATACACTTTTATTCATTCTCGGTCACTTGTGACTCACTATTTTACATACTTATTGTGCAGCCGTGGCAAGACACCGTGCTGAAGACTGTGCGCTGGCGTCTGCGATGCCCGTCATCCATCTCTTTCGTCAGAGCAGCTTCGGAAGGACTATGCGAGATGTGAAGGTAAAGTTATTTTTGTGTTATAATTACTCTTTTTTTATATTAACGTGCACCCACTTGTTATATGCGTGTATCTTCATCTTCTGTGACGTGTGCCCAACTATTCTTACTATATTATTGTACGTACAGCCATGGTTAACACAATCCGTTCCTTTAAATACATATTTATTTGACCCCCTACTAGCCAGTGGCTATGGGTCTAACCAGTGTTGTGTATTTTCATGTAATAAGAGAACTTGAAATAAAATAAATGAAATGAAATGAAATGGGAACACAACAGGCAGAAGGCTGCGTGCGCTGGCGTCGGCAATGCCTGTCATCTATCGCTTCCGTCGGAGGAGCTCCCCAAGGAGTGAACAAGATTTGACAATGAGACAGGACTTGTACACTTTCGCCATGAATTCACCTAAAAGAGAGAAGAAACTTCATCTATATGTAGAAAAATAAAAGATTTTGACGTCTCACTTTTGTCTTTCGTTGTTGCCGTGACTGTGGAAGCAGCTACACATAGGTGGCTAACTACTTTTTCACGTGTTCTTTTCTACTGAATTTGTTGCCTACTGAGCAGCAAAACAGGCGAAAGAAGTATTAGGCCTGGTGGAAAATAAACAAAAATGAAGTTTTAACTGGGGACAAAATGTTCATCCGATTGGAGTATTTGAGTGGATCAACCAATCGTGCGGCAAGGCGTAACTGTAAGGACTAACGGTTACCTGGTAAGGTGTAAATGGGGGGATTAACAGTTGCTCTATAAGGTGCAATTGTGAGGACTAAATGAGTGCTTTGGAGTGAACTGTGGGAATAACAGTTACTCACTAAGGTGTAAATGTGAGATATAATTGTTAGTCCCTTGAGGGGACTAACTGTTAGACCCGGTGCAGTTAGTCCTTAAAGGAATTAATGGTTGTGGCAGTCCCATTAGTCCCCAAAAGGACGAACCACACACCCTTTTATCACCCTTTTGCCTTAGAGTGTAGAACACTGCAAGCCGGGTTTGGCGGCCACTTCGCGGGTCCGCTGGACAGTCGCGAGGTGATCAATGAGAGTGGGGCTTCGGTCAGAAACATAAGTCATCACGAAATTCAAATATATCCCAATGTTACGCTAATGGTTCCCCTATGCACGTTATTTATTTTTTTATTGAAGTGTCAAACTCTATAGTAACCTTAAGAGGCATGTCATGGTCGATAGTTATGTTACAACAACAAAGTGCTCGTTTTGTTCTCTGGCAGCTCCTCTTTCTGGCTCTGAAACTACGATTACCCTATAATCTTGAGTGAGCGTTGACGTCTATAAAGCTCAATATTATCACGAGGCGCATCGCAGTAGATAGGGGGCTGTGAAACTTTCGGCTATAGAGTTCACCAGCGTGCACACAAATTTATGTACTTCGGCCTCTGGTATTTGTACCTCAATCGAAAATGCGGCCACTTCTGCCGGAATTCAATACCGTAGCCCTCGCGTCAGTGATCAGGGGCCGTATTCACTACTCCCCCATGATGGATGTACCTCTTATGGCGAAGGCAGGCAGAGCGATTGTGTCTCCGACCGTGTAGCCACTGCAGCTGTGGCTACATGGGTACAGCATCCATTGTCATGATGAAGGTACAGGGTTTGATTCCCAGTGCGGACCGAGACCCCACCAGTTTTTCCTAATCTGCAGAGTAGTAACCAACCTGGCGCTCTTTTCGTTTCGGCGTATTCGTCTGGAAAGGTAGCCGCATAAGCTTCTGCGAAGGCCACTGAGCGCTCTTTAACCTACAACAGATTTGATCCTCTTGTTGAGCTTCCGTTACTTTTGTGGGAGGCAGATAATTGCTGCTGCCAGGCACGTGCATACTGGTTAATTAGGTACTCGTGCACTTCCGGCCTGATTATCGGCATAATATTTGCTGGGAATGGTACCCTTCCTGCGGGAACTTAGCAGCATGGGGCTGTTGAAGCTAGAATTCCAGTCATACTTTTATCTTTTAGTTACTTGAATTGTCATACCAAGGCATCAATACTTGTGCACCAATAGTTTGCAGCTTTTTAGACTATCGCTTTTATCGGTCAATGCTGAATTTCTTGTACTAGAAAGCGTGGCAAACTTTGTGAGCTTGGCTTTCACGTCGGCAATATTCACTTATATATATACATCGATTCCTCCTCAGTCATTAAGGGAACCCTCATTTTATGCCACACTCACCATTTTACAGTTATCACACCACACATACCTGCACAAATGCCCAGCCAGCTGAGGATAAAGTGGAAACCACGGGACCATACTACGGCTCGCATAAAAGCTGACACAGCCACCCACAGTGAGCTGCCACCTACGCTAGAAGCGTTTTTTCCAACTGATCGCCTGGGTTATTGCCTACACCGCCAGCCAGTTATTCGGTGCAGAATCTGATATTTATTACTTCCATGTGGTTCTTAACTCCTAGGCATCTTTATACGGAAGAAGAAAGTGGTGCATTGAGAGAAAGAGAGAGATAAGTTTACTTACAAAAAGGCAGAGAGGTCGGCCTGAGCCATAGCTTGCTCTTGCCTGCTACTCTACACTGGGGGAAGGGAAAGGGGAAAAGAAAGAATAATGGATGACGATGGTGAGATAGAGAGGTGAGTATGTAGTGTTCTTTCTAGCTGAGACACATTTTATAGCCGCGCAAAGAGTCTAGTTGTTTCCGAAAAGGTTATAACTGCTCTTGTGACCGCAGTTGCACTGTTGGTGTCTGGCCAAGGGCCCACCACGGTCTCATCAGTTATTGACCTTCTGCGATATAGTTCAGTAGAAAAAATCAGCGTTTGTCGTTGACGTGCGTATGCTGGGCAGGCGCGAAATATGTGCTCAAGCGTTTCTGGAACATCACAGTGTTCACAATTAGGACCGGTGTCACTGCGACCGATGATATGTGCGTAACGTCTTGTGTACACCACACCAAGACAAATGCGGTGGATCATACTTGTGAGTTGCCGTTTCAATTTAGGGGGCCTGCGGAACCTCATTTCCGGGTTCCATTTGTGAAGTTGCCGGTGCCGCCGTTCCGGTTTGGTCCAGTGCTGAATTGTGTAGCTGCGCATCACGCAGCGAAGCAGGGCTTTCGTGTCAGCTCGTGAAAACGCAATGCGTACTTCAGGGGCACTGCTTGAGGCATTTTTAGCTTCAGCGTCTGCCTCTTCGTTTCCCATCACGCCGCAATGAGCGGGAATCCACTGGAAAGTGATAAGATGGCCACTTGTTGAAGTAACCTCAATAAGTTCTGTGATTTCTATTGCAAGCTGTAATACGGTCCTTGCTTCATGATGCAATTAATGGTTTGCAAAGTGGGTTTGGCATCACAGAAAATTGTCCAGGCTCGAGGTCGCTCTCCGAAAATAATTCTTATTGCCTCCCGGATAGCGACAAGCTCTACGGCAGTTGATGTGGTTTTAGGGTCCACTTTGAATCGTCGAGTAATATCCATGTCTGAGATGACAAAGGCTTCGGCGGAGGCGTTTAGCGCGGTGGATCCGTCGGCGTACACGTGCAGCGAATCACTGTACGTTGTATAAATGTGATATAGGGTCAGTTGTCTGAGGCCAACAGAAGAAATGAGCGACTTCTTCGTAATTCCTGGTGTTGTGAAACAAACAGGTAGTTTAGGCAGGACCCATGGAGGCACTGCAAGGGCATTTGGCGGGGAAAACCTTGATGGTATAATATTCTCAAGCCGCGATATTACTCTTGAGAAACTGCAATCTGGGTGAGTGGAGGGCAGTTCTGACAGTGGGGGCTGTCTGTGTCAGCTCAGACATCGGAGGTGAACTAAGTGGCTCGCAGAGCATGTATACACTTTTGGGACAAGCCCGAGCCTCTGCGATTGTCCCATTTGCCGAAGTACAGTGTGGTAGACCCAAGCATCTCCGTAAGCATTGAGCTTGAATACTCTCTAGCGTGTTCATACAACGTGGTCTCATGTTGGAGAACACCGGCATGCTGTAGCGAATGTATCCCACAAAGAGAGCTTTATAAAATTGAAGTAGCGATGATTCTGATAGGCCCCATCTTGCTCCTGCTACGTGGCGAAGAACGAGAGCAAAGCTCTTCAATTTAGATTTAAGTACTGCGACATGCCTCGTCCACGATAGATCTCTGTGTACGACAACCCCAAGGAACTTGTGGTGCGTTACCGCAGGTATCGCTGTTCCATTAATGAATATAGGGTATTGCGACATATGCTTGCACAACAACGGAAGCACTGCGAATTGGTCGATTGAAAGAGTGAGCCCCTGACGTCGTTGATATTTGTATGTGATCGTCACTGCACGCTGTAGTCGAGCTCGCAATTGCGGACGGGTAATTCCGGATGCCCATATGCATATGTCATCAGCGTATGCACTGATCTTCGCCGTGCTGGAAAGTTCTTCTGCTAGGCCGATCATTGTGACATTGAATAAAATCGGGCTGAGAACTCCTCCTTGGGGAACACCACGATGAACCTTATATTGATCGGTGTCTTTGTTATTTGTCGTCCTGTAAATGGTGCGGTCCCTAAGGTAGCAAAAAATCCAAGCAAACAGTCGTCCACCGATGTCCAAATCTTCCAGTGCATCAAGGATCGCATAATGCAGCACATTATCGTAGGCATCTTTGATGTCTAGGAAGATCGCCGCCACTAGTCTGCGTCGACTTTTTTCCTCTTCAACACTGGTGATCAAGTCGACCACACCATCATTGGCAGATCGGTCTTTTCTGAAGCCGTTCATAAATGCAAGAAAGGGGTTGTTGCTTTCTAGAAGCCACTCTAATATTGACAGTCCCACTATTTCCATTACTTTCCCGACGCAGCTGGCTAAGGCGATTGGTATGTAGGAGAAAAGTGTATAAGGACACTTCTCCGGCTTAAGCAATGCAATATTGCGACTGCATTTCCAATTAATTGGGACTTCTCCTGACTCCTATGAGGTGTTATTTATCTAATTATAACACATGACAGGATACGTCGTGCTTCTGTATCAGATGGTTGAGTGCAGCATACGTGATTTCGTCAGGTCCTGGTGTCGATGATCGGCGGGAGGCAGAAATCGCAGCGTCAAGCTCTTGCAATGTAAAACCTACATCAAGGCGCTCGTCGGACGATGGAGGCGCAATGGTAGTAAGAAGCTAATTAGTAATAAGACTATCAGTGGTGTCCACGATAAGGCTACAGTAGTCACTGGCTATCTAGACTTCTGTCCGCCCCTGATTTAAAGCAACAGCTTGAAATGGTTGACGTTGTCGGGGAGTTGTCTGCAAACTTCGTACCACCCACCAGATCTTACATAAAGGTTGCCTGGGGTCCAGAGATCCACAGAACTTTTTTAACGCTGCCTGTCAGTCTTGTCAAGGTGCCGATGAACATGTCGTTGAGCTCGACGACAGGCGGAAAGGTCTGAAGGCGACTTCGTTTGTCTACATCGGCGTTCGGCACGGCGACAGATTGCACGAAGGGCCTCGTATTGGGAGTCAACTGCTGATCTTTTTATCGGTAGGTTAACCTGTTTGGTTGTGTCACGCAGTGAAGAAGCAATGACGTTCTCTACCTCCGATGAATCAGTCGTGTGCTCACAGCCAGACTTGACAGATGCCTTGAACAGTGTCCAGTCGGTTTGACGGATGTAGCGTGTGTGCGTGTGGCGAAACCACCTGAACTGAACATAGGTTGGAAGGTGGTCACTGCCGCGATTGTCCCAATCTGTGCACCAGCATGCGGAAGACAGAAGGCTTCGGCAAACGAAACAAAGTTCGAGATGGCCGCTGTAGCACGTGCCAAGAAGAATTGTAAGTGTTTCGTTGAGTACGCTTAGTCCATAGTTGAATATAAAATTGGCCAAATCCCTTCCGCGATAATTTGTTGTAGTGCTAACACAAAGAGGATGATGTGCATTAAAATCGCCAATGACAATGTGTGGCCTTTGTGCTGCTTGAAGAATGGTCCCCAGGTGGAAGCAGTCCATCTGTGCGCTTGGGTGTATGTATCCTTCTATTACTGAGAATGTCCGCTTTTTATGTGTTATAGTCAGGCTCACGTAATCATTGCTGGTATGCGACGCGACTTCATGTCTCAAGAACGTCAAATCACGGCGTATACAAAGGAGAACTTTGCTCGTGCGTAGATTACTGCGGGACCAAATCTGGATATATTCAGATATACGAAATGTTGAAACCATATTCGGTTCACATATAACAATAACAGGAAATTGATATTTAAAAACCCATTGTCTGAAGTCTGACAGACTGCCACGTAAGCCACGAGAATTCCATTGCATAACAAGCGACTGGCGCCTGCGTTCTTCGAACACCAATGCCGTGTTCACTTACTGAAGAACCAGTAGAAGAGGCTCCACAACCTCAAGTGGCTGCACAGCCGCCTTAGCAGCGGGAGTGTTTAGGCTGCTGAGGATCTTACGCATCGAACCCATCAAATTTTTAAGCATAGCCTTGACATCTGCGCTGTCCGTCTTCTTGTTTTCTTCATTGGGGGTAGGGGCACTATGTGATGATGGCGCTACAGTAGCTCTTGACGGTAGTGAAGGCCACTGAGTCTCCGGCGTGATGAGAGCCAATGACTGGTGACATTGTACTTGCGTGGACTGTCTTAGAATTTGAGCATCTGTATCCTCCTTTCTGGCGGACAAATGTAAGCTAAAAGGTGATGAGGGCACAGTTTTGTGTGTCGAATGCGATAAGCTATAAGCACTGATGCTTCGTTTACGTCGGTGTCGCGAACGATGTTTACGGCGCCGTACAGTCCTTGCAGCTTCTCTGTGAGTGGAGTGGTCTCGAACCATCTTCTTCACGATACTAATTTCATTCCTCATTTCGGGACATTCCTATGATGTTGCGTCGTGGGCGCCTGAGCAGTTTGGGCATTTGGCCAAAGCATTGCAGTTATTACTATCACGAAGGCCACCGCAATGCTTGCAGGTTACTGCACCCTTGCAAACTTCACTAACGTGCCCAAATTTCATGCATTTGTGACATTGAAGAGGTTTTGGTACGTAAGGACGTACCGAGTGCCTCGCGTACCCAACGTTTACATGAGTGGGTAGCGTCTTCGACTGAAACACTACTTTAAAACATCGCGTGTGTCCAAAGCGGTGGAAACGAAACACGGGAGCCGATGATGACAGCAGTTTCTCGGGACTTGAGCCTAGTATCTCCTCATCCACATCGTATATAACTCCTGTTGTCGTTTCTTCGTCGTACGCGGAGAATGCGCGAGCCGGAATGTTTCCCAATTGAACAATCGCTCTCAGCGCGTCTAATAAGGCCTTCGTAGTGATCTACACGGACAGTATGTTCTTTCGAGTATTTATGCATATTTCTACGACTTTCTCTGGAGCTATGAGCTCAAAGTACTCAGACAGGCTCTGCCTATTCAGAGAGTTCAAGATGCCCGTCTTCGATGTTGGCACATACGAAATGGTATACGACCACATGCTACTCGCCTTTGTCTGTGCTTGCCGGCCAGTCGGCGATGTCTGGCTGATTTTCCTCTTCAGGGGTTGGCTTGTTACGACCACGTAGTCGCTGTCCGAAGCCGTATCTTCAACGGAGGAGTCATCAGAATTGTCAACGTGGACCACGCTTGGGCCGGGTGAGAACTTGCGTCAGATGCACTATGACTGTGGTCGGCCCAGTCCCGGTTACTGGATGGGGTTTCGATCCCCCATTCTAAGGGGGAACGACCCTCCGAGGTGTGTCAATTATTGAAAAATCTTGGCAAAAGAATTAGAAAACTCATAGAGCTCGAAGCAGAGGCTGTCCGCTGTGACAACTTCTTCCTCTCCCAGGCATTGAAAAATTCGTGGTGATGTGGTACTTACCTCCGTGGTTCACATATGCCTGGCCAGAACAGGTACATGAATGATTTACAATATTTTTCTGTTCTCCGCAACATTAAACTATTATGTACCCCCTCTACTCAACGACACATATACATGTGCCCGCTCTGCAGCGTACCGGACGCTATTGCACTTTTGCTCCTGGAATGCCACTGCCACGCAAACCACGAGAGGCAACCGGATTTGGACCAAGCACTAAGTACGAACGACGCTCACCTAAACACACCGGTCGCCAGGGCGAAGAGGGCAGTTGAAACCAAAGGGTAACTGGACTAGGGAACCCTCCCACCTAGGGTGATACCGGTCATCGCTCGGAACACTGTTTCGAAATAAACGTTTATTTGTCTCTTTCTCCGCTACAAGAGTACCCACGGTTACATTCACTCACTTGCTATATACACACCCTGGCCGCAACCAGATACAATGACGCCACCTGAGGACAGTGGGCCTACATTTGACCTGACCTGCGGTGTATTATTTGTGGCTCAAGGGGGCTCAAATAGGTTACTGTTAATTTATATAGCACAGAGTGATCTCCGTGTTTGTATATAGCTCTTTATGCCGTTGTCACAGAACGAGCGCTAAAAACGGGCGCGCCGCCAAATTCTTGCGATAACACGCCCGAGAGACGCGGCGAGGTTAACGAAAAAAAAGAAAACAGAAAACAATCATCCAAGGCTCCCCGGGCGCGCATTTGTAATCTGCAGTAGGTTCAACGCATGGCAACCGCAGCGGCGCGCTATTGGTCACACTCTCGCAGGGACGCCGCCACGACGTGTGCCTAGCAACGGCCGCCGCGCCTCATGACGAAATACTCTCGTTCTCGGAGTGCGCCCTGAAGGAATCCCTAATGGCCGTTCCTTTCAGCGCAGATGGGAAGAAAAAGGCTTGCGCTGTTTTGTTCAATGCCCGTGGCATTTTCGTCTCCCCCTGTGCACCGTGGACTGCTCTCGCGTTGACTAAGGAAGAGGCGCTTGTGCCGTTGGACTAATTTGTGGTCTAGTGTGCATTTTTCGTGCGCGTGAATTTTTTTTTTAATTCAGTGAACATTTGTGTTGACGCCTGCGCCTTTTTGCGGCCTTGGCCCTTCAGCAAGAAGTGATCTGCCGTTGTGTCCTACTGTGCGTTTTTTTTTACAGCGAACACGCTTGGCTTTTATGTATATTTGGTGCCGCCAGTGTCTTGAGCCCTCGCCTTGTCGCTCGACGCGATCGTCTTTGTGTTGAACTACTCGCCCCCCCTCCCCCCCTTTTTTTTAACTTAGCGGCGCGGAATGCTCTGGTGACCCCGTGTTTCAAGACATGATCGCCGCGATCGCAGTGTGTTGTACGGCTATGGCTAGTGAGAGCAGCGCATGTGAAACATCGGCGCACAGCGCGATCGAATGCGTCAAAGACAATGAGAGCTCATCACCTGACGTCGACGTGCTTCGAGCAAACATCACCGATGAACGTCACGCCTGCAGCTGGGTAGAAGACTACGGCTTGAAGACGAATACGTCATGGGTTGTAGACTTCGTCAAGCCAACAGCAAAGTGTGAAAGGTAATGCAAAAAATGATGTTATAACTTCAAAAATAACTTACGTCGTCTCCGGTGATAAAACTTCATGTTTTGCGGATAATGTCCAACGATGCGCCGTCTCAATGGTTGTGGACAACGAGGAGATGATCGGTACGAGAGGGCTAGACTCCACTCATTTAGTGACATTTCTCAAATATATAGAAATAACGAAACGCGCATTCCCACCGCCTAGCCGCAAACTGGACACCCTTCAGGTGATTCACCGGAGTTGCCTTCAAACCAAAACTTAATGCGCTTACAAGTGTCCTCGCAGGGGGGGGGGGGGCAGAATAGAGTGCATTTTTCTTTTTCTCAGAAACACTACAAAAAAGAACGAAAAATTAAATAAACCTGGTACAACATGGCCGTAAGTTTTCGCAATTACATCCGCGAGGCAAAACGTGTCTTCTATAATAATAGAGGAACCACCTCAAAGCATGTATTCTGGGACTGTGAAATAGTTGAGAAAAAAGTTGTATTATCCCCCCTCCCCCCCCCGCACCCCCCAGATGAACTACAGGCACAGTAGAGACTGCAGTGACTAGCTTAGATCCCCAATACCAACTTTTAACATTGTGCCGATTCCAGGAAGCTATTGTGAGAGTGTCTCTCGACTACCCCCGGTTTGGCTAATACAAAAGCAATTCATTAGCAAAATATTTAGTAAAATTGTCTCACTCACCAATTACTGTGCCAGAAAACTAATTGATTGAATCCCCTTTTCTTGGAATTGTGAGAGCATCAAATGTTTACCATAAAGTTCTAGCTTGCACTAAATAAGAGCTGATGGTCACGATAAATTCAAATGCAGAGTTTGTGCAGGCTTTACAACTGTGATCTCTTGTTCAAATTTCAAGTGTTGTGGCAAGCCTCTAAGATGTGTCCACGGTAGCTAGTAGCTTTGCAGCAGGATTGGCATTTTCCGTGATTTATTTATCCTAATGATGACAATGCAGTCACTGAACAAGTGAAAATGAAAACTCACGAGAGACACCCTGAGATCTGTAAGAGCCCCTTGATTACTACTAGGAACCTGTACTAGTCCCGAAACGTCTCTCATTTGTTTTCGCCTAAACTTGTTGAGTGACTGGAACTTTATTATCATGTTTCCTCACCATCTGAACTGTCGTCAAATTCTAACCTACAAGCTGAAAATGTCTTAAATGTGCGTCGGTCATGCATGAAGTGAATTTAATGAGTGCATTTTTGGCAGGTTTGTTGAGTTAATCCTTTCAGATGCCACCTGTGAAGAACTGCCTGTAAATGTGTCAAATTGTCACATGATTTCAAGGCTGTCTATATTCTATTGCAGCAACAATAATTTTATAATAGATTGATTTAGGCATTTCATAGCAGTTAATTGAAATTGAGCTTTTATGAAACATCTACTTATTCTAAAGACATTCATATTTGATTCTTGCATATATAGAATGAAATCTCAGACTAGATATATACTGGATATTGGTTTCTCATTTTAACGATATTGAGAAAAGAAAAAAGATATTTCGAAGTGGCTCCAGCGAAGCGCTGCATTGAATGACTCGTCGACTATGGTAGTGCTTCTGGAAAAGTGATTATATGCAACAGTAGTGTGAAAACTGAAGTTAAAGACACGTTTATTAGGGAGGAGGTTGATTATTTCATCTAAACTTCATTGTATCTTGCACTTTTTTAGCCCCTAGTTGACACAACTAGCAAAAACAAGTGATGTACACAATTGTGTACAAAGCGTCTAAAAGGGTTAAATGCACTGCAAGGAGATTTGTGCAGGTACCTAGTAAGTGCTCAAGTAACTGGTGTATTTTTCCTTTGATCAAATGGCATTTGCAGGCAAAGCAGACCCCTTTCCTTGCTGACACTGAAATTCTAAATTCATACTGCTTTGCAGGATGGTGTTCCACAAAGTATGGCGCTGCAAAGAGGCAAAGCGGGAAAAATCATGTGGTGAGGCTGCAGCACACTGTCCAGCAAAGATTGACCTCAAAATCAAGAAGGTCAACAGAAATACAAAACGTAATGATGCCTTTTTACGTGGGGAAAAGCCACTGCCAGCTGTGATAAAGCTCTTTCATCACAAAAACCACAGCCACAGCACTGCAGCAGCAGACGCACTTTCTCGTCTTACTCCAACAATGCAGACCAGAGAGACCTTTTTGGCATACTTTGACAACGGCATGTCACCAGCTGAAGCCATCAGGCTTCACGAGAGCAAACTGCTTGTGCAAGAAGATGGGTATGCTCTCGTTGCCAACTCTGCAGTGAACCCATTGCCTCCTGCCATATACTACTGGCACAGGCTCTGGAGAGAAAAAAACTTTGGAAAGGATGTAGACCCCCTCTTAAAAATAGCTGAGAAGATGCCACTCTATGCTAAACATGGTGAGTTGACTATTACAGCACTGCACTTACACCATACGTTCCATACTTGCTACAGCTGTCTAGTGGTTATGGTGCTTGACTGCCAACCCAAAGGTCGCAGAATTGAATCCTGGCTGGGGCAGTTGCATTTCAATGGAGCCAAGATGCTAGAAACCTGTCTGCTTAGATTTAGGTGTGTTTAAGAACGCCAGGTGGGCAAAATTATGGTTGTCTCCGTATATAGTGTCATGATATCGTGGTTTTGAGACATAAAACATTATTATTATTATTATTATTATATTTGCATTATTAAAGGCTATTAAAATCCTAAGCCCTAATTTGCATGCATTTTTTAGAAGACTTTTAGTTACAACAGATCTTGAAACCCATTTTCTAAAATGTTGTGTCAGTGCAGCACTTGATTCACAGATTTTGGACACTGCTAAAGCACTAAGAGAGCTGTAGAGGTACCACACATAGCGTTTTCAGTCACAAAAGATAATACATCCAATCTTATAACAGTTCAGTAAAGTTTACAATATTAACATGAGACATTCATGTAATATTGTGGCCAATGTTTCAAAGGGAATCCATACAAGTTCCTAGAATGAAAAGTCATATATCACGCAGTTGCATATAGTAGAAGCACCATTATTGCCACTACTCACAAGCTATAGATGACACCCAATGCTAGCAAAAAAGTTCAGCATAGAGTAATGACGAACAGAGCTACTTTCTTTCGTAAAGGGTCATAATGTCATCACCAGGGTGCTGTAACAATGTGTAGTCGATGCAGGATGACATGCCATAATTTTGCCTGTAACGAAATTGAGAAGCACATAAAATCAGTGCACAGAGATCTCTTTATGAAAAAACTATCATTCAGTCCCACAGTGAAAACGGTTTGAATACTCCAACATGCCTCTATATTAATTGCATACTAGGTGTCACTTAGTAAATATGCTTGCCTGTTTATGAAAGTTTCAAGTGACGAATAGATGAAAAAAGTGGAACAAGTTCTGACTGTTTATTTTGCTCTATAATATTCACTTCCAGCTTAAATTACTAATTTGTAAATTGCTAAGAACACTGGATAATAAATTTGTGGCAAAACAGAAAATGAGTACCACATCCCAGAGCTTCATTTTCACAAAACAACTGAGTACCATACAAGCTTTTCCAACTATCTCTTGGGCTAACTGCACCTCAGGTTACAGAGTTGCAGGTGGTGCTCCTCTGACTATTACTCATCAATGCTGTACAGTTAGCATTTGGAACTATATGTGGGCTATTAATGGCTTGTCACCAAACATTTGGGTCAACAACAGCTCAATGGTCACAGCACGCTACAGCTGCACCCTGGAGTGCTTAATTCCAGCATTTACATGGTGTGGATGAGATTCTAGCTCGCATCGGCATACAACTTTTCAAAATGATACCATAAAAGCTGTCGTCAAATAAGTGGATGTGGAGCCCCTGCAGCCCAATGTAACACACAATTTTTCATTGAAATAAATACAAAGGTCATACAAATCAATATTTTCATAACTAGGTATTTATTCAGCCGATTCAAGTCTTCAAAAAATATGTCTTCCTGTATTCTCCCTCACTCAACCTTTTTTCAGATGCTTGCTTGAATACCAATGTAAAAAGAATTCTTTACATTGACTGTGCTTCAGTCATGTACCAGTTGCTGTACCTCTTCATGCGGTCATTACTTCTTTCTGCCCAATTTTTCGTCGGAAGCATTGAGGCAACATGCACAGGTCTAACGCCCATGAAGCAAATGACCTGCTATTCACCCATAAGTCATTAGTATCTGTAATTGTTGTGCAGGCAACCTTAGAGTGAGGACCATCTTCTGCAAAATTACTCTGCAGACAGCATTCTCAACTACCTAGTCTTGATAAGAGGTATTCAATGAGCTCTTCCTGCCAGGCAGCACCAGTGCGTGCGCTGCCATAGCCCTGGTCTGTCAGTGATCTGGGTTATGACAGCGTGTTATTTGGTGGCGGTGCACATCACTAACCCATTTTCTTATGAAAATATTAGCAAAACACACACTGCCGAGAACTTTGGTTGTGGAATGACGATGTTTATGCGCGAAAGCACAAATATGGCGACTTCCATGCTAGGGCCTCTTGCATATGACGTCATGTGATTACCTCCATTATGTAAGAATAAGACAGTGTTTTAGTAGATAAAGAGTACTATAGTTGAAACCTTTTATAAGAGACACTGATATAAGAGACAAATGGGTATAAGAAACACCAGTGTGCTTAGAGTAAAATACGGATTGATAGGAAAAATGCATACGTGGTAATCTGTATTAAGAGACAAGAATTGCTGCCCGGAGAATGCCACTTATAAAGGGGTTTAGCTGTACTAGGCATGGTATCTGGAGAAAAAGTCAGTATTCTGTAACCACATTTGTATCTTAGCAAAAGGCGGAATCTGATACTTTTGCAGATGGTTACTCACAAGACTGATCCATTCAGTCATTTGACTACTGCATCTCACTTTCCTTGTTTTTTTTAACACTCGGTGGTTGGACCATGCTTACACCCCAAAGCCTTAAAAACAATTGTTCTGGAAGTCGCCCGCTAGCATTTCACAGTGTGCGATTCCCTGATACAGCTCTTTTATAAGCCACTGTGGTAACCATTTCGATTACACTACGAAGCTGCGGCACACCGTAAAAAGTGCGATTGCATCATCCACAGGTTACATCCACAGATACTTAGTGACTTGCCTGCTCTGACTGCAGCAATAGTACCTTGCTGTTAAAATTTGATGCTTTCGACCCAGGAAAGGATGTGGCAGGCTGGTATTTTACCATAGAGCACCTGTGCTAGAATAAAAAGTTTTTTGTAGAATGACCATATAGAGGCGTCATGTTGAGCAGTGAAGTGCATTTACAGGAGTGAAATAGCATGGTGAAAGAGTAGAATAACAATCATTAGTCACGCTATGCGAACTGCATAAGTTTTCCCAACTATCACGATGTTGCTTGGTGGTAATTGTTCAGTATCATTTGCCATAGCACAAACAAATAGCACATAATGCTTCAAAGATATGTAGTGGGCACCTCACTTCTTTGTAAAATAATGAATAACTGCACAGTGGGTGCTTTCCTAATTGACAAAAATGATAATGATCTATGGCGTAATAAGTACCCTGTAAGTTCACTGGTAGTTACACCAAGAGAGATTAGAACGGGGTCTAGAAAGGCTGCTTTTCCAGCTTTTACTGTGACTGAGCTACATGTGTTGTGAATGCCTGGTTCCTTTTTATATATTTTTTTAGAACAATGATAGTATGGATGCTGCAAGCTTAAAAACAGTCATAAAATTTTCTCAACTTCTCACAAAAGTTATATCACACACATTTATGCCTCACAATAGGCAGCTTATTACAGATTTCAGTTAGAGTTACCGAACATAATAGCTGGTCCTCACAGGCAATACAATTGTCAACTGTCACTAATGTAGGCTGTGGCTTCATGATTACACATGATGAGTTTAGTACTTTAGATCTATAAATTTACGTCACAGAAAGTTTGATTTATGGCCTTGCTTTGTTCAGCACTAACAAACTGAAATCACTACTCTTTTCTTGTGCACATAAATATGATAACATATAGCTTTGGGTTCAGTTCCTGTCGACACACAGATCCATGCTCTAATACATGTTTTTACTTCTGTGTACAGAATATGTTGCAGTGTTGTTTCTTTTTCTTCAAATTTGATCCCTTTCAAAAACATTTTTGCATTTCTTTACTCGTTGCAGGCGTTGATGTCAAACTGGGCCGCTCAGAGGATGGCCAGTACTGGGTGGTCTTGGTTGCGACACTGATCATGAGACGAGCACAGCTGTTAAATGCAGCAAAAGAAATTATTTTTATTGATTCGACATCATCGTGTGACACATCACGAAGCACCGTGACTGTTCTTCTGGCAGCCACGAATGCGGGTGCCGTACCCATCGCGGTATTAATTCATAATTCGCAGTCAGCCCAAGGCTATTGCACGGCCTTTACGCTTCTGAAGGACACCTTCCCAACCTGCTTTGGGGGGCTCAGTGTAAGTTACTTAGCCGATAAAAACTCACAAGTTTGGATTCTTGTCAGCGTTCAAATTCGTGCAGGCTTTGGTGTAAAAGAACAGCAACCATGTGTACCTTAGTAGTTTATGACTAGAGGCCAGATCTTTACGCACTGCAAAAGAGTGTTTTTTGTGCTAAATATAAACAGGCAAAACAATTTTTATATATCAGAAATAGGCTGGCAAAACATTTTTTACTCCCTCATGTCGTAAATGCATGCCAGGACATCCCAACCTGTATCTAGGACAGGAAATCAAAAAATGTCGCACCATGTCAGCGCACTTGTTTGAGGTAGCCAGCACATCCCATTTCACCCCTGCTAGTGGCAGTTTTCCATTAACTTGGTTTACCTAGAAGATTAGCTTAAACACCATGGAGTTCCGAACAGTCAATGTTGCATGGACATGAATAACAGTCTGAAAATGCACTCTAATAAGAAATTCAGGGTTAAATAGTGGTAATATAGGTGCCAATTGTGAATATAAGCATTGATAGCCACTTATCGGTAGTCAGTCACAAATGCCGAAAATTGGCACTTATACACCTTGTCAATGAAGGCTTTCTGGGTGCGGCATAAGACCCTGTAGGCTGTTGTTAACATGCGTGACCCCTAAAAATTGCAGATACACCTTGTCAATGAAGGCTTTCTGGGTGCGGCATAAGACCCTGTAGGCTGTTGTTAACATGCGTGACCCCTAAAAATTGCAGGACTGAAGCTGTGACGTTGGGTTTAGTGCTCCAGTGCAAACAGGCAGTATAAAAGCACTTATCAACCTCTAATTCATGCTCATATATCAAAAGTGGTGCGATAGGAACACAGGGAACAAAAAAGGAATTAGCCTTGAAATCCGCTCTCTACTTAAGCCCTCTAGTACAAGGATAATTTCAAAGCATTGTGTTTTTGCTATAAGCTTCTATGATGTGTTTTTCACATTCGGTCAATACATATTTTTAATAAGTATTGCGCACTTACTTTTCGGTACTTGAAGGAGTGATTCGAAGTAAGTCTCTACATTGGTTCGCCCTAAAGTAAGTCTCAACATTGGTTCGCCCTAAATTAGAATATGCTGCCTCGGTTTGGGATCCTGTATCTGCCAATCTAATACACTCAGTCGAAATGGTTCAAAATAATTCTACCCGCTTTATTCTTTCCAACTATAACCGCACCGCAAGCATATCGGCAATGAAATCTAGCTTGAACCTACCATCTTTAGCATCTCGCCATCAGTTTCTTCGTTTGTGTCTTTTCCACAAAATATATCACCATCCCCAATTACATAATGAACTTATTTCACTACCAGATTATGTATCACCTCGTCTAGATCATCGTCACAAGGTCGGAGTTCCATTATGCAGAACAAATGGCTGCCACACATCATTCCTACCACGCACGAGCATCGAATGGAATCACCTTCCCGCATCAATAGCAACTATCTAAGATCATGAATTGTTTAAAAACGCCATTAGCTAAGACTGTATGAGTAGGAGCCGCACCACTGTAATAACTGCATATCCATTGCTGCATTTCTGTATTCTTTTTTTTCTTTTTTTTTCTTTTTGTGCTAATACCACTCCCCTCTGTAATACCTCCCGGTCCTGAGGGTACCAATAAATGAAATGAATTATTTTTGTAATAGTTTTTGCAGTGTTATTCGTATAAGTTTACTTGATATTATTCATGCATTATTGTCTGCCATTCCTGCTGCTTTGCCAACGTGTGAACGGAATTGGGACCTCGCCAAGCTCTTAAACTTTTAGTCCTGTACTCCTCCTAATCAAAAGGAAATAAAATGATTGATTGATACACATCACATAAAATACAGCTTTACTGTTACTAGTTGAAATGTTGAAGATCGATTGTTCATTGTCACAAGTGGTACGTTGGCAAAACAGGACAAGCTGTTAATGTTAGATTGAATAGGCATCGCATGAACACAGGGAAAAAATAACCAAAAGCACTGGCACAACATTTTATTGTAGCAGTTCACGACTTCAACTGTATACCTCAAACTTTACATCCTACAAACTACCAGTCCCCAAGATATAGAAAATGTGCAGTCACACCATATTAAAAAGTTTAATACACTCTGACAACCATAATTCAAAGACACGTGTACAACCCCCCCCCCCCCTTTTTCATGGAATAGCCTCTTTCCTATTGTGTCGTGCAACCTCGGGTGTCATTTCAATTCACCAGTGTATTCACGATGCCTGTCTATGCCACTGGATGGAGCGAGGTGTCCAATGATGTCCGTTTTCTGTAGCCAAACTGTGTGGCCACACAAGTCATGTGACTCATGAAATGCTTGCCAATAACCCCTTTTTCCCCTCCTTTAAAAATGTGGTAAAATAAATGTTGGACAACATTCTCTAGTATCGCCAGAGTTTCGTCTGCGTGTTGCCACTCTACACACCGTCGTGTTGCCAGGCCTCTCCATCGGCCTGCCACAGGTCACACCATACTACCTGGCAATAAAAACAGTTATGACCAACTCAATTCATCATTGTAGTCTGTCATCGTCTCCTTGTACCCCTTCCCCACTTTTTTGCAGTTGCCCTCTCCTCCTGCTTAGCTTGGATTGCAGGAGAGGGAATGAAGCGTACACACATAAGTGCTAAGGGAATCTGTTACAGCACCCACACTTTGTCAACCATTTTGTTATTACAGAGCGTGGGCAACCTGGATATTTGGGCAAATGGTTTCAATTCATTAACAAGAGGACAAAGAAACATCGAGACAAACAGTGATCCTATTTGGTCGGTTGTGAAAGGCTAACCACTTTTATATGGAAGACACTTCACTGCAGTCACTGGCCACGTGCCATGCTGTCTGACACTTTTGAAAAACGTATTCGGACAGTTCGGTCAATGAGCTGCGCATGCAAACATTTCCGTACTCACTTATATATTCTATCTGTAGATTGCTTACTCGAACACCGTCAATAACCTTGATGATGCTGATGAAGAACACGACGCATTCTATTATGTCTGTATTTGACTTGAGTCATGAAGTGAAAGAATAACATGGTTTCTTAATGCCAAAAATTATTAATCACACAAACCATCATTGAATGAAGACTGTGTTGACACTGTGCTCCATCAGTGCACTCCATACCACTGCTATTTCAGACTTGAAGAGCCTGACTGTGTTACTGCTATGCCTGGACACTTGCTTAGAAGCAACCTCACCGAGCTTCCCGATATGTCCACAGCTGAACATACTAGGTGCCGATGAGCAGTGCATGTGCTAGACTGTCTGCAATAGCTCCAGCTTGAGTTGCCTGGATAGGAACCATGTTCCTTGAAGGCATCTGTGTGGTTAATCTAAGGCACGTTCATCTTAGCACTGGGGCTCTGTCCCGATATACACCGGGATCTATGGTGACAGCGTCGCTGCACAGCTGATGTGCCGTGAGTTAGTGAGTGTGCTGTCGGTGCGTGAACAGACACTAGACTGGAGCGTGTTTTATATGTTTCTGCATGTGCAACGTGCCTGTCAGTTCCATCCTGCGTCCACATTGAAGCCTCTATCTTTTGGTGAAATTTTTCTTGTGTGTAAAAGGCACAAGCCCACATCATTACCACAATCACAGACTGAATTCTCTTCACAATATTGTATATATGATGTAATTTAACAATAAAAATCTGATCAAAATAAGCACTTTATGTTTTTATGTTGAATGGCTTGGCCATTTTGTCATTCCCATAACACACAGGACCAGTTTGAGCATGACAATCTCGTGCAACTTTCAGAATACATGTACTGCAATCAGAGACTGCATGAAAGATCACTGAGCGCCATCTTCTTCCATATCTTGTGCATCTCTGATGCCTAATAGCAATAATGTCCAAAAAGGTGACAAGTGTTTTAAACTGGGCTTGCTATTTCCATCAGATTATATTTGACTGAGGGTTGCAGCTCATTACATCTTTGCCTTTGGCATGGAGAATAAATACTTGTGATACTTTTGCTGTTCCTTTGTCTAAACCAGTTGATCTAATTTGTGTAATAGCTCACTCGCATTACAAAATAAAGTACCGAGACATCTGAAGCCTTTTCAGTCTTTGTTATAATTTCTCACGTTTCATACAACACTTTGTAATGTGGCTTTCCCCATCTCGCACATCGTGTAGAACTTCGCATTTTCACCGAGAAAAAAGTTACTAGCACGCTTGGTAATTAATTCATAACGCCACCGAATTCGGTACATTTTGAAACACCACTTGCCCCCAGCCCTTTTGAACTAGCTCAAATGATACGAGCGACAGTATTCACAGCAGCGCAAGCACCATTACTGCGGACTCTTTTTTTTTTGCTATGTGTGAACAGCATGCCTTTGCATAAGTTTTTGTGTGTGTGTGTGTGTTTGTGATCATGCTGCTCGACCAATAGGCGCCAAAAACTGCGGGAACTAATACAGCGCACCCATCAGAAAGCTTCCCTGATGCTGTTGCGAGTGAAATATGGTCAACTGGTACAAGATGCAACTTACGAAAGCACCTGCACGAGTTCCTTGAGAAAACAGCTACTACTGAACTGCAAACACATCAAGGTAACATGTTACGCAGTACCAAAATCGGGTTTTTCATCTAGTTTTGCAACAGACAGTAGTAGCCGCACTTATTTCAAACACATTATTGATGAGAATTAATCGTGGTCTCCTGAAGGAATCAGTTAGCAGCGCTATTTTTAGGTAACGCAACAGGGTCAGCCAACACGTTTTTAATGGTCAATTCAATTTTTGTGGAAAAGCGTTCCGATTTTTTTGGCACCCCTAACAGCTTTCGTGTGGCACAAGACTGACGTCTATCGTGTAACTTGTTTTATCAGAAGCGGAGTTAATTCTGCACATTAAATACGTCTGCAGCGTGCCCGAGGATTCTGCAGTCTGCCGCCTTTGTCATTATTCGAGAAACAGGGCAGTAGTTGGTTACTGGTAGCAAAACAAGCACAAACCTGTACTCCTGGTTTCGTGACTGGTTGGGGCTCTCTCCATGCTCCAAAATCAGCTTGTACAAACACTTGTTTATTTTCACACTCATGCTAAACATTACCTGGTTATCAGAAGCGTATTTCTGCACCATAAATCACGAAATGACTGCAAATTTGTATGTGCAAACGCCACATGAGTCATCCGCGAGTGTACACAGATGCCGTATTTACATACTGCCATCATTTTCTGCACTTTGCTGTTGATGTCGATGATGATGCCAATGCTTTTATTTTCAGACTTTCAAACTTTTACCTGCTAACGTTCACAATAATCTTTAAAATTATAACTCTTATTTTATTACTTACTACTATTCATAATTTTGTGTAGCATTTCAAAAATGTATACGCAACATAAAAAATTTTTTTTTACATTTACACAAGCTTTGGAGACAAAATCCGAGTCAAGATAAACCAACACACAAGCAACATGGGCGCCTTGAAACGGTGCGTTCGCAGTGCGTGGTTGCTTGTTTTACAGACCTCCGTGTTTCGTAATGTCTCTGCCATTGACAACTTGTGTTTTCTTGCTCTGCCACGACTAACGACGAAAAGGCTCTAGCATTGATAAAGACGTCCTGCGAAATAGCGGCTCAATTAGGTTACTGTAGTCAGGTCGTCTGCAGCTCAGTGGAGTATGTCTTCAGCCACTTTCACTGTCACTGCCCTGAGTATATTTTATGCATGCATTTTTGTTCTGCCTTAACATTTTTCTTCTAGCTGCTTTGATGCTGCCATGTTTTTTTTTTCTTTTTTGATGCTGCTTCTGCCATTTTTGCATTGTGGTTATGTAACTCTCTTTTTCTTATTGACCAACGTTGTTAGTTCAACAAATTTTATTTTATGCATTCATTTTGTCAACTTCATGTGTTGCCTCTATTAAGCTTTTTCTAGTTGGGAAGAATTTAGTTCGCTTCTTACCTCTGTGCACCATTGCTGCTACAGAAACCATTTCATTTCGTTCGTTCTCTCTATGTCGTTATAATTTCCGTTTTCTAGTACATCGTCCTATTTTTTAAGGGCTATCCTGGATTCACGCTAGTCGATCTCGGCAAATATTTCTTGCCCTAATTTTACCTAAGTGGGCCAGTTTCTTAGTGGTTATAACTAATAACTATTATCTTAGTCGGCATGGCTTCAGAAAAGGTTACTCATGTTACACTGAGTTATTTAGGTTCATGACTAATATTCACTTTAATCTAGACACAAACGATAGAACCAATTGCCCCTTCTTTGATTTCGCTGTGCGTTCAATGCTCAAACTAATTACCATTTGATTTCTACATTGTCTGTCCTTTGTATTCCTTCATTACCACCATCTTGGCTACAAAAACTTTCATTCTTGGTGGTCAGCTACATCTCGTCTAATGTTTTCGACATCACCTGCAGTGTTGCCCAAGGCAGTGTGCTAAGTCGGTTACTCTTTCTAATATACATTAAAGGGGCCCTGCAACACTTTTGAAATGGATGTCACTGTTGGCTCATGATGCCTCACAAATCACATACCGAAATATTTTTTTGAATATGCCGATTACAAGCGGAGTTCGAGGAATTTGTTGAATACTTCAAGCGCTTTCTCTTTTCGTAAAAGCGAGTGCACTGAAGGCAACTTGGGTAGGGACACAAGGGGGCAAAAAGATGCACCCTTTTGTCAGCGCACGTCATGACCTTGAGCACTTTCCTTTTTTTTCTTAGAATGCATGGCTACTTTCAGGGTGAGCACAAGCGCTGGCACATGGCAGCAGTTGCAGTGGCCACAGTATTTGCATAGCCTATGATGCTCAAATCAGTCAATGGCTGTGGACTCGGGTATGACACAGTAATCCAGGTATAAGGCATCACCTGTAGAGAGACGAGGGAGCAATTGCTGGCCCACTTTGAGAATTAATTGTGAATTTTAGACTGCATGCTGCACTCTAATGTTTGGCTCATGTGCTTTTGGGAGCTGCGACTACCAATCAGCAGCGTTTTCTGACAATGCTAAAAAAGAAAGTGTTGCAGGGCCCCTTTAAGGACTTACCCGCTGACCTTTCATCCTTGATTTAGTTACATGACAACAAGTCTATCACCTATTGCAGTATTAATTTATGGGCTAGTTTTTCTTTCTCTTTTTTGATGATCATTTCATTTCTCAAATGACCTTAACTTGATGTTCAGGTAGAGTGCAACTCGGCAGAACTCACTCATTGTACGATTAACAATACCATTATTTCAGCTGCCCCTTTATACAAATAAATATCTTTGTGTTTACCTTTCATCAGATTTATCCTATACTACGGCGTGTAGCAGCTATCTCAGCAAAAGCTCAATCTGCAGGTTACCTCCACAGAAACTTGTGCAATGCATCTTCTAATGTATATGCATTATCATATCTTATCTTTACCCACATTTAGAGTAAGCTTCATCTACATGGTCACCATAACGAGATTATCTAGTCCATATGTTGGAAGCCATTACAAATAGGGCAGGCAGATTCACCTACAATAAAACATGACACCATAGAGTTTCCTAAATATACACTAGAGAGAACTCTGGCGATAGTGTCTATGGGAACTACCATGCATGGCAAATCAGCGAGCAAGGAATGATGCGTAGTACACGGATTCGTCCAATCTTCATACATCTGGATTTGTGTGTATTCGTGTGGCTTGGAGCTGTTTTCTCACAAAACGAAAATCAGCAAATATTCAGTGATCGCACTTCACCACGTTATTCTTCTAGGCTTACCATTTCAAATCAGGTCATGAAGTTCAAAAAAGTTTCTTTTCTTTGAAACAAAACCGAAACCAGCAATAAATGAAGCCACAAGTGGGGTTCGCCACCCGCAAGTACGAAGAGTAGGCAAATCTGTGTACTACCCATCATTCCCAGGGTCGCTGAACGATCACAGTGCCAGAGTCCCCTCTAGTTAATTTTAGTAAACTATGCATGACATGGCCCAGCCACATCACTGCTCTTATGTGTCTCTTTCACTGGTAGAGTATTGTGATGAATTTTAGTACTGCTTTATCCTCCTGTGTACACGTCTTGGCACATTCACAGCACAATTAGTTTCATGTGCACTCATGGTTACACGCAGGCATTTAAGTTGTCATTACAACCTAGGCACTTGCATATTCGAATCAGTCTTTTGTATCACATTGCATCTAACTGTAATTATAAAATTTTTAGTAGACTTTCAGTGATAATCTGATTCGTTACATGTTGGTATTGTGTAACATTGTTGCCCCTTGCCATTTGTAGTTTTTGTTTTACTGTTTTTTCCTTGTATTTTTTATCTGTCTTTCAGTTACTGATGTCCTCCTATCGGCGTGTAAGGTATTTTGAATGAATAAATAAACTGGCTCTTGGTCTTCTCACATTGAGGGCTACCCTCACCAGCCTATGATAACTACATTCTACCTTGCCCCTAACTTCTCTCATGTGCATTGCCTGGGTCCCAGGATTATATAAAATCTACCACTCTGTTTCTCTGTGAGGACTTTCCATATCCTCTTCCTATTTATTTAATTTCAGAAAAAGGTGTTCATTATGTGGAGTTCATTTCATTCTTCTAACATGTGTATTATTTAAGGGTGTGTGAATATTCATGTTTAGAATTATAATTGAGTGCTTTGGTTCAACTTTCAAATACAGGAAAATATCTAAAGTGTCTAAACACAGCCTAATTGCGCAACTCTGTTAGGGTGGTGTCCAAAAAACTAATGCGAAAGTCATTACAGTAGGCTTTAAAACTCTCACTGATACCCTGGTTTTAAAGCCAGCACATATTTCCCTTGAGATTATGCCATTCCTGCATGTCGTGGCTCCAGCAAAAAAAGGCAGGGAACGTAATGGAAGACTGTTGTATTGCAAGCAAAAAAAAAGTCAGATCTAGTCAAGAAACTAAAAATTACTTCACTGAGCTTGTGAACAAAAGAAAGGTTTGAAATACTGGAAAGAGTTTTGAACTGCACTTTATACAGGTATTACAAAAATTGCTTTCTGATACGTTCTCATCTACTGAGGTGGCCAGCGACCGCAGGTTTTTTGGCTGCTGGAAACATCATGAGATCACGACGAGAGCCTGAAGACTTGTAATGAGGCATGACTTTTGTTTCTTCATGACAATGTGTTTGACAGCAGTTTCTCACCATGCTGTGTGCTCGAGGACATGAGCAAATTTGATTTTCTTAGTTATTTCTTTTAATTGTCAATAAAACCTTTAGTATTCTATTTGATATTTTTCGCCGCTATATGGCACTACTTGATCCAAGATAAAGTTCTAGTTTCAACCCTAAAGTTAATATTGTAGCTCATCATCTCACCTTTCTGTTTCCTATCTTCACACTGAAGTCTTTCATGACTATGGTGTACTGAGTATAGTTCTCTTGCATTGCATATTCAATATACTTGCCTATTACTCCTTCTTCACAGTAAAGGGCAAACAGAGGAGCGAACGCCTGCACCACTTTAAGTTTATATCTTATTTAGCTGGATGACTAGGATTGCTGGCCCTTCACAGACAATATGCAATTCTTGAATGTTTCCGGCAATGTTTTTGTGAACTAGAAGCCCTATGCCGCACTGTTTTATCGAAAAGCCCTCTGTAGCAGTGTGCCCATTAGTGCTGTATGTGCCTTTCCAGTTCTAATATCTCTAAGGTCAATTATATTCCACTCGAAGTTTTCCAAATCTTGAAATAACTCTGCTAATCTAACTGCACTTGAGAAGGTACTTGTGTTCAACATTGTGCAGGACAGATAACCACAGGTCAGTTAGAGCTACAGTATAGATACCAAGGGATGAATGCCATAGGCAAGGATGGCAGCGGATCGATAAAGTCACAAAATTTGAAAGTTCACTCACATAAAGTGAAACCAGCTCCCACAGAATAGGGCTAGTTGCATATTATTGGCAGAAGCCTGACCTAGAGTGTACATAAAATAATAACCCAAAAATGATGAATGGTGATGACTTGCTGGTATCTAATGCTAATATGGAGTGATGCAACAAGACTTATGAATTGTGTTAAACAATATGCCAGGCCTGCACAGAAGACTGAGCACAGTCACAGCAAAAACTAGAAGAGCGGCCTTTCAAAGCCTTTCAAAACACTCATTGGGTAACTACTGCAAGCAAAGATGCATGATACCCACTAGGGTACTAATAATAAAATTTCTTGGGTAGTAAGTCGACATTCACTATGCTATTTTTCGTCATTTTTCTGAGAAGCGTGTATCCGCTAAACACTTGCAAAGAATTTTGAGCCAATTGTTCATGCAGTGGCTGAGTACGATGAGGAATAATAGCTGAAGTGGGTCTGTGCCACAGTTAATAGGGGAACAAGAACAAACTTTTGTAATTGGTTGGAGTATTGGATGACCCCCTCGTTACACTATTCGCATTGTGCGGCGACTGGTTGTTCTTTTGCCGTTTTAAAACGCTTTGTAAGTCGTATTAACGCGATTGCTTTTTGACATTAAGCCTTCCTAAGGCAAGTTTGCCAACAAGTCCTAAGCACCGGTGTGGCTCAGTGGTGGAATACTGGGCTGGCACCCAGCGGACCCAGGTTCGAGCCCTACTGTGTCATTGGTGGTAGGTTTAATTTCGAGCGATGTGGTTAAGGACACCGATGGCAGTGGCGGACAACTGCACGTGACCCGAGTTGTGATGACATAACAGCTTTCGCTGTAAAAAGTATTGAACTTTTCTGATAGCTCGCCAACTACCAGAAGGAGCGGGCTGCAGCTACTAATTCCACATAGTGGCAGGTTTCAACCAGAACTGTCATTAGCCCTGTTTCACTCTGACCTTTGGTTTGCACGCTACAGCCGCTAAAGTGAGCACATGGACAAGATTTTCTTTGAATTAGTGCCCAAATGGCAAAGAGCTGGAAGAATGATGTGTGTGTGTGTGAAGTACAGCTAAAATTTGGGAAAACTTTCACATAAAGATTTGGTTGCTTCATCAAGCATACGGGGAGCATTATAGAAGTTGTACTCAGTGCTATGAGTGGTTCAAGCATTCTGATAATGACATAATGTAGATCGATAACGATGTCAAGCCTGGACGACATTGTACATAAACAGATAATGACCACGTTAAGAGTTCGTGCAGTGATTTGAGGATATCTCTATTGACTGTTGGAGAAATTGCTGACGAAGTGGGTGTTAGAATAGGTTAATGTCATGAAATTTCATTTTATTTTCTTTATTCCAAACATAAACTACATTGACAGATGCCATTTCCAAACAATACAGAAGGTCCTGGACAATACAAGAAGATACTTCCAGGCCATTAGTGCGTTCCAGGAAGCTTACCAAAAATGGAAGAAATGATTGGGACACTGTATTGCCAGTAGAGGGGAGTAGTTTGAGGGAAGCAATGCTTCAAATGTTGTACCACAAGCAGTGAAAGTGTGAAAAACATTATTTTTTTAACACATTTCGTATATGTATGCAACTTGTGGGAGTCGTTTCAAGTTTCATGAGTGCTCGTACACATGTGGGGATAAACAAAATGGCAGCTACCTTGGGTCAGAAAAACGAGTTGAAATTTCCCAATTTTCTAAAGCACTTGGTTCAGAAAAATGTGACTGTGGCAAGGAGTTACAAGTGTGTAGCAAAACATGTGGTACTTGAAATAATACATATGTTAATCTTGATAATTATGCTCCTTAGATGATTGGAACCAAGCCACTCTGGGGAATTGGCCAAGACTCGGGCAGATGATTTGATCTTGAGTACCTGGATTCATACTAGAAATTATGGCATCTGGTAGAATGAAGTTATTCTTAATTACTAAATTGTTCACTTTGATTAGTCATCAAGAAACAGAAAAAACGCATGCAACAAATCTGTGCTTTGCAATGTAAGAAATACGCTCTACGTAATGATTTTGAGGAGAAGCGAGGTACAACACACACTGAAGAGGCATTATATGCACTTTGTTGATGCTCTAGCTGATGACAAAATTATGACTGAGCCATTTGTAATGGTTGGGCAGCTTTAATCACCCACTTGTTATGTAACTTGCCATGTATGGCACCTTGTTGTCTTATTCTTCTAGCACACTATATAACCTGTGTTATATAACACAGGTTATACAAATACGACAAAAACACAAATGATGAGAAAACACTGACAATGAACAGACTAGTGTAGTGAAAGATTCAGCAATGTATATCACAAGGCTGTTGTTTCCTTTGACTAACTGTTAAAGCCAACACTGTATCAATTGTAAGAGTACAATAAAATAAGATTGTTTTTCGTTGACTGGAGCTCTTTCGAAAGTTAAAAAAATAATCAAGAACTGCACATGAGAAACAGAGGTGGTTAAACACGAAGAAAAAAATACAGAAAAAAACTCGCGAAGGAAAATTAAGGAGATTTCACACATTGTGGGAATCTATTTCATGCAAAGTAGTCCATAATGATGATGCCTATGATGCAATATTTGGCATTGAGCCAAGTGTCATTGCATGAATGAATGTGTTTTGATAAATCTTGCAGTTTCGTGCTCATCAAGGACTTACCAAAAACCTTAACTACACAGGAGTTCGAAGGGTAACTTATGGTCTGACACATCGGCACTAATCTTACAGCACAGCCGCCAGTTTCATCACAACAAAGTGCATGCTATGGTACGACAATGTGAAGATTGTTTATTAGCATATTCCTACGTGGTCGAGCAACACTTGAATGTAGCTTGCCGAGTCATATGAAATGTTTATTAGACACACAAAAGTGGAGGCCACCCTGGAAACACAATTGGCATTAACCCAACATGACAGCTGTATTTTAAGTACACATATGTCAAGTTTACTACCTTTTAATCAGACTACAGTGCCGGCCCTACAGCCATAGTTAACATTACACTGATATGATGCCTGCATAGAACCTTTTTTCAAAAGCCGTCTCAAGACATGCCGTGGCTCTGTGGTAAAATACTTGACTGCTGTGCAGAATACCGGATTTTGATTCCTGCTAGTAGCCCAATTGTCATTCTTTGTATTATTTTGGTCAATGCTGCCAAAGCCAGATTTTATTTAAATTGCTCAAATTTAACTTGCCAATATTTATAAACTGTCATCACGTGCAACGCAAACCACAGTGTACCGGCTTATGCTGCCTGTGACTGGAAAAAAGGGTTTCATGACGTACATAACAGGACACTCATTGTATACATGTCATAACCAGACAGTCATGTTCGTCATATTGTCATTCCCCGCTGTGCCTTTTTCAGTTGTACCAAGTTAAGGAGGTGAGCTCGATAACACCCAGATGCAGGCCTCTAGATAGATATAAATGCTCAAAGTGCCTTTGTTCTTTAAAGAAATGCTTTGCTTTTAAAAGGCTTTCTAACATAAAAAGAAAAGCTGCTCAAGCATGCCACTGACTTACCCAAGGTGAGCAAAAAGCAATCAAACATCTGAGAGACTAGAAGATGCATTGAGTGAGTTACTAAAAGCACAGGTTTTGTATATGAGGAAATATCTGTTTGTGGCACACTGTTTTGCTTATTGTCAATGATATTTACTGTTTGAAGTGAATAAATATGCACCATATGTAAAAAAATAGCCAGTTACAAGTGAAAGTATTATTCTAATTACATCTGCTATTTTCATTAGTGTTAGCTTTCAGCACCTTTCTGCTCTATTTCTCCCAACCCGCTCATAAAATCTTCAACATTGTTAGGCATATCACTGGTACAAGATTATTGGTTCCACTTGGGCACCCCGTGCTGGACCACCATTATCTAGGTCTTCCTACTCCAAAAGTGTGCGTGTGTGTATGCCTTCTGTGTGTCTTCATTTTTAGTGCGCTATTACCATTCCACCTGGGTGTACTCCTAGTCAGCAAAATTAATGCATAAGTTATGAAGCATCAGAGGCAATAGAAAACAGCCACAATATGGTGTGGCACTTAAGGCAAACAAGCTGGCATATTGTTTCCTTTAAGCTGCCAAAACTGTTTTCTATTAGGACGCTCATTGCTGAAAACCGCTTGCTAAAACCAATGTGTGTATTTCGCAACACCGCGCGATCTTTAAAAGTCTGAGTAAGAAGGAACATAGAAGGATGTGCTGCATATCGTGAAGCAAATGGCTCAGCTTTGTTGACATACTTTTGGAAGTTTTATTGAAAGTGATGTTATTTTGAATATTATAGGATAAATATTTTTGCTTAATCTTCTAATACAGATGCTGAAGAATTGCCTTCATAGCTACAGATCGCTTAAAATTTAAAGCTTTCGGTGGAAGGAGTTTCAGTTCATGCAGTTTGCACTTTAATGCATACATGCAGTAATACACTTTTAGTACAAAACTTCCTGGGGTACAAATTGTTTTTAAAAAAGAATACTTTGCGCACCTACCATCCTTAATTCACTGGACAGTCGTTCTGTCAGATAGACTCATGGCGAGGAGAATGTCGACCATCCTGTGAAGGATCCTTTGAACAGAGCTCTTCAAGCGGCTTGCCGCCTCTCTCGCGCTTGTTTTATTGGCTTCACACCAGCGCATACATAAGAAAAGTTAATTCCTAGAGAAGAAAAGAACGCTGGCCTGGATTATGACGCCTGGGCGTTTACTTCAAAAAAAAAGTTCACGGCAAGAGAGCACAAGCGCGTTACGCAAACGTAGCTTAAACTCACCAGATAAATGCGAGTTTCTGCAGATCGCGCGGGCACTCGCATGCGGTTGCTTGTAGTTGACGAGCACGTACGCGAAACACAAGTGCTCACGACAAGGCAGAAGTTTGCGTGCAGAAGGCGCCCACAACACAGTATTTCTTTTTCATTTTCCTTTTTCCTACAATACTTCCACTTCGTGATGTGCGGTACCTCGTCGTTCCTCGATGGCGTCCAAACGCGCTTAGACATCTCGACGGGCAGGGCAGATCATAAGCCCTAATGTTCGGTGGTACAGTACCTTAGCAGCATCACAGTCAAACTACAAACTAAACTGGCAACTCTTTCCGAGCTGCTCCTACCAGAAACAAAGGTGCACGGAGCGTTGTGTTTCCCATATTGGCTTCCTTGAAGTGGCGACAACGCGCAGGCGCCGAACATGCCGCACGTAAAAATGCGCAGTCAGCGCGCACTGAGTAGTTGTTTTTTCCTCCATGTTTGGCCGGCGTGTTTCGCGGGCGCATCAGGGCGACGGCGCAACCTGGAAACGAGAGTACGGCGCGGAGGCCGTTGATAGGCACACGTCGTGGCGGCGTCCCTGCGAGAGTGTGACCAATAGCGCGCCGCTGCGGTTGTCATGCGTTGAACCTACTGCAGATTACAAATACGCTCCCCGGGCGCGTGACGCCTCTCCTCTCGGAAGCGTGGCTTCGCCAATGAACCTCCTCACCCCACAGCGGCGGCCGGGCAAGCGCTAGAAATTTCCAGAAGGAAAGGGGCGTGTATGCCGAGATGAGTCATCTGTCGGGGACGGCCCCCGTACAGTCCCGCGCCTCTCCCCAGCCTTCGATGCGTATCGCGCCGACGAAATGACGAGAACTTTCTCGAATGTCGTGCGGAAGGTATTTAACCGAGCAGCCGAGACGAGAAAGCAGGAGGAGACGGAAGTGAGCGCCAGAGCGCGTAGGGATTCAGCCGTGTAGTCGGCGAAGGTTTTGGTCCGTAGGTACGAAACCGGAGATGAAGAGGAATTTCCACCTGAGGGGTGAAGGCTCGAGCTACAGGCAAGAGCGTGTGTTTACCGCTATTGAGCGAAGACGCGTGGCAACAGCTGCGTGTGTGAAGCCGACGTGGTTCCGGCGAAGAAGTTTGAAGCTCGGAGAGTGGCCAATTGAAGACGCGAGGTTTCCTGGAAGAGAAACTTCTAGACAGCGGAACGGCAACAACGCTGGACTTTGAGTGAGTGATTCTCGGAAGAGTATCATTCAGACTTTGGTTCCAAGGACTTTGGGCTGAATAGGTTTTCTATCTCTTTAGTCTTTAAGGGTCTTGGTTGTTCAATGCATGCGACTGCATTGTAGTGTGTACTGTTGTCTGTGTCCGTTGTTCGAGTGTGGCTAATTGTACTGTGTAGTGTGTTGATTGATTGGTGACATATTGTACTCAGCTATTGTGGAGTGAGCATACTGGTGTATTGTTTTTCTGATCTGCCATTGTTGAGAATATAATTTCGTTTGTTTATCAACTCTCGGCTCTGACTTGTTCTTTGGGCCACAGCCGGCGTCTGCTGGCGCACCAATAAGGACCACTCCTAAATTGTCCACGCTTTCGTGGTGCGGTTCGGGGGGCCGATACTTCGGCTCTTGGAATTAGCCCGGCGATCGCCTCCCTAATTTACGGGACCGGTGTGACAGCCGTTACAAAAACGTTCATGTTCAAAAAAAAGTTAGTGATTGGTCGCTTCACGAGTATGTCGAGGGTCAAGATACCACTGAAAAGGTTTAGCGGTAGAGCGAAATGTTTATTTGTATTTGTACTTTAGTTTAAACTAAAATTTTATCTACATGCAGAAGTTACAATTCTTGCAATACACTCAATGCGTTATAGCCAGTCATACAAAATAGAATGCCGAATACATCTGGTTGCATGCCAGTTAGAAAGACATTGAGCAGACATATTATGGGCAATTTTTATTTTTGCTGTTTTGTTTTAACGGGCGGAAAGTCAGCACCTGCAAGGAAAAAAAATCCATAAAACATAATAAAAAACTATCTGCTAGCAGGACATCTTTGTTTATTGCGAGCGTAAATATTATAATGAACTATCAGTGATAAAACATGTTAGTAGATCGCGCAGTAACCAAGGCATTCACCCAGGTTTTTCCATGTTTTTGTGTACTTTTTTGCCATTGACCAAGAAAAGCAGAATTGATAGATCTGAGAAGTTAGAGTGAAACCTACGGGAATTTTTGGTTACTTGTGAATTACACCTCCTGTCCTGCTGTAATATTTATGCAGGAAGTATTCACTATACCAGTTCTGAAAAGCCAAATAGTCGAAGGTCAGCAATTTTGTAAATAACCACGACCTCATTTCACTTATTTGTCTAAAGTACATTTCATTCTTTTTGCATACAAAAAAAAACAAAATTAGCTGGTCGCTTGCTACCTTGCCTTGTTGGTTGCGCACTATGGATATAAGTGTTTTCATACAGGGTGTTACACAAGTGTAATCTATCAATACGACAGTATATTGGTGTTTGAAGTTCCTAATTGAAGCTTTCAGGGGCTTTACCTGAAAAAAAAACCAGCATACATAACAGGAATATCTTGATTGCTTTGTGAATGCTTGATTATTCTAGCATTTAAGAGATGTGATATCAGTTTTGGGAGACATTTATTTGCTTACCACCGGTGAAAGCCTGAAGTTTGTGTCCGTCAAAGTATGCTCTACATAACATATGTGTCACATTTCGCACTTCATTTCTAGTTACTAAGTTCGTCGCATACTCTTGTCATGCCACGCCGATTCGGACAGGTACATATGAATTCAACAAAACGGGCGTACAAGAGTACCAATGCCAAGTAATAGGAATGATGCCGTTCATGACAAGCATAATATGAATTGCGTGATACAACCTGACATATATGCTCGTTACACAGTAATGTACTACTCCCTTACCAATTTTAGTATGCACCCAATAATGATTCGACCAGAAGATCCTAGAGTTAGAGAAGGATCAGTTGATCGATCGCCAGGCAGACAGACAGACAGACGCAGACAGACAGACAGACAGACAGACAGACAGACAGACAGACAGACAGACAGACAGACAGCCAGCCAGCCAGCCAGCCAGCCAGCCAGCCAGCCAGACAGACAGACAGACAGACAGACAGACAGACAGACAGACAGACAGCAACAGACAGACAGACAAACAGACAAATAGAGAGACAGACAGACAGACAGATAAATAGATAGATAGATAGATATTATGATAGATAGATAGATAGCCAGACAGACAGAGAGATAGATAGATAGATAGATAGATAGATAGATAGATAGATAGATAGATAGATAGATAGATAGATGAAGCGGTCATTAGATCAAACGTTAGAGGCTTTGGTATACAGCTCATTGGCTTAAAAGTGGTAGATTCCAAGCTAAGCATTGGCAAAGTCATTGCTATTCCGCTTGCTAAGGTGTTTGCTTGCCGGAAATGTGATTACAAAGCCGAATGGTGACCAACTCGGCAAGCTCCTACAGCCAGTGCGTAACAGCAAGAGGGGCTTCAACCCCTGTAACCGTAAACAATGTAAATAATAATAAATATATATCACTCTTTCTCTACATATTAGCATTTAAAGTATCCGAGTCGCTTTGAGGTTCGAGCTGGAATGTTGAAATACATGTGTGGTTTTTATGCTCATCTTATATGCCAATATGCTGCACCGCTAGTGACGCTGCATGACAGTGTACGTAGGGTTGTGGAGGGTAGGCGTCTGCACCTGCCAATGCACCATGAGTCTAATACCATTGATGACACTTCAGTGTCATTCGCATTGAATGATTGTATAATTGTAGTAAGTCAGTGCGCAGGTATAGTTTTCAAAAAGGTGGCCGAGGCATATTCAGCTGTCTAGCTAAAAAGAATTATTGCATTTACTTAAGAGCTCGAGTCACAGTTCGCAATGTAACCCAAGTCCACGTTGTCCCTGCTCTTTCTAATAATACGCGTACAAGTGTGGAGTACTGCAAATGACCTAATTAAAGAGTGACAGCGGGTGCACGAACCATTTAACTGTTACTAATCGTCTCAAAAACTTGAGAGAAATGTGTTTTCTAAATTAGCCAGAATCATTGAAAATCTGCTTCCAAAAAGACTGCTATGTGTGGTTGGTTGCAGGCTATCTTTTTCAATGCAAGTCTTACCATGTTACAATCACTCGCTTCCTTTTGTCATCACAGATCATATTTGCACATGGGCAACTAAGGTGCGTCACATGACCCGGGCGGTGAGATAATGCACTTGTTTCACATTTACCTGCGAAGATGGAAAAAATTGTATCGAGGATAAATTGGTGGCAGAGGCCAATAAGGCAAAGGATTATTCCATGAAACACGAAGGAGCATTTTATTATAGCACATATTATTATAGATTGAATCAAGGAAGCGCAACTGCTACAAAACACAGGGATATCAATTACGATTGCGAGCTTTCATAAAGTACTGCATCACCACAGAAACCCACCAAACGTTTAGAGCACTTCTTGCTTATTCAACGAAGCTAATCACTTAGGAAATATGAAGAGCAGCTGAGCACATCCCTTACCAGGCCTTTTTTTTTCTGTGTGCATCCCAACTGTTCAAATGCGAGAAACGCCAGTGAACTGTGCACCAAGCTGCATTAAGGAAGTATTCAATGACCGTTTTCACGATGATGTAAACTTGCTATACCCCATATAGTTTCATATAGTTATTTAAAATAAAAATACCTTTCAAAAGCATGGTAATATTAGGAGGTGACCCAGTTATTTCTGGTTTCTGTTTTGTTCTACATATCGATCGAACAAGACGTAGTGGTGCAGTGGGGGTGCGTCAATATTATTAGCCGACAGGTCTGTAATTACTATCAACGTAGAGAAGTTCTTAGTGCTTGAGCAGCAGCTTCATTGCGTGTCAACTCGGGCATATCAAAATTCATGTCACAGAGAGAAGTTAGCTCGTGGCGATCAGTTGTATGTCGTGCACTTTCCACACTTCGGTAATTCTGAGATATGTCGACAGACAGCTCACTGGCTTTCTTATCATTATATTGGCACGTATTGAGTTACCACAGTTATAATGATGAACCAGTTGTTAGTTCAAAATTAACTGGCGGCTACAAGACTGTATGAGACAAAGTATGTGCAAGCTCTCCGTTGCCTCAAATATTTTGGTAAAGCCTAATTTTCGATAGCTGAACCACCCTTTATGGCATCTTATATAATACATTTCACGCGCGTCACTCCAAACTAGAAACTCATCTTTTTTACGAAAATAAAATGACGCGAAAATACTTTTAAAGTAAGTGCGCTAGTCAGTGCTTTGTTTTATTTTGTCCTAAGATAAGGTTCATATTCGCTTTTGCTCAAGCATTATTGTTCGTGCTGCACAAATAATAAATACTGCACAATTCAGGTGTTGTGAAAAGTAAAGTACAAAATCAACCTATAGTTTTTCGTACATAAAATATAGGGCTATAAGTAAGAGAAACAGTAAGCTCTCAGTTATAGACGTTTGCAAATGCCACAGAACTGGGATTTAGCCCAACAATCGCATAGTTTGGGAATATTGAAATTTAAAAAAAATGCACAGAGTTGATAAAAATTGCTGTATAATATAGCGCCTTCTTTAGGCTTTTTATTTTATTTTTACCATTGCCAACTTCAATGGTGGTCTTTGTGCACGCAGTTGCACTTTGTGAAGCCGAGGATACAGTCACCCATACTAGCATCAGAAGGGCGTACTTCATGGCTGTTGCTTTCATGCTTGTACAGCATAACCTGCAAAATGAATTGAAAAACGTATATTTCAGCGAATGACTAGAATCTATATAAACATACTTTTCACATAAATGTTTCACTGCTGGAGATATGAAGAAACGGTATTATACTAATACATTTTCGACGTTACGATTGAGTATCGTGCCAGTTTGTACATAATAGATTATGTGTTCAGAAAAGCTGTTCTTTTTAAGGAGCTTGGCCAGACGAAAAACGAAATGCTTGTTAGAAATTCCCTACAGACCAACCTGACTATATCATAAGATGGTAATTTCAATTATCCTTTATTTCGAACTATTCTTCAATACGGCAAAGCTTTTCCATTATCCCACGGGAAAATCCATGAATACATTGAATATGACCAAACGGTACTGTCTATATATCGTGCAGTGAAAACGTCCCAAGAAGTTGGTTCCCTCTAAACATTAGATTTCGGGCGTGCATATAAAAGAGCGTGGAGTCATTATGAGATTACCTAGTGCAACAAGTAGCGACTGAGACATGTCATCACGCGCTTCGTGGTAAATATTGCTCGTCTTTGCACAGCCAGCCCATCATTAGTGGTCATCGTTTGTATCTCAGCCAATATTGCTGCTGCAATTCATGTGGAAAGACAGAGCAACCTACCATTGTCTACGAAGCTGAAGGTAATGATAGAATGGGAAGTGAAAAACAGAAATGGTATGAAACGCAGCCTGCAGAATCCAAAGAAGGGCGCCGAGTTTGAGTTTTGAAAAACAGTACAATATGGAGGCCAAACATTCTAGTCGCTTTCGGCACCCGATGATTGGATCCTTTTTTCATCGATACTGCATTTTCAGCAGTATACCACATCCCGGTGCCACATCGACAACTAAAACGACGGAAATGTAAAAAAATAGCAAAAAACGCCAGACCTGCATGGAAGGCGCCGCACAGTCACAGCAAAAGCTAGAAGAGCGAATTAGTCGTTTCTGAACGCTTATTGAGTAACTGCTGCAAGCCCACTTGCTTGATTCCCGCTGCGGCATTAATAATAAAGCTTTCACGGTACTAGGCCGGCATTCGCTATGTTATCTTTCTTCTTTCTTCTCAGACGCGTGGTAACAGCTAAACTATTGCGAGAAATTTTGTATCAATTGTTCAGGCAGTGGCTGACGACTATGAGAAATTAAGCCTGAGCTGGGTATGCGCCACAAGTATTAGCTGAAGAAAAACGAACATTTGTAATGTGATGGAGCATTCGATAACCCAGTGGTTACGCTATTCGCATTGTGCGACGACTGCTTGTTCTTTCGCTGTGCTAAAGCACTTTGTAAGTTGCATTAACGCGATTTCTTTCCCGACATCAAGCCTGCATAAGGCAAGTTTTTAACAACTCCCAAGCACCATCGTAGCTCAGTATAATAATATCAAAACGCATGCTAGAAGTTGCATTACCTGGAACTTCGCGGCTACTTTCACTGCGCGGTAGAAAATGCCCATTCTATCGCGAGTGATGGTGGACCACCCCAAGATGAAAAAGAAGCGCTAGTACGCATGAGGGGAGAAATAAGAAAGCCATATTAGCAGGACCTTAATGCCCTCCGTCATTGCTAATAAAAGCTTCTTTAAGCTTTCTCGATGCAGTCTTGTCTGAGACGGCTGCACCACCCCATATCCCAAGCACTAGTGTATGCACGAATTCATTTCAAAGAAGGGCATACCCACATCGAATCAATCGGTCACACTAAGGTACGCATGCAAATGTAGGTTGACCTGACCTAGGAATTTGTTCCGGGTGTATTTTATGAAAGATGCGTACAAGTGCAGAAAAATTATTGCCATTGTTTTGTGAATCGAGGCTTCCCATCGAACATTTGTTTAGTACATGAACCGTTTCGCATCTGTTGGGTGAAAAATACCAAAAGCATTAGGGCCGCACTCTGGAACGTATACTCAGAAAAGTTTAAACTGCCTTTTGCACGACCACACAGTGCACAATCCAGTACTGAAGCCAATGCTGTGCATATTTTTTAGTTTTGTACATATCCATTTCTTACTAAGAGTACTTTTGGCACGATACGAGTACAATGTATGGAAGAAATTCGCCTCCTTAGAAGAACTACATGTCTGCTTGAAATGACTTATTGGGAAACTCCGGTGTTCTGTAACAGCAACACAACAGCCTTAAAAGGACAGAACGCCCAAGCATATGCACGATAACAGCGCAGAATATTGTTCCAACTATTTGTGCTCTTTACCCTTCACCAAACATGGAGAAATTTGCCCACGCAACCGTTCACTCACAGGAAATTCTTGCTTTCAAGAGGCTTTGCTTAAGCCATGTCATATACAGAAAATCTAATTCATAAGATGAAGCAGCTATTGAACACAATTCCTGTTATCTGGCAGTACACATAATCAGGGCAAAATATATTGTTGCGCTGAAGCGGAAACGTGTGATGGAAAGAAGAGGAGAACGATGTGGTCCGTTTGGAAGCAGCTCGGTGTCGGCGCGGCTGCCCTTCGCCATTCCTTCTTGAGTAAAAAGCCGCATAGTAACAGCTTTAAAGACGATAGCCTTTCTTGGAAACCTTCGACAAAAAAAAATTTGTCTGTCTGTCTGTCTGTAAGTTTGTCTGTTTGCCTGCACTAACGATACCCAAAACGGCACCATACGGCCAACCCCATCCGCAGCGCCCACTAATATTGCTCAAGGTTTAGCGTTCATAGTGGCGCGATTGTCAATTAAAAAGCAAAGTTGCGCATAACTGAGGCGCCATAACAAGACTTCGAAGTTTTGTATGTCTGCCTTTTTGGATATCAACAAAGCGTACGATAGCGTGGTTCAAGAGAAATTGTGGGGAATACTGGACACACTAGGCGTGGAAGATGTAGTCACTAATCTTTGAAAGGATATCTATAAAGGTAACAAGGTAATTATAAATTGGGAAAAACAGGTATCCAAGCCTGCAGAGGTAAATTGGGGGCTTAGGCAGGGGTGTCCCCTGTCACCCTTATTATTCATGATGTACCTACAAGGATTAGAGGCCTAATTAGAGGGAAGTGGACTGGGCTTCAACCTCTATTTCTTGAAACAAGGAAACCTCATTGAACAGGCACTACCAGCATTGATGTACGCAGATGATATAGTGCTAATGGCCGACAACAAGGAAGATTTGCAGAGATTGGCAGACATCTGCGGTAATGAGGGAGATAGGTTAGATTTCAGATTCAGTAAAGAAAAATCAGCAGTCTTGATTTTTAATGACAGTGAAAGTAGTGAGCTTAGAATACAGGACGTCACGCTAGAGATAACAGATATATACAAATATCTGGGCGTACAAATAAGCAATGGGGCCGAGTACCTAAGAAACACGAAATATACGTGTCGAATAAAGGTAACAGGAGTGCAGCGGTAATGAAAAACAGGGCACTGTGGAATGACAATAGTTATAATGTGAGAGGAATATAGAAAGGGGTCATGGTTCCTGGTCTGATGTTCAGCAATGTGGTCTTGTGCATGAGATCAGAAGTTCAATCACGATTAGAAATTAAGCAACTTTGATTAGGTAGGCTTGTTTTAGGTGCCCACGGGAATACACCAAATCAGGGAGTATAAGCTGATATGGGATGGACATCATTTGAGGGCAAGAAAGCTAGCAGCAAGATAACACTTGAGAAGTGATTGAGAGAAATGGGTGAGGAGCGTTGGGCTAGGAAGGTCTTCAGCTACTTGCAAATGAAGAACGTCGATACAAATTGAAGAAGCGAACCAAAAAGTTGACTGGTAAATATTTAGAAAACAGCAGGGTGTCATACGAAAAAGAATTATCGGTTAAGAAGAAGTTAAAGGAAGCTGAGACCGATATGTGGTGAATCGGTATGATTAAGAAGTCCGCACTAGAGGTCTATCAAACTTTTAAGCAGGAAATTGCCAAAGAAAGCTTCTTTGATAATACTCAGGGTAGTTCTCTACTGTTTGAGGCCAGGACGGGAGTATTGCGGACCAAGACATATCGGGCCAAATACCAAGGGGTAGACACGGTATGCAGTGCGTGTGAAGAGGAAGAAGAACCTGCCGAACACTTGATAATGTTCTGTGAAGAGCTTCGCCCTATAGTTCAGGAGGATGGCGCAGAGTTTTTCATAGCACTGGTGTTTAGGGGCAGGGCGGGCAAAATAGCCTTTAAGCGGGTAGAATTAACTAGAAGGAGGTTATCTGATTGGTGGCTAAAGTGAAGGCACGAGTGAAAATTAGACCCTTCACTGCAAGGTGCAAATCCTCAACCTAACTATTTCAGGAAAAAATTAAATCTACTTTTTCATTCATTGAGTATAACGGCTTGATGGCGCTAGCCACCGCCCGATCTAAAGGGTACAGCCATATTCATTCAAGGATCGATCCATCCATGCATCCATCCTCGATGCGCTCGTTCGCCTCCGCTACACGTTCGAGGCACTCTAACGCAGCGCCTCTAGAATACCAGTCACTATTTTTCTTGCGCAGAACGTCAAATAAACGTTTTGTTCAATCTCTCCAGATGCAATACTATTGTCTTTCGACTACATTTGCGGTATAACACGCAGATTTGGAACCAATTTTTCAGTGGAGGGACTGGTACCATAACGGCATCCCCGACGAACGACGACTCATCGACCACTGAGGTGCAATACGTTGAGCTTCGCCGAAGTCGACAACTTGCTGGTCTGCCACCTGGTTTAGATAGCTTGGCCTTATAAATATATATATATATTAATGTTAACAATAAGTCTTGTATTGAGGAGTCTTGGCTGGTAAATACGTATAAGTGTTTGTGTTTAGTGTTGAAATAGCAGTAACTCATCCTTGTACTGATATGGAATGACCGTGTATAAATCATAACGTACAGATAGATTCGAATTCTCTCTTTAACACTCTTTAGGAGGACAAGTTTGACACTTTCAATTAAGGACCAGATTTTAGAGTGTTGGTGTGGCACTTACCAGAAGAATATTTTCAATTGTTGGAGATACGAGCGTAGACTATGGACAGCTATAACTTGTTCGAGTATTTATTAAAAACACATGCCATTATTCTCATACCAGTATGAAGCCCTACAAGTATAAAAAACTGAGTAGGAAATAAGCGTATTTTTAAGGTAGACAAACGCGGAGTTGTTCCAAACACGACACTTGAGATGAAACTTACAAGAACAAAATTGAAGTTGGTGCGTTTTTTAAAGATGTCTATAACAAAGGGAAATCCAGCGTCATACTCACCAGGTATACGTTAATCAGCATGTAAAGCAGTATGCACATCGTTGCATGCATTATATAAGCGGTCTCATCTCGTGTATTTAGTCCGCAATAACGATTTACCTTCATCTCATTAACGTTGAGCTCCGTTAACTTTCCATCATGACATATGACGTGCTGACAAAACGTGACGTATTGCGCATTGAGGTTTACGCCGAAATTGAGAAAAACATTCTTGCAATTAGTGAACAGAAGCGCTGCAGGAAAAGCCTAAAAGGAACACCGCCTAATCATTGAATGCGACGTCATGAACTAAAAGCATTAGTGCTAACTAGCTTGTTTGGCGGCGCTAACGAATTGTGAGAATTGCACACGTATGGACGACAAAAGTCGAGGTGAAATGTATAGGATCATAATTTCGCGGCATGCGACTATAGCATAGATGTAGCTAATTGAGCCTATAGTTTGTCATGACAAGAATAATAGAATTTTAGTGTTGAAGGTATATGAAATGAGATGTTCATTCTTAATAAGGCAGAAACGCACAATACCAAAGAAGATATTACTTTTTGTGCATAACTATAACCTTCTTCTTATTAGGGCAGTTAATGTACAATAAAGAAAACTATTAGAGTACCTATAACGCTACGAGCACTAAAACTATGTCATTCTTGGGAGATATCATGAAACAGCATTAAAATACATGGTTTATCCCTCACTAATCAGGAAAGTATATTCCTTAGTAATGAGTACATCACAAAAGTAAAAAGACTCCTCACAGAAGTAGTTTAGTGCTTACGGCACACTGATATAAGTATTTTGTTGTCCAACTGCTGAAGCACCAATTTTTGTAGATGCATCTAGGTTGACGATGAGTGATGCACCTGCATCCCGAGGAGTAACGTCTATGAATAATGATTCATTATTGCTTAAACATGCACCTGTAGTTATGGATGCCTCTGGTATCTATATTAGAAAAATAACCAAAGAAATCGTTGTGACACTCACAAAAACATGACTGATACTACTCAAAATTTGAGCTAAGGTTTCTTACTCGCAGCCTCTTAGAGTTATGAACTCCATTGCATCAGTAGACGGAAACTCGACGCGCATTGTGCCTTCTCTGTTGACTGGCCATGATTTTGTTGGCTGGCCAAGATGTTGGCGCCGTGAAAGTAATTGATTGATTTGTGGGGTTTAACGTCCCAAAACCACCATATGATTATGAGAGACGCCGTAGTGGAGCGCTCCGGAAATTTCGACCACCTGGGGTTCTTTAACGTGCACCCAAATCTGAGCACACGGGCCTACAACATTTCCGCCTTCATCGGAAATGCAGCCGCTGCAGCCGGGATGCGAACCCGCGACCTGCGGGTCAGCAGCCGAGTACCTTAGCCACTAGACCACCGCGGCGGGGTGCGCCGTGAAAGTAGGCGAAGGACGATAAGAGAACGTGGAGTTAGATCCAGGCTACTTGATCCAGGTGAACCAGGCGCGTTACGCGATGCGTTGCAGAAGTATGTTTGGTAAGGACGGATGCTATGAGCTGCGCCGACGCTTTGTATTCCACACGCCTCCACACACCTGACAGTGTGTAGAGGCGTTGACACGATTGTGCTTGTCTTCTTAGAAACGCACTGAAGAGAACGAACGCGTAAAAACGACGTGTTGAGAGAACTAATCGTGAATTTGAAGGTCATGATGCGCGAGTACGCTTTATCAAGATTACTACAGTGGTAGGTATAACAGTTGTGTTTTTAAAGCCTAGACTGTATGTGTCCGTGGCACAATAAATAGCGTGCGTTGCAACTGTTCACAAGAACCCCGAAGTAGTAAGTAGGACTCGCGTTGACGACCCTGTTTTTTTTGTCTTTTAATGTTATAATCAGATGTCCATTTCGTGACTGAAGAACGTCACAAAAATCTTGGGGAAGCCCAGCATTGGGTAAAGCCCAACACTTTATGTTAAAGAAAGAGACGGACAAGTCGAAACTGAATTACACATATCTATGACAATGAAGCCCTTGACACGAGTATTAACGAGGGATATGACTGGCCTCTGAGAGCTCGTGCCGTTGAGACGTTTCACTGAGTTTCTTTTCACTCCTGAAACAGAGGTTAAATGAGCTGTACAATGTGTTTGCATATATATAACGATTAAAAGAACCACTGTATGTCCAGCACTCACAGTCATTGGGCGTGTTAGAAGTAATCGGATACTTGTGATCACTTGTGTTTTGTTTTATACTCCACTAGATCGATTCTTTTTTTTAAACTGTGGCATTTAGCGTACACTATCCTAGGACTATTGGCAATATCCATAGACTGTCGTGAGCCTAAGCAGAATTCAGGAGCGTCCTCTCAAAGATGATCGGTAGACAAACATTCCCTGCGCTTTCTTGTTCGGCGGCGCTAGCCGCGCTGTGAATGCGTTAGGAAGAAACGTACACAAAGTACCTTCTATGTTTTGTGCATCGTGGAATATACCGGACCGTCCGTGACATGATACATATGATTCGTTCTTGTGAGTCGCGATGTTTTCGTGAAAATACGTGGCAACTCGCGCTTTCGGTTACAGCCCACAGAACACACACATCAGCTTCGTGGGATTTTCTGCTCACGCGTTGGATAGTAAAATGCTATCGTCTGAGCATTCTAGTTAAAACTCGCTTTGTTTTACGTGAGTATAAGATTTGTCAGTGCTTTTGTAGTGCATCAATCCCAAAACATTCATTGTACGCGGAAAGTAGCGCAGACTCGGGATTTGCGTTTCTGAACTTTGTCCTTCGCAGCGCCCCTTGTTTGTGACGTTCGTTGATAGGTGGCAGCACATTGCAAGCCATTTTTTTGTTGTTGTTGTTGGGTATTAGATTGAAATATTAGCCCCCCAAAAACATTGTTTGTGGCGCCATGTGAGTGTTGTGCGTGATGAATGACGTGTTGTTGGTGCTATCGCAGTCATGTAGCGGAGAGAATTTCACAGATTACTTTCAGCAGTGATGTTCAAAGAAACCGTCTTGACATCAAGGATCTTTTCGCTAGACGTAGATGGTTGTCAACGCGCTGAGAGTGACAGCGACAATTCACGATCAGCTGCTAGCTCACAAGCAGAGAATCGCACTTCACGTCTCCTCTTGTGTTAATAGTTTTTCACGTTCGGCAGTCGCTTTGATTTATTTATTGTGCAATATACTTCAACAATCTCAAAATAAACTTATAGTTTTTCTTGAGCATACAATGTATCCCAATTATTGCGGATATTGAAAAGTGCCGCATACCGCAAACATGCTCGAGCTTGAAAATGGCTAAAGCAATGAAACATGCAGCTACGACTAAAGCCCAACGCAAATATCTCCTGAACATCACTGATTCCGCCTGAAGGATGTTGTTGTTCGACAAATTTACGCAGTTTTGACGTTGCTAAAAGCGCACGCTGGTCGATATCATTGTTTGGATCACGCTGGTTGAATTTGGAAGATTGGAGTGCAGGCAACTGCGTACTGTTACAGGCTGTGGCTCATGGCTGTGGCACAAGCGCTATTCAATGGGAAGTTAAATGGTTATGTTTCGTTGAAGAAGCAGCTGCATGATGTTTAAAGCGCAAGTAATGATGACGGCGTGATATGTTGCAAACAATCGCTACACTAAACATTCGGTCCTGTGCAGCCGCGACGGCATCCTTGATATACGGTCGATCAGCTGACACCACCGCCCTTCGCATTGCGGCAAGAAATGAGGTAGCGAAAATTCAGCAGTTCCTATCGGTTGGGAAAGTACTTTGCATTGCTATACAATCACTTGATGATCAAGAGTTCATCCGGTGAAAGCTGGCATGGGGAGTACGTCCGTGCGTCCTACCTTTTTGTATGCGAGTTCATGGGTTGATCATCCTTCCGCAGCCATCTTTGATTGCGCGGCGCGCCTCCTATAGGCCATGGGCATTGCGAATATAACAGCTGCATCTTGCGGTACTTAACTACGCAGCACAAACGTTAGGCTTACAAAGCGAGTTCAGATTAATATGAGGACAACGCAGCGAGCATTGAAAAGAAAAATGATAAGAGTAACTCAAGAGACAAGACGAGAATAGGGTGGGTCCGGGAACAAGTCGAACTTAAGGTAGATATTTGTGGAAATCAAGAAGAAATGGACATGGGCTGGGCACGTAGTGCGTTGACAGGGTATCCGCTTATCATTATGGGTAATTGATTGGGTACTCAGAGAAGACAAACGGGTGAAGGGGAGACAGAAAACTAGGTGGGCAGTCGAGATTAGTGTGTTTGTGGGTATAAAGTGGTAGCAGCAAGCACAGGACCGACTTGACAGACAGAACATGGAAGAGGCCTTTGTCCTAAAGTGGGCGTGATCAAGCTGATGATCATGATTATTATTAGTCATTGAAAAATTTTAGTTGCGCCATGAGTTACCGCTTTCAAGCTGTCTCGCACTTATAAAACGCGCCGCTGGTTGTAGCACGTGGTACTTCGGAACTGTTGTTGCGATAGACGTGCTAGAATATTTTAAATTGCTGATGGAATCGGCAGAAACAACTTTTTCTGGCTGATCAATTATAGAAGATGTGCCCAGGGCCAAACTACGCAGTAATATTTTACTCTTGACAGTGCATCTACAAAGGTTACCACAATGGTTTGATGTCCCTGGCTGCTTCCCATGCTTTATCGCGCAGAGATAATGGAATCGTTCAAGAAACGAGCGAGCAGTGGCATGCTGAAGTGCTCGTCAAAAAAAGACACTCTGTTGGCCACGAGCCTGAAGCTAAATAGGTGGTGTGGTGATGTGATTAGCGTTTGAGGGCGTGAGACCTGGTTTGCAGATATAAATAAAATCCCACTTGACGCTTTTTGTTTCGTACCAGCAGTGATATTTTTAGCAGTGGGCTTGATGATTAAGACGTTGGATAGCGCAGCAAATTTAAAGTGTTATTTGGTTTTGCTCTGAACATGAGAATAATGTTGTGAGCCTTCCCGATTTTCTCGACAACGTTCCACAAAAGAGAGGGCAGACGCTGTAATTGGACGCATATGTTTAGTGGGACGACTGCATGCTCGAGTAACTACTCCTTGACGCGCCATCAACTGGTGACCAGAACACTTCGAAAAACTGCCTTCAATGCTAACTATGAAGAGCTGTAGAGCTTGGTCTAAAATAATGAAATCAGGCAATGTGTTCTGCTAATGGCTGAGTGCTATTTAGACCAGCATGATGGATGCCTACAATGGCACCGCGACTGCAGTGGTTACAACCATGTTTCAAACCTCGCAACTAGAATGCGTTGAACACTTATGCTCAATCACTCTTATTGACAGCGCGGATCTTACGTCCAATATCTTTAAAAAGGATGGAGCTCCACACCTGTGCTGCTTTCACGCTAGCGGTTGGCGGCCAAAACGGGCATGACCAGATATTCCCGCGGAAGAAACCATCTCGTGGCGCGGATTCATGCCTCCTTCAAAAGAGGGCGCCAAGGTGCCTACATCGTGCAAGCCTTGAGTTGAATTGTGACCACATAAATGAAAACTTTTGAAATTCATTTGAATGGGGGTGCAATGCGGTAAAGTGTAGTTTGGCGAGATGTGCGCTTATAAACATACAGATCGATGTGGCTGGTACAATAAAGAAGGTTGAAAATGGTCACCATTTCAAGGTAACATTTCCACTCGTTTGTTGAAAAGCCAGAAGTTTTCACGATGGGGAACTTGTCATGCTACTAAAATAATATTGAACATCAATATCCCATAAGAATACGGTTGTGCCATATGTCTACAGTATATATAATAATATCTAGGGTTCAACATCGCAAAACGATGACATGGATACGTGAGACGCCTAAGTAGAGGGCTTCCAAAATGTGAGCCACCTGGTATTCTTCTACGTTTAGGGACTTGAAACAAAAAAAAGGGCCTTAAATATCTTACCTCTGTTCAAGTGCGTCCACCGTAGCCGTGATCAGCGACAATACGGAATGTAATTATGCACTTTGTACGGCGAACGCCATCGGTGAACACGGCCAGTTGCATCAAACAATATGAAGCGCCGTGGGTGTTTGCTGGGTAGGCGTCTTAGCGTAGTTTTTCATTGCGCAGAAGTTAGGGGTAAAATAATTTACAAGGCTTTACTTACAAAACGCGCAATAAAACCAAGATGCCTTTCGAATTGGAAAATCAGTTGAAATTAGGCGACCTTGTAATATTTGACATGTACCAAACACTAGTGCACATGTATTTTCACATTTTCCCAGCGTCCGATTGCGGCTGTCATGAAGTCGTATGATTTCAGCTCGTACTACGAACCTCGCTAGCAAAGTACTGTTCACCTTGTTGATGCAGTTGCTTTGGCGCTCGTTTCTTGACATGAAGCATTACGAAGTCTAGATGATCAAAATTTACGGAGTTATTGAGCATGGTGTGCCTCATTACCACGTGAAATGTCGAGGCGTTAGACACAACGTAGTATAATCATGATTATCAGTGCAACGCAGTTGTTTGTGTACTATGGGTTAGCGATGGCTGAAGTGATTGGAAACGCAGTATGATAAGGATCAACAAAGCAGGGCGTCGTTACTTCGCAGCCCAGCGTTCCAATTGACCTCCTTGCGCCTTATAGCTGTGTGGTATTCATTTATTTGTGCAAAACTCAGCCCTACGCACGTACTTGCTTTCTTAAGCGAAAGCGCTAAGAAGCCAGTAGAACACGTCAAATGTCTGAAACCTGCGATAGAGTTTCAGGTGCAATTTTATTTCTGTTCACCGATTGAATTTCCACGATATTGATTTGTTGTCTAGAAATCATATGCTTCAAAGGAAGATTACAATATTTTGTAAGTTTTTATGTTTGATCCCTAACATTGAAGGTGATAATAATTGTGCGCAAAGCATGTGACATATGGCAATTTTTCATGGCTGGAAAACTTTTATTGTCTAGAATACAACGACACTTATGAGTCGTATTAGTGGAATAACTTAACTCTGATGTCAGAAAGCTTACTCTCACCCATTGGGAAATATATTATGCTGGTTATTTGCCAGGTCACACTTTTAATGGGCAACATTATATTCAATAAATTATTTTACTTGTTAAAGCATAGTTGTTAATGTCACTGCTCAAACTGCGGAAGACCTATAACGTATTATAGGCTTCGTTCACTTTTAAGTTTTGAATAATGACGCATATTGCCTATACCTGTTCTTACATTGCTTCCTTCAAATAATTGGCAGTCTCATTTCTCTGGTTCTGACATGAAACACCAAGCTTTATCATATCAAATCTGTTCTGTGTATTACATCGCGACCTAATTAAAATGCTCTTGTGATTTCAATAATTCACCCAACATCATGAAGGCGACACATCACCAAACAGTTTAAATAGCCAGCGCACCGCGCTTCCTTAAACATTAGTTTTCATAGAGAAAATAGTTGAGGTGGTAAGTATTATTCCTCTTGTTTTAGGTCTATATGGTCTAAGAAGGAATATATGACAGCCCCATTTCAGCTTTTTTAACTTGCTCATCTGGAGGGTGACATATCTGTAGTTTCAGAAAATATTACCACACTTGCCTTACCCTCATTACTATCGCTCTTTCCTCTAGTTCTTGCGTATTTGTGACACTGTACGAGCATGTTTTTTCTCTGTGCTACATTTGCAATATGAAAAAATAGTGTTGTCAAGCTTGTTATATTCAATTAGTTTGTTTGCTATCAATAATATTTCGTCACAGTATTGCATCTTACTTTCATGGTGAGTGCTCCTGTAACTCGTTCACGTAAGTTAGGTCACTTCGAAACTCTCACGATTACGCAGAATAGCTGCACTTTTTGTTCTTGCACTTTTTTCGTTCGGTGCTGAGAAATACTGTCATTGTAAATACAACATCACGGATGGCCATTAAAAAAGTATTTTATTTGATGCCTAATCCCCAAAGAGCTTCTCTTGATACTATAACTCATTCGGGTATCACAATCTTGATTTTTGACGTTTGCGTACAAAAGTGCGGTTACATAGCCTTCATCGCAAAGAATCTAAGAATGCACCAAATCATGCAGCAGTAACCCTCGATGTGCGAAAGTACGACTTTTGAAACACGTCGCTTATACCTTGAAAGAGCAGCAACGTTATATATCTTCATGAGCGCTCTGTATGTGTAAAAACACTATATTTACACAAAAACGCATTCAGCTTCAGAAACACAACACGTAGAAAAGGCATCTTTGCATCAGAAACTTCAGGTTTCTGAATAGTTGTGAAACTTTTTAGACTAATAGTTGGTCTTCCTTGATGTGTGAAAGTACTAAATCCTATCAGTCATGCAACACTGCCATAGGTCACATGGAATTTTGTACTGTCTATGCTCCATCTCAGAAGTTCTTCTCAGCTTTGCGAAGGTCAGGGCCTCATAGACAACAGGAACTATGAGTATCCTCTCCATATGCACTCATCGGGTTCATATAGTCTGCTCGGCGTCCGCCTGACATATGCTCACATGCGTAGGTCGACAAATGAAAACAGATGGCTTCATCGGAAAAAAATGGCTGCACTCATCACATCTGGAGCCCTCTGCATGGAATTCATCAAGTCGTCCTTGTGCGCTTTGCGACCTGTACGTTGCAACATGACGCTTGTATTTGCTTCAGACCAATGTGCAGATGCTTCGAGACTAATAGAGAGCTCTCGAGAACGGGCCCCACATTGGCGCCCTAAAGCTCGAGTATTGCGTGAACTCGCTTTCGATCAAGCAGGAGCGAGAAATTTCTGAACAGGGTCAATCTAGTATTGGCTGAGAGCCGTTACTTCGCTGGGTGCCGTGTCTTTTGCTTCACGCAAAGCTTTTGGGGCTGGCGTCGGGTCTCCCGCTAAATGTAAGAAGAAAGCGTCCGCAACGCGAAAACCGAACACTGTTCGCGTCGCGTGCATGTGCAGTGGCCTCAACGCCATATCTGTGAGGCCCTGTAACAATTGGGGCTCCTACTTGAGAGCTCGAACAGGTGTTCGAGGCTATACTGCCTAAATTCTAAGAACTCTAAATAAATTATCGGCGTGTGAGACTTAACAGGTGGGCCTAAACACACAACGTATCTCCTTAATAATTAAAAAAAGTGTTTCATACTTGGTCCACTTTATGAGATGGCACAAAGGGATGGTTCATTTTACCCTCTACTTGTTAATCGCAGCACATCGCATAGAGAGCGCAAGTTCAGTTCGAAACGAGTAGTCGCTTCCACACGGGCACTGCCATATTGGTTAGTTATCAGATATCTAGAATAATGAATATATTGTCACGTAAGAGTGAGGGTAGCCCGAAGACAGGAGACCGGGAGGTTAGTAGACATAGAAGGAGATCCGTTTATTTGGCGGACTTGCGCCCACTAAAAGAAAACAGACACACCGGCTTAGCGGGTGGTGAACAGCGCGTTCGACGGCCGCCTGGGAACAGAATGTCCCACTGGAACGCAAGGCGCGTTCACCATCCGAGATACAGTCGCCGTAGCGTCTGGCGCTATCTCGTTATCAACGAATGGTCGACGTGCGGGTCATGATCTTCGCAAATGAATCGCGGTGCATCCTGGACCACGATAAGGCCGCGTGCCGGTGGTATCGGCATGCGCAACACTATCCGCAATACGCCTCGCCGCAATATCATGCATCGGTGTGATAACGTGTGCAATAAGCGCAAATGTCACAATCATATCATTTGTAAGGTGATTATATCTGGAACAATGTTTTCCTGTTCGAGCATGTATGTCACTTACAAAATCTGGTCTTGGTAATGAATAATGGCAGTATTGAGATTGAGTATAGAGTAGATCAATAAATAGCACCAAAAGATATATATGCTTCGTACACTGTTTATAAACGTGGAACGAATGCGCTTTCGCACAATTGGCATTTCTTTTCTTTCTAACGAACAAACTGTACAACTTTGTGCATTTACAAAAGATTAGTGGACATAAAAGAAGTCGGCACATGTTTAGGCAGCCAAAAGTCGAACAGCTTTGCGCACGCCTTAGGAGCAGCATTTGTCGGTTTGCATACTTGCGCTTTGATGTGACCCAGAACAAAGCCACAATAGTTTACTGGAATGAGCACTCATCAACTTGAATGTGCCTACACAGTCCTTAACAAAATGTGCAAACCCACCTAATCCTGGTCACTCATAGTACGTTTTACAACATATTTATATAGATAGACAGATATATATAGTACGCTTTAAAAAGATTGATTGAGTGATTGATTGATTGACTGATTGAGATAGATAGATAGATGATAGATAAATAGATAGATACATTAGATAGATAGATAGATAGATCATAGATAAATAGATAGATAGATTAGATAGATAGATAGATGATATATAGATAGGTAGATAGATAGAGAGATAGATAAATAGATAGATAGATGGATAGATAGATAGATAGATAGATAGATAGGTTAAAAGTCGCCAAAGTTCGCTGAGAAATGCTTCACATTCTATAACCCTAACTGGTGCTTTCTAAACTTTAGATTTCATGGAGCACTGTGTCTCCTCTCTGCAAAAGAAATGTTGTAGCTTGCACGGTTTGGTCATCAATGAGCCAAATTGGTATTATTGCGGTAGATATAGGAAAGAAAAGAAGGTAAACGACTACGTTTTTTTCACGTCTGTGTAGCCTGCCTTTCTATATATACCACGCTAACACATCAAAGTTCATGCAATAAAAATAAATTTCACAATCCTAAACTGTAAAATTCATCAAAAAGTGAACTATTCATTTCTTGATCAAGTTTTACGTAAAGCATATTTTGTACATCTAATTCTGTATAGCCCAGTACTCTGCACCGTCGATGTACACGTAGGCCGCCTTTTGTGCCTTGAAACAGGTATTAGAAGCTGAACATTTTTTTCTTTTTTCCAGGCTGTTCGCCATCCGCTTAACAGCATACGCGATGAAGCAAGCGCTGTTGGTTTTGGCATCAATGGTCCTTGTGGTGGTATCGCAGAATGTGGAAGAATGTGAGAAGACGACTCTTCTGGTGGGCAATGGTGAATGAATAACCATTACATATGATTTTCAGATTTTTTCGCTTCGAAGTGTGTCAATCAACGTGAGTGCTAACGGACAGCAATAGTAAACAATAGGTGGATTCTTTTGTACTAGGTTACGAAGATGAAGTTTCATTTCCAGACAGCTTTTTGCGATTATAGGATAGAAAGTCTCACTCAAATTTATTGTTGTCAACTTAGGCTTCAGCTGGCATGCAGTTCTGCTGTTGGGACGTTGTAGGCTTTGGAGATGAAATCGTGAAACTTATTTTCAGTTGATATAGTGCATGAACTTGCGTCACTAAAGGTAGCAACATTTACGTCACGATCATAAAGGTTTGGCACCCTGATCTGGAATTATTAAATATAATTTGTAAACGTCAGTGTTTGGGTAATATTTGCGCATTTGCTGTACGCACTAACGCGAATGAGTGCTGGCGTAAATTTTATCATATTTACATCCGGTGCGCACTGTGCTATGCCCTCTTCCCATGGGTCAAGCATGTTCCTATATAGTTGGCTGAGATCTGCGCGAATCCATAACACTTTTAACTCTATTAGTGTCTGAATATTGCGTGCCACTATAACACCAAAAATAAACATGCATACCAGTACTAAGAACTGTGACATGGGCGAAAAGCTTATTTTACCTTCGCTCATTAGACATGTACATTTTCTGCGTCTGTAAGGGAGTGTTAGAATGGAAGATATTATCATCACTATTTCGAAAAACTACGAATGTGCTTTCACTCCACGTCCAGGCAGATGGGACTACTGTTGACCTTAGCACTTCGCATAGTATGAATAATACCAGCAGACTGGAGGGATCATCCGATAACTATTTAGGTGGAAGCACTGCAGGTAGTTTACTTTTCAGATCAGAATGTCCAATGAATTTTCGAGAATGTTTTGGTAGCCAATGATTGTTCATTTACATGTTTATGCGTCTAACGGGGTCGACAGAAGTCACGCTGTTGGTATCAGCTCAGCTTGAGGAAATATATCAAAGAAACCTCCGCAAAACGGTGTATGAGCGAGCATTGTGGAGGCACAAAATAATTTTGTTATCTGTGTTAGCTTTTTTCTGAAGCGCATAGCATTACGTCGTTGCATCTCACCTAGCAGCTTGCTTTGGAGCAGGGGGACGTTTGGGTACACAAAACTTACAGGCATATAGGCGAAGAGCGCACCACTAAAAGACTTTTTTTGGGGGACATGCAGGAATGAATCCCATGAGGAGCCAAACTTTACTGATATCTTCTTGGAACGACAGAGCTATACTTGTTGCATAACGAAGTAGCTATATAAACTCGGTAAACAGGGCAGTCGATGACGACGTGGTCGAATGCCTGAAAGATCAGAACAACTGATGAAATCGCAGCTGCACTTTGAGGAGGAATGGTGTTAAAAGTGTGTGTGGTTCGCCCTTTTAGAAACTAATGGGGCTGCCACAATCATTATTCTTTTAAGGACTAACGGCACCGGGTATCACAATTAGTACCCACAAGCCAGCTCAAGGGACAAACATTTAGTCTCCACATTTACACCTTATTGGTTAACCGTTAGTCCCACAATTCAACTCAAAGGTCTAACATTTAGTCCTCACATTTGCACCTTATAGAGCAACTGTCAATTCCCACATTTATACCTCACCGGGCAACCGTTGGTCTTTACAGTTGTACCTCGCCGGACGAACGGTTGATCCACTTGAATACTTTAATCGGAAGAACTTTTTATCTCAAGTTCAAACATTGTTTTTAATTTATTTTTTGTCAGGCCTGATACTTTTCTCGCTTCTTTTTTTGCGCAGCGAGCAGCAAATAGCCCAGAAAAGAAAACGCGAAAAAGTAGTTAGCCACCTATGTGTAACTGCTTTCGCACTCACGGCAACAACGAAAGACAAAAGTGAGACACCAAAATCTTTTATTTTTCTGTATACACATGAAGATTCTCCGTTCTTTTAAGGGAATTTATGGTGAAGTTTACACGTCCAGTCTCGTAGTCACATCTTGTTTACTCCTTGTAGACCTCCTCCAACGGAAGCGAAAGATGACAGGCATTGCAAACGCTAGCGCACGCAACCTTCTGCCTGTTGTGTTCCCACGGCTGTACGTACGATAAGATTGTAAAAATAGTTAGACACACGTGAAAGCAGACGAAGACACGCGTCTGTGACAAATACGTGCAGGTTAATATAAAACATGCTTGCAAAGTATGACACACAACTAGCTTTACCTTCACATCTCGTACAGCGCTTCTGAAGCTGCTCTGACGAAAGAGAAGGATGACAGGCATCGCAGATGCCACCGCACACAGGCTTCAGCATAGTGTGCGGCCACGGCTGCACAATGAGTATGCAAAATAGTGAGTCACACGTGACGGAGGATGAATGCGATTGCATACCAGAAATACGTGCAAGGTGAAATAAAGACTTACGTAAGATATGACATTCTGATAATTTCACCTTGATGTCACACATCTTCAAAGACTCATTTCGATCCCCATAGCACACCAGCTTAGGAGCGGCGGCCGCAGCCACAACTCCGCGAAGCACCGTGCCGCCAACAAGTCGGCGAGTTCTGAGTGAGTGACGTCGTTCAGCTCGAGGAAGCGAACGTGAGACTAAACAAGGCACTGCACGTGGAGTGTCGGCCGCCAGGGAACTTCGAACAGGAGAGCGAGCGTACGCTTGGCCGCCGCCACAAACAGCGCCGAGCTGATTTCGAGCGAGCTCCGAAGAAATCGACGGTAATGCGGCCCTTTTCCACAAACTCGAGTGAGTGCAGCGCGCAAACGTGAGTCCACCGCCACGGCCAATAGATGGCGCTGAGCTGCTTGCTATCGACTCATGGTAGAGTCAACTGTAATGGCGACAAACCTTCACTGAGCACCGACGCTAGCTAAAGCCATGCTCGCCCTGCTGGTGCACTTACAGAACGCGACATACTACAACTAAGCTCGTTACGAGAACCCGCAACGTGTTTTCGACGACTCTCAAAACAACGGCGAGGTCTCAGCCCAGTATCGTGAGCCGGAGCTCATCACGGTGGCGAAGACAGGCCAAGACTCGATGAGCAAGCGTACGACAGGCTGACGGCAATGGTGTCCAATTTCCAGGCGGTCGCAAAGCACAGGCAAACTACAGACGCCCAAGCTGACCTTTGCGATGCATTTCATGCGTGTGATATACAACACGACAGAGCCCGTTGCCGGCAAGCGTGATCCGTGTCGCACACGCGACAAGTAGAGCAGAATAAAGAATGATCACCATCTTGCGAAAGAATTCAGCGCTGATTTCTGCTCTGAGCCGGACTGACGTAATGTATTCGATAGGCCTGCTGTCTTCTCGACCGCCATGTTGGCCTTCCCGACTGTTGCTGTCGTGTGTTTATCTTGACTGCCTTGAAGCCAGAAATATACAGCGTGGCGTGGTGACGTGCCATGACTTGCTCCAGACATCATGGGTGTGGCGAAACGTATTCATTGCTATTCATTGCTTAACATTTCTTTAGTAAAAATAATTAATTGCTTGACATTTCTTTATTATGTACCAATTCATTTATACAGCAAGACAACACTCGTTTTATGGTAAGTTCTTTACGGTGGGTTGTGCCAGGATAATAAGAACAATCAATCTTGTCATGTGTCCTTGGGTGTCTTCTTTTGTTGTATTTCTGTGGTGTTTAATGTTCTATAAGTACCATCATAATACGAGAGACGCCGTAAAGGAGGGCTCAGAAGTTTCGACCAACTGGTGCTCTTCGACATGCACCCGCATTTGAGCACACGGGCCCACATCATTTTCGACTCCTTCGAAAATGCAGCCGCCTCTGGCGGATTTGATCCCGCGACGTGCGGGTCAGCAGCCGAGTACCTTAGCAACTAGACCAACTCCATGTGCGTTTTTCTCGTGTGTATGCACCGTTTTTAAGATGAACCTTGGTAGACTTCACACCATGCAATATGATCATGCGCGACCTGACGCCAAATAGCCAAAAACTAGTTTTCCACACTCGCCGCCATTGCTAGTGGTGATAACACTTTGACGTTCAAGGCAACATATAGACGGATGGCCACCGCTGGTGCTAATTTTGTAGAGCATCGAACATGTTATTCAAAGGTAGCTGGTGTGTTTCTCACTGTAGCAAGTTATTTTATCACCCGATTTTCACATACATAATTCATAAGTACGAGAGGTAACGTCCACTACACTTCAGGTGCCAACATTGTCGGTTAGTTCACGTCATTATCGTTTCCGACAAAAGCAGTCGATGATTGAATATCACAGAAAAAAAACCGTGTTTGACTTGGCGTACTGGCATTTGTTATCTATCTTACTTCAAATAAATTGAATGCTTTAGGGCACGAGCAGAAAACAACTAGTAATGAAGGTGACGAGGCTTCCCATATTCAAAGAAAACATTGGAATCGTAAAAGCTGGTGTCCGTCTCTCCGAGTTACCACGCATATAAATATGTGAGCATTATGTACAAAGACAGTGCTGCTTGCGGTCATTGCGGCAGCGATGAAACTATAGAGCACATTTTCTGTCACTGCCCTCGTTACAGCGTGCAAAGACGGCAACTAGCTGCTGCGTTAGCTCGCCTTGACGACAGACCTTTGTCTGAACAATCAGTGCTGGAAAGACGACATAATTTGTGTGCTCACAGAAAGTCAGTGAAGGCCTTACTGAACTTTTTGCGTGGTAGCGGCCTACTGTATAGACTGTAGCACCCCAGCTCCCCCCCCCCTTTTTTTCGCGCGCGTCTATTCCCCTCTTCGCTTTCTTTCCAATCTTTCTTCCCCATTCCCCCTTCCCCTAGTGCAGGGTAGCAAACCGGATGCTCCATTTTATGTTTAACCTCCCTGCCTTTTCCTCATTTTATTCTCTCTCTCTCTTATGTACAAACTATGATGGCCGCACGTAGCCCTGTTTTTTTTTCTGAATACACAGATTTTTGTGGTAATAATTTCTAAGTATAAATTTATGCCAGTAAGCCTATAGGGTTCACAATTCTTAAAATAGGTTTTGTGTCTTTTGAGCACTGTTCTAAGGAAATAAGAAATTACCAGTAAAATAGTATTGACTTGGTTTTGTGGAAAGTGGCCATGGGCGAGACAAATAGATTTTGTTCGCCTTAAGCGTGCACTAAAATGCCACGTATAATGAAACATGAAAATAAACAGCTTTTAATCATCACATGTCATAGCGCATTAGGCGCTTTGCCTAGTGTGGGACTGAATTGTGGACTACTCGATCAGTATCATCGCTATGCTGTTTCTTGAACTGCAGGCCATTTATATTTACTGAAACTTTTCTACGTCCACTACATACCGCACTGCAAAAACACTTTCATCTGCTCGTACCTTTGCAAAGCTCTGCATATCGCTGATGTTATCACCTAAAATATACGTTACATGAAAGCAATTTATAAGCATTTATTTGTTGAAGTTACTGCTTTATTCATTCGTTTCATCTCAGTACTACTAAATTCAAATCAATAATCTTTGTTCTCCCTGTTTGTTCACAGGCATGTGCACTGAAGGACCGCTACCCATTTCACCGGGCCAAACCTTAATGCTACGGTGCCCATGTGCTAACATTACCTGTCATGACCACATGAGACGAGTTACAGTCACATGGTAAGCCACGCATTTATAAGAATAATTTGGCATAAATATCGTAACGAAAAGGTAATAAGCGCGGATTCAATTGTATTCCAGTGTTAAATATCACAATTAAACGCTTGAGCAGCTGCCGACCGAGGTCAGCCAGAAGAGCTCTTTCTGGCTCTCTTGTGACACCTTGCGTCGCTCTGTCCTCATCTTTGACCACCATCACTCAGTCAGCCGCGAAAATAGAAAGGCTCATGATAAACAGGCACGTGGTCTATGCGACTTCTTGACAATAGTCCTATTTTTTCATTTTATGCTTCGGCCTTAAAACACGTGCGCCTATTTCTCCTGCGTGGAAGTAATAACTAAGATGAGGATTTAGAGAGTGAGTACAGACACAGCTAGAATGAGATAAAATGCTTCAGACTAAAAAATACTGATAGAAAGAAGCGAGATTAAGGTAGAGAGGAACAATATTTCCAGAAAGAACGCTTCTTTTCTAGGCGAGATACGGATTTACCTACCCAGAATGAATGCTGAGCATCCTACACACCGGCTACAGAGGCACGCTAGCAGAGCGAATCATAAATATTGATTGTAGTGGAGTCTAGAATTGCATTGAAATAGTGCGAAACAGCAAGTTGTGGCTAGCACAGGGAACATGAAGGAAAGAGAAATAAGGTGAGTATTACATGAAATGAAAGGTGAAATTAAAAAAAAAACGCAAAAAAGAAAAAAAGATAAAAAAGCTACAGAAAGAAACGAAAATTTGGATAAAGAATGTAAGAGCGGAAGAAAGGGATTGAGTAAAAAAAAATCACAGCCTACCCACGGAATGTTGATGAGTGGGGCAAAGCGTCCGTCTGTCCGTAAGTCTGTCCATCTGTTTATCTGTCCGTTTATCTGTCTGTCTGTCCGTTTATCCGTCCGCTCATCCGTCCATTTGTCTGAATGTGCGTATGGCCGTCTGTTCGTGCATTTGCCTGTCAGTCTATCTGTCTAGAAAGGCGACCAGAACCAGTGCGATGCCTCCGGTGCATGTTCTGGCAAAAAGACGGACCGAAAATGGCTTGATTTCACATTGACTACACAGGCCTCGTCGAAGAACACATGCTGCTAGTGGTTGTAGATGCCGAGACGAAGTGGCTGGTGACCAAATAATGCGTAGCACATTCCAGTCACCGTGGAAGCATTAACGTTGAAGAAGGGCTCCTCCGATGATTGGCAGACTTGGTTACGTTTTCAATGTGCTACGAGAAATTTATGCAGCGTTTTCAAGAGACAACGCCTTGGCTGAAAGGCTTAAGGGTCATATGTGTAAAGTTCGAGCTTGAGAGCCAAAAGTGTTTGAAGATCGTAGCGCAGCTTTCGTACTCAGATGTCTGAGTTCACTCATGTTATAAGATGGAGCATATCCAGGTCTTTTACTACTTGCTGAGTCTGCTCTCGACGCCCGTGCTGATGCAGTGTTTACACCTACACTGCGGCACTGAGTACCGCAAATGGAACCGGTCAGCGTTTTGATTGGTTTAAAATTGTTATAGAGATATAGCTAATGTCACTGGCATAAACTGAGTTCCAACGAAGCCGAAAACTAGCATTGTTGGTATCGACCGATTTGCATGCATCCTTTAACTATCCAAGAACCAAAATATACTACACTTAAGTCGTATGACTAGAAGTCGCACCAGTTAACGTAGTAGTTGCATAATATGAGTGACACAACAGTTTTTATTTAGTTTCTTTCGCACATAACCGCACAAACACTAACGGTCAGTCTCGAGTGATTCACAGGCAGCTCTTCTATTCATGCATTTGGCCCAGTGGCACGGCCTTTACCAGCTGGCCGTTTAGGTTAGGTGCCCCTAATATATTGCGTTTGAGAAATGGCATGGTGTCACATTTTAGAGATTGCCAAGTAACTGGGCGCAATAGCAATGAGCCAAGAAAGCTGCTTGGTCAGCAATGCTCTGAGGCCAGGCTTCCGAATACCTTTGTCAAGAGCCGAGGCTGCTAGGCAATTTAGTGTGTCCTCGCGAGAAATTAGAAAATTACTTTGTCCACTTGAAATACAGGAAGGAGACTGCGCAATGAGCACTACCACATCTCGACCACTCTACGTCTACAGACACCTACTAGATAGCACTCAGACGATGCCACTGTTCTTTGCCATTTATGGCTATGAGTAGCTTTATGGTTAAGAGTGCTTTATGGTCAACAGATACTACACCACACTTTTTGCTACAGTCCTCGTTATATATATTAGCACTGAGAAAATCACTTGCAGTGGCGTCAGCTCACGTAGATCTCAGATCGAAGACCGCGGAAACAATTCTGGAATGTCGTCCTGAGAGGTCAAAGGTGACGAAAGCTAAATACGACGAAGGCGTGGCTCAATTTCATCCGGTAGCCAAACTTTCACCGGCCATTATAGGTTTATAGAGTCTTAATGACTGTGAGGTGTGTGACTTCGTGTTCGCGTGCACTGTTTTTCCTCTTTATGGATCTTTTAAACTCTTTCTTCCTGTGCCCAGCGTAGGGTAGCGACCACTACTTTTAGGACTGGTTCTCATTCCTAACAATTCGTTCTCTCTTGTTCTTTCTTCCCTGAATTATTCGTCCCGATTTACACTAAAAAAGTCAAATTGCTACACGCGGACTGGCACCGAACTTGCCAACCTACGTGAGCACAGGCTTAGAGGTAGTTATTTAGGCGCATCTCAGGTTGAAAAGGCTACAAGAAATGCCACAAATTTGAAGCTAGAAAGGGCAACTGAATCACGCTATTACTGTGAATTCATCAAAGTCTTGACTAGAGTTAGCTGCTGTTACTACGTTTAAAATAAAGCATTCGTTCGGGAACTTTCCACCTACTCTACACACATAGTTTTGATTACGTTTTGTTAAATAACTATTTGCCTATTTAGACAAATAACAATGAATATTTACGCAATATAAGTAATAGCTTTACGTGGCCTCCCTGATTTTTTTCATTGCTAGTGCTAAAAATATGACGAGCTCATTTCATTCTTTGTTTTTTGTTCAGTCACCCTGCGTTGACCATAAGCATGATGAATTGGTTTTCAACACTTTTGCTCCTAATGATGCCTTGATTCTTCATGAATATCTTATCGCCTATGCGCATTGTGTATCTCGCATGAAAATGTATCACCTAGAAAATGCTATGAAAAGCTCGATTTGTGGCGTACGAGCGGGCATCTATATCATATATCACTTTTTTCGCGCATTTTGTTTTTCTCAAAAAACAAGAGAATTCACCGGAAAGTAATGTTTCAATATGAATTATCTGATGCAAGGCACCTCTTAAGGTCGGTGTTGCAGAGATATAAAAGTTAGCTAGTTATAGTGAATTATCATTTATTGTTTAGTCAAGAATAATCACCACCGAAGAAATCTGTACAAATGGTTAACCAGCGAAAGCTGAAAGGTTCCGTCCCGGTTTTAGCAGAGAGCTCGACCCGACATGGTACTGAACCGTTTGATAATTACTGGTTACACGTTCGTGCTTCTTAGTGAGATTAGACAGATCCGTCACTTGGCTTACGAAAGTGCTTATTTCACACGCTGCACAATGTGTCTCGCACGATAACGGTCATGGAATGTAATGAGTGGCTGAATGAAATTTTCTATGCGTTATTCACAGGGATTATTTTTCAACCACAGGCAATTGAAGACGTCGCAGCCAGAGTCAATGTGCCACTCGAGAAACTCCCGTCAAAAGCGGTGTTCGCCCGGTGAACGCACTCCCGCCCGAATAACATTGATACCGTAACATCGCGTTTTTGCAAGCGTCTGACATCGTGAGACCACTCGACGGGCCGGTCGCAGGAGAAACTCTTAAGCGCAGGCTTGGCACCACGGGTGCGATGATGTCATGCACAATGCAGCCAATGTCAAGCACGCTAAGAAACAACGTAACTGATTACGCAGCCAATGGAGACTGCTCTTGACAGGGCAGCCGAATGGATTTTCATTTCTCCAAGCAATATACAGCTTCCGGTGTAGAAAATTATGATTGCAAGTACACACGAGTACGACTACTATAACACGCAGTTTTTTTATTGTCGACTTTATTTAGCTGAGACGTTCATTGTACATCTATCTATCTATCTATCTATCTATCTATCTATCTATCTATCTATCTATCTATCTATCTATCTATCTATCTATCTATCTATCTATCTATCTGTCTGTCTGTCTGTCTGTCTGTCGGTCGGTCGGTCGGTCTGTCTGTCTGTCTGTCTGTCTGTCTGTCTGTCTGTCTGTCTGTCTGTCTGTCTGTCTGTCTGTCTGTCTGTCTATCTATCTATCTATCTATCTATCTATCTATCTATCTATCTATCTATCTATCTATCTATCTATCTATCTATCTATCTATCTATCTATCTATCTATCTATCTATCTATTTGGTTCATTTGTACATGCCTAGACTCGTGTGAAGTAAAGCGAAACACCAATTGTGTGACCAGAAATATACTAGTATAGAACCTAGGCAGGCATTTTTCGAAGCACACATGTTGCATATCACTTAGTCGCACAACTGGTAACATCGGACATTACAATACGCCAGAAGAGTACATCATTTCAATGAAAGATGAGGAACGAAGGCAAATATATAACTTGACGCTAGTCACAAATGCAAAAGTGTACTTTCCTGAAATTCAATAAGTGCACCACTTTTACACATATCTAAGCCCTTGCAAACAAGTGTTGATATATCTAGGGAAAAATATCGCTTTGCGACCTTCAAAAGATATATAACCGCTGTTTTTCACAAAAGCCGTTTTTTTCATGCAAGGTGAAAAGAGTTTAGTCGAAGGACAAAAATTCTAAGAGGATGCTCGGGGGATTTGTTTTAACGAAAATTGTTTCGATTCATTTCAGGTGCTAATTTTCTGGCATGGTAGAGCAGCAAGGACAAGAAAATAAAATTGTGTTTTTTCTTTTCAAATACGTGTTTTGGGCCAGTTTGTTGTTTAAAATTTTAAATAGGTCAATTATCCTTCTACATTATAATAACACGATTGCTTGAAGAGCTTATTCCACAAAACTTCCGGCATTTGCGTCGGTGTCGGTGTGGATATTGTTGGTGGTGACTGAAAAATCATCAATTCAGATGACCGAAAATACACAAAATGCAAATAAAGAAAGCTTATATTCCGAATTTGAATGACGCTTGACGCAGGCCATTTGCGTGAAGTCAAAGCTTCTACCAGTGAGCCGCAATCCTGTAGTACGTCTTCTTCCCGCTGAGAAATATTATTTTTCGAAACTGCATGAAAAAAAAACTACATGATTGTCATGTAGTGGAAGAAGTCTCTTTATGTTGAGCCGAAGAAGCATGGAATCACTTCAGACATCACGAGATGTGAACTGAGCAATCAGTGAGTGTTTTAAAGGGCCTCCTATTCTAAGCGTTCAAGACATACTTGATGATCATCAGCAGCACAGCCATCAACAAAGCTACGCAGTTTCACGCGTAGCCCTACAGACGCGTTGCGGGCCCTTCGTTGATTTGCAAAAGGAGTAATTCTAGCGTAAAGTGCATTTACTCATTGGGCTTCCAGTAGCCATTGACCAATATTTTGAAAACAATGTTAGGTGTACAAAGCCGAAGCAGGGGAGCATTTTAGGCGGGTATGTGCACGAGGCCCCATTATGCTATCGCGATCTACTCTTGAAGGCGAAACTCAATCGTCCTCCAATTTTTCAAATATGCACAGAAGACACGACGAGTCAAAATCTTTCTTAGGCATAGCAACATAAATAATTTATGTTATACTAATGCTGTCATGTTAATATAACATAAATACGACCAATTCGAAAGCCAGAGAGTTACAGCCTCCTACAGCGCTTGCGGTGCTCATAAGGTGCGTGAGACTCACTCACTAGCAGAACGTCGCAGCAAATAAAAATTAAAAAATACGATGATCCGGGTACATATTTCAAGAAAAAATACATTACCAAGTATATTATTCAGTTAAAGTAATTCGCGCCGTCATTTATGGTACAAATTTCCTCTTTGTCAGCTGTAGCATTCGAAGTCTATAATTGTGCATTCAATAATGCTGAACGAGCCATCGCACAATTGAGACGCACATTGGTGAAAGGTTTTCCAACCTTAATTCATTATATGGCCCAAAGTGTCACGGTTAAATAAATAATTTTTGGAGGTGTTCTTTCACGTGGTAGTAAATATTCACGAGAATAACTGGGTTGCCAGTTTCATAACCATAGGATGCCTCCACGGTTCTTCATCACCGTGGAGACATTGTTTACAAACCAGTGAATGGACCGGTGTCGTCTGCTACCAAAATTTAAATGGGAATTCCTGCGAAGCATCAATAGACATGTCAGGTTGTCGCGAACGTTTTCTAAACAGTTTGATTTCAGGCTTCACACGTCAAAGTGCGGCATGAAACCAACACAAGAATCGCAAGGCACTCATAGCCAACAAAACGATGTATAAAGGCTCAGATATTTATTAGGACAATGTCGTAATGCGCAAGATCACAATAAGTAAACCTAGCAAATGTGAAATCAAGCAAGTTTCACACCGATTGAAGAATTGTATTCACCTAGCGCACTTCGACATTAGCAATACTCAATGTATGGGTATTCGTGGAACAATAAGACAGTTGGCAATCTGGTTGAGATGTGGTTTGAAGAGCCCCTCACCAGCTGACACAACAAATTTCATTTAAACAGTGTAAATGCAGGCGCCCTAAAACAGAACATTTTGCTACAACGGTACAATAGAAGCTGAGAAAAATAATGCCCTGAACAGCTGCCGCCAGGCACCGACTGAATAAATAGCTGATACAAGCGCTCTTCCGGCCTGGTTCTCGGCAGAACAAAGATCATGTGGCTTGGGAGAGCGCCCACCCCGAGGGCAATTGGCGGCCTGTTACCACCAGATCTAAAATAAACGTCATCCTCTTTTTTCATTTACAAATGGATAATGTCAGTTTGCGTCAACAGGGTGGGCATGAGCTTTTAAATCTCGGCCTTGAGCTTATTTCATAGGCAATATGTATTAAGAGAATAGGCGGGAAAATATTTCAGGCTTGTTTCTTTTCTCGGTATAGGTCAGTTACACAGTTACTTAGGCTGAAATTTCTCGTCGAAAACTCTCCTAAGCAAGCAGCGAAAATGTATGCTAAAAGGACAGAGGTATGAGGAGTGTACTTACAGTTTGAAGAGGTACAATTCTAACAAAATAAGCTTCAGGCATGCATTGTACATGTTTGTTGTTTGTACATTTTTATGGGTGCTCATACAGTACACCAAACAACTGCTTGGCTCAGACACTAAGCACAACATCTTTTTTGCGTAAACATGTCTGTAAAACTTGAACACTTTTTTTTGCAAGAAAACATTCATAAAATCAATTTATGGCACATAATAATGCTACGTTCCATTTCCCAAGTCTTTGTTTTCGTCCCAAAACACCACACGAGTCTCAGCGCAAACCACGCCTGTAGTTTTCGAGAAGCTTCCGGACTGTAGTAGATCATTTCGATAAGATCACGCCCACCGTGCGAACGGTACAGATTGTTCTGGAACCTACGCCACCACCAGCGATAACGCTAGAACATTCGACGGCAAGAGTATAAATGCCGACGCGCTTCGCCGCTTGTCAGTTGTTGATCGAAGGCCGACGCTGCGCTCGCCGCTATCAGTCCGAGACTGCTATCTGCGCAAGACTGCTGCTGTAATTGGACTTTCTGTTTACCGGGCACAGGTTCGCCCAAATAAACAGTTAAATCCAAACACGAAGTCTCCTGTCTTCGACCACGTCATGACCCCGTTACAATATGAACCTGTGCAAATGATCGATTAATAAAGACTTAAATACATTACAAACTTGTTGTGCTCACGTTCTCAGTACACTTCTGTTTGGGAACTGAGACTTGTTCTCTCCCTGCTGTATGTACACGTTACGAGCCTTCTGCTTGAAATGTCACTTTAATGCAGTGTGGCTGTAGATAAGGCGAGATTGTGAATGTTTAAACTTCCTCTCGAATTTAAAATTTTTACACGGAGTCATGACGTGGGCGAAGAGCACATTCAGCTGAACTTGCCAAAAAAACCGAAACTCAAATTACAGCAACTCATGGGCCGGATATCGACAAACAAAGCGTGGGCCGGCTATCAACTGAGAAGCGTCGAGGAGTGGCGGCGTTTATACATTCATCGTCGAATATTCCAGCCTTTTCACGGCTCTTCGCGCAACCTTTATATTAATAAGGAGGTTTCGTGTCTTGCGAATAATCACAACAGAACGATCTACAATCACCACGAACGTTCTCGAACAATGCGTTCAAAGGTGACGTACATGCGCAGTTTGGGATGAGCATTCCTGACCCAGTCTTTGAGGGTGAAAACTGAATCATACAAAAGTGAAAAAGCAAACCCCCGTGGCATTTTCCCCCTCAGAAAAAGCATCGCCTCAATGCTTGAAACAGAACACAGGGAAAATAGATGAACACTAAAGATAACAGCAATAAAGAAACTAGAATAATAATTACCAACAAGAAATAAAACACATAGACACAACAACACGCTTCTTAGGTTGTTTAATGCACATTGTAACAACAGCTGTTGCTTCTCCCTTGGTTTTTATGCGGAGGTGGATGAGTTGTCTGGTTAGCCTAAGGTAGACAATGTCGTAGAGGTTTTGTTCGCCAGCGACTTTGGGCAGCATGGCGACGAGCGTTGTGGGCAGGTTCCTTCCGTAGACCTACTTTTATGACGGTATCTGCGTTTTCTCCTGCATCACCGTGTTGTATGCGAAGGTCACGTGCAGGTGGATGACGTACCACGTCTTGTGTTCGAAGTTGACGACATGACCAACTTGTCGGTTATTGCTTTGTTTAGCCGCTCGGTGCAGCCGTAGGTGGCAGGTAGTCTGTAGGTCGTCCGCCATCGTCCAGCGTTGGCTTCCCTGGATGTGTGCTAAGATCGGCTTAGTTTATCCCGTGGTGACGGTCGTGCCTCTAACGGCATTGAGGATCTATGGGGCACCATGAGGTACAGGGCTATGCTCGTGACGAAGAACTTTGCTACGATAGTGGCACTGCTTTTGGGCAGCACATTTGTCTAGGCGTAGTGGGTGAGGCAGTCTGTAGCTATGTGATTCATTTGTTTTCAAATTTCGTCGTAAGTGAAGGTCTTAGTAGGCCCATGCCGATTTGCTGGAACGGCCGGTTAGATAGTTCAAGGTGCTGCTGAAGTTCACCGGGCCTAGTTTGCGGTGTCTTTTGTCGCTGACAGTCCCGGCAGGTTTTAACGTAGTGTGGGACATCGGCAGTGAGGTGGGTTAGTAAGACTTTTCATGTATCTTTGGTAGCGTGCCAGATAGGTTAGAATATACAGAATCAAACGGCCACCCATAGCGGTGACCAGAGCATCGGCCGGTAATCAACTGAGAAGCGGTGAATCGCAGTGGCATTTATACATGTGTCGTCGAATATTTAATTCTCATCATCGGTCTTCTCGCAAGATCACGAATATTCTTGAGTATTCGCATCTTCCGGGCAATCATAACATAACGATTTACTACGATCGCCGGCGTTCTCGAACAATAATGCGCAGTTTGCGGTGAGCATTCCTGACCCGTGCTTTGTGGGCGAAAACCGAATCAATGAAAAGTGAAAATAAGAAACGCATGTGGCAATATTGTTTTACATGACAGTAGCACACAGGATTTCACTTAGCACCGGTGGATGATGCACCTATGACCAGTTAGTTTGAACAGAAGCAGATACGCACAAACAAATCTGAGACATTTCTCTGCTATATGAAAAAAAGAAAACATTACCACGTCCAATTAACGCAATCTTGCGCATCACGACAACGTTTAATTGCTTGGTGAAGCTATCCTGCAAGTGTTCATCACCTTTACAACTATTCATTACATCAAGGAGCCAATTGCATAACCTTTGACTGTATGAGCAAAGGCTAATGCAATCGAGCGAAGCCTTGCCAGCTTTGGCGCTCCTGTTTTCAAAACTTCCATTATGCAAACACATTTAAGAAAAATCTGTTCAGATTGTGTATTGTAAACTGGCTTACAAGGCACCACTAAATGGTGGAGTGGCTGTCAATACCTCTCACTGCGAGGATATTCATCTTATTGCAAGTCGTAATTTCATTATTTCAGTTAGCGAAGAGCAGATGGAATTGGTAAAAATATACTGCTTGCGGAATAAAAAAATTCCGCCATATCCACGAAGTGAATGATGATGAGTGGGCGAAGCTCCGAAGGTAAACATGGTAAACCATGAATCCTCTGTACATTTTGCCCACTCGATTTTATTACATCGCTCCCCCTAGCGTACGTCACCGCACTAAATCGAACGATTGCCTTCAACCAATGACACGCGCCATATGTGACATCATTCCTAGTTTATAAGATCTCGCGTCTTTCATCAACTACAAGTACCGTTTTCTAGTTTATAACATCTTGCATCTTTTCATCATCAGCTACAAGTACCACCATCCAGTAAACACTACAAGAACTAAACGAGAGGTGGCTACATACAAGAGACGGTACCGCCATCTAGTGAACACTGCAAGAACTAAACTAGAGGTGGCTACATACAGGGGATGGTACCGCCATCTAGTGAACACTGCAAGAACTAAACTAGAGGTGGCTACATACAGGCTACAGGGGACGCACGGCCCACGCCCTAAGGAGTTTCGCCCCTAAAAACGTTTTGGAGAAACAATAAGGTAAATGCATCTAATTTTACTGACAACAGTTTAGATATTAGACGACAATGTTAAACACGAATGGAGAAATTGATGAATATGCAGTAAATATTGAGGCACTTATCAATGCCAATGAAGAAATATTTAGTGATATATATTACTTGAGTGTCACATGCAAATCGCTTTTGCGAGCTCACCTAGGTTACGAAAAAAGCAATTGATAGTTTGTAGATGCTTAGAAATGTTGGACTGAATTTGCACGGGACGCTTGTTAGAGATATGGCGTGATATACCAACGTTAGTTTTGTTGCCCTTTTTAATAGATGTATGATTAGCTTTGAAAGTAGGCACGGTACACTTTCATACGAAAGAACCACCACCTCCCCTACAAAATCACGTGGTCGTGACGGTGAAGAAACAGCAATCAGGCGCTTACAGATCACAGTGTTCAACTACAAACTTTTGCAGAGAAAAAAAGAAGTAATACTACAAGGAACGCACGCAGTGCAGTGATAGCGGCTAACATACATGTTGGACGGTGGTATCTTGATCATTGGTAAGACTCATCGGCTACTTATACATGTACCCGCGAAGGTTCGATCCTTATTGTTCGGGGTCTCACTGGTTTCAAATTAAACTGAGATGTTCACGTTACACGCACATGCTGACCAGAACAATCTAAACGAATTGATTTCATTTAAATATAAACAAATGCGCATTTGGTACTATTTTTGTAACAAAGAAGTCTTACGACCCAGGTTTTTTGAGATTATATTTAATGGGCAACAACCAGCGTTGAAGTGTGATAATCTGTAAATCGAGTAAAATATCCTTCATTCTTTTATCGCCAAAGTTTTCACAGCAACAGCTGTCGTTAGATTACAAGAGCCAATTTCGGAGCCGTTGTTGCTTGCCATTACAAGTCTCGACACAGCTATCGCATGAATTAGAAAACGTATGAAAACATAGGGTTGGATTGACTATAAATCCGAACCCTTTGCTTGTCAGTATAGATTATTCTACCAGAGAAAAACAATGATGCTTTATACTCATTCGAAAAAAAAAACTCCGTACAGATATGATGCGAGGACCGAGACTCATTAAATTAGTGAGGTACAATAACAAGTATTATGATTGCTTTAGGAATTTGACTTACGTAATGAGTGGTTGTACAAAGTTCAGAGCCAATTACAAAGGGCTGTGCCGTAATTTTTTATTTTAATGACCACTATCGCCCAAAATGTGCTCATAAAGTCGCACAGATGTGTGGCGGTTACCTCCCCTTCCGTATTATGAAGACTAATGGTGCACTGGTTCCTTGAATATTTTCGAAGATTTATGACTGTGGCAGTAATGTGAATGTATGAAGCAACGCAAGTAAAATATCTCTTAAAAGCTTATTTAAATACTTAGGTTTGTGTTTACTAGGCGCACAAACAACGGCCAAAATCTCGTCAGGATTTGCTCGAACGCCACTTTCGGGAACCCGATACTCTGGCTGATGGAAAAACTCCAAATTGTGCTTATTCAAGCGTTTATCAACGCGGTAACTGCATCTTCATGGAACTACGCTGGATTTATTTGAGTGATGATGATCACCCATGGAGACGCTGAAGTGGGAGCAAAAATTCAGTGTGCTGCCTTGTTGGGTTGCTCTTCTTGTCACATATCCGAAAGCAGGAGGTACAAGCTGGGTCACACAATGAGTTTTAGGGACACCTTTGATTGAAGCTGGACGGATAGTATTGGAATGAGGGGACTCAGGCACCAGAAAGCACATGCTCCACCACCTATATGTTTCCAACGCTAAAGTTTCTTCTCTCTTTTCGGAGGCTAAAGCGCCATAACTGTAGCGCCAGATGATGATATTGATGTGATGATAAAGAATCTCAGTTAGGATTACCATATAAATAAATTTACTGTTTCCTAATATACGAAGGGGTTGAAGCACCACATACGTAATAGCAATGGAGTTTGTGCGAATCTGTAATAGCCGAAATGAACAGTTGCGTGTGGCTACATACCTCGCCATGTGTTCGGTGCAAAACTTACAGCAACAAATTTATATTTGATAGGAGTATAGATATCTTACAATTATTTTGTATCCCTTCGTTTGGAAGTCAGGGAATCAGTTTGTGTAAAACATGCAACAGTTTTTGTTTTGAAACTTTTTTTAGTCTCACGTTCAGCCTTTCACTTTCACGGTATCGCTTCTTTGTGATAATAAAAGAGGTGCCACTTAGGTCGTTAAAGGTGAAGCTGTTTACAAGGTGGCCTTATAACAAAAAATCTACTTTAATTGATTTAAAAGCTTATAATATATATTTCATGAACAGTGCCATACCGTCATATTAACGGCTATGTGAAGTTACGCTCTGGGATCAACGCATATTCTTTTGTTCAAGGGAACTCTCGATATTTTACAAACTATTGATTAGAACTAGTAGTAATTGGCTGCCTCCCACGTTAGCTCTACAATAGGCTCCATTACTCGATTCATACATGCAAACTTATCAGAACAGCTGAGCTATCCCGACAAAATTTGACGAGTCTGGCACATATCTGCCTACGATTCTTAATAGGGCATGAGTACGAAGATGTGCGTTTTATAAATAATAACGTTCATCTCTACTCCCGATAACGCAGCTTCTTAATTGGCAAGCCATTTTAAAAACGCAATTTAACTTCATTACCATTTTTACTTATCCTCAAGCCACTTGAGCTTTGGCCTCCAACAATACGCGTATACATATTATTTATATATTTTTATAACCTGTGCAACAAATCTTAAAAATCAACGCATTCAATATGCACAATGCTCTTTGCATGAATTCCAACGTTATACACATAATGACGAAAGACATTGCTATATCACATACAACAATGCCTAATTTAATATAGGAGAAAAAAAAATACATCAGCAGTGTTCAACACTCTCCTTATATGAAAATGAATGAAAACAGTAATGTAACCCGGTTTTTATTAGGGGATTTTGTTTTTTTATTTACTGACAAGGGACATTTCTCAATTACTTGGCGTTCTGTTTTGTTAAAAGACACATATGCTGGTACGAAATTGTTTTCCGTAGTTTGTTATTGTGTGCGGCATTTGGAGCTAGGTGTGTCAGAGGGAGTATTTATAAGAAGGACTCTGATTCAACACACAGTACATTTTTTGCTCGTATATGTATTGTAATGCTTTAAAACAATGCATCGGCTTAATATGAATCACTGAAAAGTTCACGAAAAAACAGCGTAGTATAGAGGTTTGTGTTTTTTTTAAATCTGGGAACCTATTTTATAGTTATGCAAGTCATAAATAGGTAAATCTGGTCGTAATAGCCTTTACAAAACCTCCATAACCAAGGTTTGAATGCAAGATTGCGTTATAGAGTAATAATGCATTGCAGCGCGCGTATGACTAGAGATAAAAAGTTTTTATAAATTTGGTCAGTATGAAAAAGTTTTTTTGTGCTTTCTCTCAAAACTTTCGAAAAAACGAAACGAAAGACAAATGCTATTTAGCATAAGGGAAGGGTTTGTGGTCATATGGTAAAAAATTTATTGTCAAGTGTGAAAAGCAATATCTTTCAGTATATAAATAACAGGAATGAAATACTCTTTTTATTTTCGCAAACAAGTACAACATTTACCAAATCAAAGGCTGGCCAGAAGCATCACCACGAACTTATTTAACTCTCTGTGAATGGGTGGGACTTTCTCGAATGCTTTCGCCAGTTAGAATAAAAAAACTCAGAAATGTCTTTTCGCCGTGGCTTTGACTATGGAAACATCGATAAAGATGGTACAAAAATGAAATAGTAACTCTTATTCGAGTCATTATCACTGACTTCATCCGTAGCGTTCTTCATTATGTTAAGATGTTGCAATGGGAAAACCATACCTACTCTTTCAGAGCTTAGAGACAGCGAGTTCACGTTTAGCGTCAATGGTCTCTGCGACAGTGAAGCGCATTCACCCGTCAGAAATTGGCCTCACCATTGCATAATCTGTTAAACGCGGTTTTATAAGTGGAGTTCCGCGACAGGTCGCAGACGTGTACAAGGAAAGTCAAAACTGAACAATAATGGGCACTGAAACACTTGAAGCTCCCATCATGACCACACCAGAACACCAAGCTACGCTACAGATTTAACCTAAGCTAAAGCTGAAGCTGACTTCATGTAATGTTGATGGCTAACGGTCAGATGTCATTTGGTGTTTTAATATTATGTGCGCCGTTTTGGTTTTGCGCTCCAAGCTGGGTGTTGTCTAAGCTTTAATAAAGACGATAGTCTTTCTTGGGGACCTTCAACAAAAAATTTTGTTGTCTGTCTGTCTGTACGCTTGTCTGTTTGTCCACTCTTCACAGCATCGGGTATTTGAAACGGCCGACCCCAGCCGCAGTGCCCACCTATGTTGCTCAAGTTTCAGCGTTTATACTTCTGCAATCGTCAATTAAAAAGCAAAATTGCGCGTGTCGGGGGCACCATAACAACAAGTATATTCTGCATGCGCGACTTTTACTAGAAAAGGCTTTGTTAAAGAATAAACTGCTGGATGGCGCTCATGTCTCACGTGTGACGTGACTTTATGCGCTCGTTCACCTCTGCTGCACGCTTGAGGCACTTTAACGCAGCGCCTCAAGAATACCATTCACTGATTTTTAAAAGCAAAACATCAAATAAATGTTTTGTTCTTTCTCTCCATACGCGAAACTACCGTCATTCGACGACGATCGCAGATAAAATGCAAATACGGGCCAGTTGTTTCTGTATGTTTTACCCCACGACAATTTTGGAAATTTTTATTTTAACTGCGCCGAAAAACACAAAAAACCAGTCATTTCTTCAAAATTTTTCAGTTTTTTTTTCCGAACTTCGCATCCCTACGCATAACACAATGCATAAGTGGCCGTCACAAGGCAGCGCATGGCAAGATCACTGCTGCCGTGTGTGGACAGTCACGCCAGCGCGCTCGTGTCTGTAACAGATCTACCTTATTCATTATTCAAGCTAGATCATCATCAGTCAGGCTACATTGTTATTTGTTAAAGCTAAAATCACACAGATACTTGCAGTGGTCGTACGTTTGCACTTAGTTTGTACCAATTTGCGATGGAAGAGCTTGTGACCACGATTACATGGCAATAAAACTGTGCAAATATAGAGCCATGTGAGAAAATACCAGGGAATGCGGGTAATGAACGGATATTTGATAAATGTTATTCAACTTGACTAAATGTGTCGCCCATCAACTTTGGCATTTCAGAAAATTGAAGCCTAGACAATCAATCAAACAAATGCATCGCTTGAAGTGCAATTTTTCAGGTGCTTGCGTGGACATTCGCTCTGCACTTTCACTTTGATGATGCTTGCATAAGAAAAAAGTTCACATTGGCCATCTTGAAAAATAACTTTCTATGTCGCATAGAAGAGTTAGAGGGGTTTAGGCCCAATCACAAAAATGGATACATAGTGGCGCTTCCAAATTTGGCCGACAACGAAGACCATGCGCGCTCCAACAGTCTTGAAGGAGTGGGACACTGACCGAAGAAGGCGATGTGGTTTTGTTTATATTTTTGTTTTGGCTGGTAGATAAAACGAGCCATTTGTTCTTCGAGTAAACGCTTCGGTGTTCTGTTTACGGTGAACTGCGACAATGGTGTAGGTACTCGTTATAATGAGTCACTTCAAAATCACCAGCTCAACTCCGGCCACCGGTCACTCTGAAGGTTATCACTGAATCGGCGTATTTTTGCTCTATTTCGTGGGTCGAGGTCCCCTAGCCTACACCAGGGAAACTAAAAGCGGTGACCTCTCAGGGTAACGTCACAGCCCGACAAAAGGACGAATAAACGTCCCCCGGGCTGCCGCTACAGTACGAACCAACGATGAAGAATATTAACAGCAATGAAAAGTCAAGTACCGACCCCATTGTGTTTATTGATGCAGAGCAAGTGATGGCCATAGTTAATACACTTGCTGATTTTTCCTGAATAAGACAAGATCTGGCCGCTCGTCTAAGGAAAGTCGAAACACTGTGAACAGGACAACAAATAAGAACTGCAGATGGTCATTAGCTGGTTCTTACGGAAGGATGCACTCTCATCATTGCGCCAGTGATTTAAGAATTTCTTATGGGAATCGATTTTCTTACAGAGCATCGTGGTGTAAACAATGTTCTGGAATACGTGGTTTCATTTGCAAGAGTACTGGTCTGCCTGATTATTTGTCGCCACAGCACACACCTTTCCTTTTCTATGACCAAAATATAATTGTGCCGCCTTGATTAAGTACCTTTGTTTCAGTAGAATATGAGGTACCTTTCGACGGTGAAGGAGTCGCAGACCGACTAACCTCGCTGCTTTTTCCTCACGTAATTTAGGTACGTAGAGAAATAGTCCATGTTACTGAAGGCCGCATGATCTTGCTGTTGACTATTTTCACCACAAGGCGCCAGCATCTTTACAAAAGGCACAAATTTGGCATATTTTCACGAGATAGCACATGTTCATGACGGCTTTTCAGCACTCGAAGCCACGCCTACACAGCATCCACGTGACCTCGCACCTATCTCTCACGTCAGTGCTATTTTAACTGGATGGATGGATTGATGTATCCGGCTGTGCACTTCAGATTGGGCATTAGTTCACGCCACCTAGCCATAAAGGAAAGTGCTATCACTCTATGTTGAAGGATTGAATTTCACTCGCGCCTCGAATATAGCCCCCAATCAGCCTCCTCCTGGTCATTCCTACCTGTTTAAAGTCTATTTTGGCTTCACTGTTCTTTAACCCAATGCTTTGAAAATTGTGGTGCCATTACCTTCGACTATAGGGTGGAACTCTTTACAGAACAATGTCAATTGTTCACCTGTTCTCCTCCTTCTCTCTACAAGCCTACACACCGTGACTGTGTCTTCGTATTTTGCTCGGTATATCTTGGTCCGAAATACTCCCGTTTAAGCTTCGAAGAGCAGAGAACTACCCCGAGAATTATCGTAGATCTCTTCCCTTGCAATTTCTAGCTTAAAAGTTTGGTAGGTCTCCAGTGCTGATTTCGTAAGCATTCCCATTTTCCACATGTCCCTCTCTGTTTTCTTCACCCTCTTCTTAACCGATGTTTCCTTTTGACTTGGTATTCTGCTGTTGTCTAAACACTTGCTTGAGAGTTTGTGTGTTCGCTTCTCCCATTTAGTATACACACTTTTCATGTACAATAGCTGCGAACTTTCCTAGCCCAACGCTGCTCTCCCATTTTCTCAATCGCTCCTCAAATTCTATCTTGCTGCTAGCTTACCTGAACTCAAACGATGTCCATCCCATGTCAACCGGTACCTCCTGATTTGGGGTATTTTCATATGCTCTCAAAGCAAGTCTACCTATGCCACGTTGTTTCATTTCCAATCTTGCTTGAACTTCAGATTTTATGCACAAGACCTAATTGCCAAACGTCAAACCTGGGACCACGACACCTTTCCAAATCCCTCTCACAACGTCATAACTATTGTATTTTCTCAGTGCCCTTAGTCATTACGTATCTTTTGTGCTCCCTTAGATAGTGAGCCCCGGTATTTATCCAAACGCCCAACTATGTGTAATTATTCACTATCTTTAGCGTGACTTCCTCTATCTTATGCTCAGTGCCTTTGTTATCATTAAAATTTATGATTGCCAATTTTTCCCTGCAAACTTCAAGCTTAACTTATCTTCCTCATCACCACAGATGTTTATCAATTCCTGATGATCTTCCTTGTTGTCAGCTAATAATACTATACCATCTGCCTACATGAATGCTGGTAATAACTGTTCAATGTCTTTCTCTTGCTTGGCAAAACAGGGGCTGAAGCCGAGTCGACTTCTCTCTATTTTGGCTTCTAGACTCTATACATACAGCATAAATAACGAAGGTGACAAGTGAAATCCCTGTCGAAGCCCGCGTAGTATTTATATAGGTTCAGATACCTGTTTTTCCCATTAAATAACTACTTTGTTACTTCTATAGATATCCTTTAGAAGATTAGTTTTTCCATCTTCCACATCTAGTGTGTGCAATATTCCCCACAAGTTTTCTTGAATAACACTATCGTAGGCTCCCTTGATATCTATAAATGCCAGACACAAAGACCTGCTTTCTTTTCCCGCTATTTCAGTACACTGCACCTTCAAAAAGAGATTATCCTCCAACCTCCTTTGTTTACGGAACCCATTATGTAGTTATCCCAGCACCCCCTCATTCTCCACCCATGCCTGTATTCTTTCTTTTACTATCTACATCACGTGGCTGTAAGCTACTGATGTCAGTCTTATAGGATGGTGACTGTTTATATCAGCTTTGTCCCCTTTTCATTTATAGATCATGCTCATCCTGCTTAGTTTACACCCATTGGGAGCTTCACCATCCATTATTGCTATGCTCGCTGCCTCTCTTATTGTTTGCTTAGAGTTTGGTCCTAGTTTCATTATTAGCATAATTAAGGTGCCATCAGGGCATATTTATGTGCTATTAGAAACTCTTTTCTCTGCCCTTTCCCACTCTCTTTGTCCCAGTAGAACCATTAAGTTGATTGGTCAATCCTCATCTGGTATGGTGCATGCAGCGCATTCTTGGTGTTTAAATTTTTCTGTCATCATTGCTTTTATATATTTCATTGCATCATCCCTTCTAGTCTGATCCCTTGAACTTTAGTCATGAACCTCTGTTTCATGCTTGTCTTATTACTCAGTGAATCGGATGGTGTGAAAACTTTGCAACTGCCTTTTTATCCTTTTGGTTACTTTCGCCATTCATTGGGGCCCCTTTCTTCTAATCTTTTCAGTGATCAAATTGGACGCTTCCCTTCTGCATATCAAAAAGATACCCAATTTTCGTTTGACATCATCTTCAAGTTCACCCCTCTGTTTAGCATATCTGTGTTCTCTGAAGGCTTTTGACTTATTTCTATAGTATCCTCCACTTCCTCATCCCACTAGCTCTTGGGTTTGTGTCTGCTTTTTCCGGTTGTCTTGACTCGTATCTTAGCAAGCTCTAACTCAGACAATTGAGTTCAATTTGTGTACGTTCACTCTGTTTTAGTATCCTCGGTAAATACTTTCTCAATCTCTTTAGTTGCTATTTCTATTTGCCTTTCTGAATGAATATTTCCGTGCATTTACTCGTAATGCCGCCTTTCTAATTTCATTCCTCTTCTAAAACTTAGCTTGATACGTTTGTGATCACTACCTCAGCTTCTGATCCCATATTCATCTATGTTTATCACCCTTAGCCGATCAGACACCCTATGTGACCTTATTGCGTAAGGTTTCGTTGAATGCAGCATTCCCACCTACCACGTTATCTGCCCTTCGCATTTCTCGGTGCTGTTGCAAATGATATAAATCATGCCTTTCACACATGTCCATTAGCATTCTGCCTGTTGGGTCAGTATACCCACCCATAGCTTCTATGTGCGCATTCATATCTCCTAATATAATTACCTCGCTTTGTTCTCTTAGTTCGTCAGTGTCATTTCCTTTACACTGCATCATTTGTTTATTTTCCTCTCTGGCTTTTGCCCCTGTCCACAAGTATAAAAATCCCACGAGCGTCATTTGCCCTGCCATTTTGCTTTTTAGCCATAAATGTTCCTTGCACTCCTGCTTGACCCTTTGCCAGTTTGTACTTTTATGAATGAATGCTCCAATACCAGCCCTCTTTCTCCTGCCTTCTGTTCTATTACAATATTCCCACGCGTAGTCCGGATTGTTAGGAAGTTGTTCCATGTCCCTAAGATGTGTTTCTACAAAACCATACGCCTCGGCTTCTCCTCTCTTAGCTGTTCTTCTATCTCTTGCCACTTCAGCCTATTTTTGCCACCCTGCATGTTAATATCTCTACGTCTGAATTGGCTCGGCCCTCGTGGCTACGTCGATTTCTGCCCCGGACTCTACGTATCTTAGATATTGGGGTCACATTGAAATCGTATCTCTCTATACCACCTGCCAAAGAGTCCCTCTAGTTATTTTCTTCGTTACTAGCTGTCCTGTACCAAAAAAGGCTTGCGTACCCCACAAAAAAGCTACTGCACATCCTGCAAGTCGCCAACCCACCCAATAACATAGCCTCCCATCGAATTGAATTCTGTATTGTTGAAAACCACCCCACTTATGCATGTCTCTGTTTATTTCCACCACCTCAAAGCCTTTCTCTCAACTCAGTCGCCATATCTCTTGGTTTGCGTTGACAACCACTCTTTGCAAGTTGCCAACACGCACCGGTACCTTCTGTATCGTGCTTATCACTACCTGTACTTGAGGAGAAATGACGTGCATGTCATCGACCCCTTTCGCCAGTGCGGCCGATAGTCCTGCCATATCTTCATTTAAGACATCGTTTAAACCGCCTGCATTTATCACGATGTTTTATTCATCAGTTGTAGATTTTAGTTTTGCGCTCGCTTGCATCATGACTGCGTCCAGCCTGCATCCTGGGAACGTCCCTACTGCAACTCTCTTGTCACCTATTACCCTCTATTTGATTGCTTGTGCACATCGATTTAAATTTGATTCGCTGGTAATTATAACGTGAGGTTACTTTTCAGTTGGAGCATACTGCACCTGGGGTTACATGTAGCTGCGACGCCGGCTGCTTTAACCCCTCCTAGCGCTACCACTACTTCGCTGAAGCTGGGTCTTGCGACCATTGTACAAGCTTAACCTGTTTTTTCTGAACTTGCTTGCTCTTTTTTTTCCAGCGTTCTGGTTGCCAGTGCCCTACCGTTCTCTCCATCGGCCGCTCCTTTGTTCACCTTCACTAGTGCCTCCTCGGTGGGCTTGAACATTTCGCCCACAGCCTGTGTTTTTATATTGCTGTGTCACCAACGCAATCTCCGGCTTGGTTATTCTCATCAGCAGTTCACTCTGGGCAACCATAATTTTCACCATTTCTTTTGCCTCACAATGCCTACATTTGGAGTTAGCCTTCTCTCCTTTCGCGTCTGCAACTCAGTTCATTTTAAAACCTACCCCACATCCTGAACATTTACAGCTTTTAGACTATGTTTTTTCCACACCAATTGTCCTTACGAATTGTCCAGCTCGATAATTACAAAACACAGTGTACGAAAAATCCTGCCCCATAAAAACAAAAGAAAGTCTAAGCCCTATTATAAAAACATGCGTGTTCGGTGCACGTGGCACCCCCCGGGGGCACCAAGAGAAAAAAACGCAAACAAACACACACACACAAACTAGTAAATACCTGGTAACTGACCCTCGAAAAAACCCTACAATGTAATAAGTGTTACAATGTTTGTACCTGCTGCCTCGTTATTTAGAAAAGCAAGCTCGAAACATGCGAAACCACTTATCTGCGCAGTTGACCTGGAACGCTCAAAAAACACGTCCATCCGCCGTGCCAGTCTGAACGGAACTCAGAAAAAGCAACAACGCCTTTTAGCGCGGCTAGCCGAGTTTCACGACTGTTTTACGTTTACATCGAAAGTTAGCCGGACATCTTTGACGATGCACTGAATGATCAAAGAGGACACAATGTGGCCAGTCCATCAAAATACGTTCCCTTTGCTATCAAAGGAACAATAAGCGATAGAAATCAAGCTAGCCAAATGCTTGAAAATGACGTGATTCAACCGTCTGAGAGCCGTCGATGATTCAACCGTCGATGAGACTTGTTCCAATCAAGAAGGACGGCAGCTTGCCTTTCTCTGTCGACTACCGAAAGCTAAGTTATTCACTCGATAGGCTTCAATAAACACGTTACTAATCTTCCGTGGAATTAAAGAGTAAATATTTGCAAAGTTTAGTCGATCTCAGGGATCGTAAAGAACCGTTTTTGTGACGACAGGTTTTGTTTGCGAATTGAAAGTCCTACCCTTTGCTTGTTCTCTGGGCCAGCTAAGCTTCAGCGTCTCATAAATACGGTGATCTCGGAACCAAACTGCAAAACCAATCTAGTATATCTTTAGGATGGCGTAATTGTGTTTTCTGCAACGTTTTAACAACGGCTTGAACGGCTGCAGATGGTTTTTGCAAGCCATACGATCCGCAGACCTGACGCTCATGGAGAAGAAGTGTCACTTATATTTTAGTGACTGGACTTTCTTGGCCATGTCGTCGCTTACGCAGGAGTTCATTCAGATCCTGAGAACGTTGCCGCCGTCACCAATTTCCCTACACCATAAGATAAAAAAATGTCGGATCCTCTGGGCGTATTATCGACCGTTTATACCATATTTTGTGCGCACTGCGTCACGCTTATATTGCCTCGTGAGTTCTGAGGTAGTATTTGTTTAGAGTGCTGAGCAGGAAAGGAGGCTGATTTCAATTAATTGCGCCAACGTCTACACACTACCCAAGTTCTTGCTCCTTCGGTAGAGATAGCCCTTACAATGCATAATAGCAACAGGAATGCTAGCCTCGAAGCTGTGCTTGTGCAGCGCCAGGGTGTCGAGAAAAGAGTGGTCGTAAAGCAGAATTCTGTCACGCACAGAAGCAAATTCTTTGACAACTGAAAAAAAAATTCTGTGCCGTGGTATGCACAGTTATGAAATTTTGCCGTTACTTGTACATCTGTCCATTCAAGGTCATCAATGACACCATTCGCTGTGTTGGTTGGCAAGTTTCAAAGATTCTTCCGGGCAGTTAGGTCGCTGGAGTCTAACGATTGTGTACAAATCGGGAAAAAACAAGCGGACGCCGACTGCATGTCTCAATCACCGATAGTGTCGGCTGCTTCTCTTAATGAAGAGAAAGCATTCCTCAAAACCATTCAAATGTCAACCATTGCAGACGAACGACATCACAATCCTGAGCCACTTGGCTTGAATATTTATTTAGAACAACAAAGGCCTAACGCGCCCGAATTGTTTACAAGAAAATTGTCATTTGCTTTATGAAACAGTGTTCATTACAAAATGAACTTCTCGTCAGATGGGCCCGCCTGTCAGCTTGTCATCATTACCACTTTTTGCTCTCAAGTATTGGGAGCGTGCCGCAACGAGTTCACCTCTGGACAGTCAGGCTACCCACGCACACTGGGCGCAGTTCGGGACATGTGTTACTGGCCTAAACACGCCGCTACCGCGAAACGTTACGTTCGCACCTGCCTCAATTTTCAGCCGCGCGAGTTAGCTCCGCCGAAACAAGCTTGTTCTTTACACAAAGTCAAGGTTCCACCAAACCCATTTGATCACATCAAAATGTACCTTATGGGTCTACAACCTATCTTTAGTCATGGTAACTCTGGGTTGTAGTGATGACCAACTACTTTACTCGCTACGCCGAGAAAAAGCAGTCCAGAGAGGCACAGCAGAAGAGGTGGCCAGAATATTCATAGTGAACATTGCATCGAGACAAAGTGTGCCTTTGATAGGTATAACAGATCAACGAACTGCTTTCACGAAAGATAGGATGAGACAATTCCTTACGAAATGTTTGCACATAACACTGCTAAACAAGAAACTATACGAATTACCCCATTCAGTATTGTTCACGGACAAGAAGTAGGGATGATGTTGGACGCGATGTTGGCACCCAAATGCGTAGACAGTGAAACGAGTGCCGACGTGCTCACTCAACGCGCATAGGAGGCCAGTCAGATCGCACGTGAGAGAATATACCAAGAGCAAGAGTACAACGCAGGTCGCTATAACCTACGTTATACACCTGTAACATATGAAACTGGGGACAGCTTAAGGATTCGGATACTTGTACGGAGACAGGGACTGTCCGAAAAAAATTGTCTGATCGCCCATACAGTGGGAATCGATGATATTCGAAGCACGAATGAGGAAGCTTGTTATGTTCCTTTAAAATCAGCACAACGTTAAGAGGCGAAGGTAAAGAATGCCGTACACGACTTCACTGTGATAATTATCATGTTTGAATGTGTCATTTACCTTGGTCATCTGTGCACGTCACCTGATACGGAAGTGATTCTGGCGTAGATCATTGTTGTCAGTATCTGTAATTTTTCAAAGTTTTTCTGGGGCTTTGTGGAAAGCACTGTTCCAGTGACTGTGGCGATGGACGTGGTTTCGCCTGGGCTTCGACCGCAACCATCGACGTCCTCTGCAGCTACCACGAGAAAGCGTACGGGCCAACTGAGTGATGCCGACGGTGAGGACACGCTGATTTACTCTACAGCCAGCGACGAAAGCTCCGATGAAGGCGACTTCGTGCCTGGGACAAGGCGGCAGTCAAAAAGAAGACTAGTGATGCCGTCTCCATCAACTAGTAAGAATGCGACGAAGACGCGAGAGCCCACGATATACAGAATTCTGTTTGTGCCGGTCAATGCGGCTCATAGTCTCAACCGGCTCAATTGTCAAGCCACGTCTAGGTCTCTTGAGGAACTCGCCCAGGGACAGATCGCGGACGTGCGGATCGATGGCCATAAGAATATTCTCACCATAGACGTCACTCAAGGGAGCACATTGGAAGTGCAGAGCAATGTCAAGATGTTGGATAACATCAATGTTCGCTCATACATACCTGATGGCCGTGAGTCTACTGCAGGCGTCATTTACGATGTCGACTTTTCAACAGCGAAAGCGACTTTGCTGCTCTCAACAAACCGGTGTCTGCAAAAGTTACCATATTGCAAGCTCGTCGCCTTGGCAAATCACGCTGCGTGAAGCTCGTCTTCAAGGGAGACAGCCTTTCATCGCAAGTCGAGAGTCGACCATTTTAGACACACAGTGTGACCCTTTGTACCGAAGCCCCTTCAATACCGAAAATGTTAAAGATTGGGACATGTCAGTGCTGTTTGTACAAACCTGCCTGTGTGCTCGCTATGCTCATAATCAAATAGCGCAGACGCTTGCCAGGCAGAGCTCTAAAAATGTCGAAACTGTCATGGCTCTCACGAAGCATCGTCAAAAGGTTGCCCAATCATGAAAAAAAGATGCAAGTGTTGAGGCAAATGACCCAGGACGACTCAACTCACAGGAAGGCCGCTGCCCATGTACGACGCTGGTGGTCTCATCACCGGAGGCCCCTGAGGAGATCCAGTGTCGGAGCAAGGACTGAACCTCACCAAATGATCGCCGGCATACCACATAGAGCGTCGAGACACGCAAACAACAAATACTCTAAGCAAGACAAGAGCATCACCGGCTCGTCTGAAGCATGGCCGGCGCTGCCAACGATAGACCCGCCGTTTGAGCTGCCGCGTCGCTCGTCTACAACCACTCCGGAACAATAATGCGGTGATAGTCGCGATAAAGAAATCATAGTCATGGTAAAGGCCCTGATGAAGACCATTCGTATGCTCCTCACTAGCATTGACAGTCCGGCTGCTGAGAGCTGCACTTCAGTTGGTGGATGCGCTGAAGCCGGTGCTATCAAGCATGAAAAGGCACCATGGCTCCGCCTCTGCAATCCTTTCGTAAAGAAGTCAAAGGAGCTTCAATATTTCAGTGAAATTTCCGAGGCCTCAAGCGCCACATTTCTGATAGCCGACAACTTGTGTTTAAAAACCAGTTTCCAGTCATTGTTATCTGTGAGCCACAGCTACACAATGCAATACGACTATCAAGGTACAAAACCTTCAAGCCCGCTACCTGCAACGAACAGAGTAAAGTCATTGAATATATCAGATGTGACCTTACCTATTTTGTGCACCTTGTAGCACCTGACAATGACAACCAGTATGTCTGCTTGACAGTGAAACGTAGCGACCTCAATTTCACGCTAGTAGGCGCATATATATCACCTTCAAGCCGTTTTGAATCTGAAAGACTTCGTGCGCTGTTAACAGCCGGAGAGTTCAACTCTCACCACCGACTATGGGGAAGTCAGGAGACATACCGTCGTGGAAGGCAAGTATTCTCCTTTGCTCTTGAGCAGCAGTTGCTTTGTGTAAACGACGGAAGCTGAACGTTTCTATGGGGAACGACATACAGCAGCTGCCTTGACTTGACATTTGTGTAACGAAGCCTAAATTGTAAGGTCAAGTGGTTCGCAGACGATGAAACTCATAGAAACGACCGCATACCATCTTATAAAGATCAAGGGCCAGGAAAAATTGCCAAACTACGACACTTCGACTCGCATCGACTAGATAAAGTTCAGGTCACTGACGGAAAAGAGGTGTCAAGAAACTGAAGCGCCTCCTCTTGACACCCTCGAGAATATGATTAGAGGTGCTACTCAAAAAGCGACTGATCCTATTAAACATATTTTAAAATATTGTCAACATGAAGCGGAATCGAAACGGCTCAGAACAATCCAGTCGTTGTGCCGATCGAAAATATAGGCGCACTAAGTCCACTCACGACTTGAGGGAGGCATGGCGCCTACAGAAAAAATTCTGCAGCGAATCAATTCACTTCAGGCCTTTCAGTGGAAATTTCCGTGCGAATCCTTGGATCCACACAAGCTTTTGACGCAGACATGGAGGATTGTTCGCGGCCTACGAACATCGCCACATCAACATCACCCCTTCAAGTGTCGGTCTCTCCACCAAGGCCGCACCAAAATTGAAGTAGCAGAAGATTTCTGCATGAAAGTTGCTGGTCAGGCGTTCGCGTGCACCACACGTCACCTAGAAAACGCTCCAGTCTCTAGAGATTCACTAATGAACACCTTTATCTCTCTAGAGGAATTCCAAGCGGCCTTGAAGGCATGCAAACAATCTTCATCACCTGGTCCGGATAGGATCACGTACATGGCTCTTTGCAACCTCGGTGAAGCAGCTCGACGGCCCCATCTATTCGTGTATAACGACTCACGAAGCAGCGGATCTGTTCCTCATTCGTGGAAATCCAGCGCCCTCGTCCCTGTGCTTAAAACAGGTAAATCTCCTCTGGACTTGACCTCTTATCGCCCCATCGCGCTCACCAGCTGTTTCGGGAAAGTGATGGAGAGGATGATTCTGACTCGCCTAGAGTGGTACCTCGAGCACCACGAGGTGTACCCTGATGCTATGACGGCATTTCGGCGTGGGTGGTCCGCAATTGATAACGTTATAGACCGATCTCATCTGTTCAACCTGAAAAAAGACTGAAACGTTTATCTGCGGCGTTGTTCTTGGATGTGAAAGATGCATACGATAACGCATCACATAAAACAATTATTGATGTTTTCGAAAATGTTGGATTAGGGGCTCAGGTTTACCAATGAATCGACAGCTATTTGAAAGGCAGAAGTTTCTTTTTACAGATGCAGAATGGCACAACAACGCATCATTGCATCCGTCGTGGTGTTCTTCAAGATAGTGTTCTTAGCCCCACACTTTTCAATCTAGCGCTCCTCGGCCTGGTTGACGCACTTCCAGAATCTTTCCATCTATCAATATATGCAGACGACATCTACACCTGGGCGTCAGGCGTAAGACGCCTTCAATTGCGCGCGCGGCTTCGTAGAGCGGCTAAACTAGCGACAAAGTACATGGAAGAACGGGGACTAGAGCTGTCATTAGAGACGTGCTCGCTTATAGCATTCACGCATAAGGTGATGAGCCCATATGTTAATAAAATCAATGGACACAGGATCAACTATGTGAAGACCAACCGAATCCTCGGAGTCATAGTAGATCGCGACCTCTCCTGGAGCTCTCACATCGCCCACATGAAAACTAAACTCACCATGATCACCCACGTGCTCAGGTTTCTTGCTAGAAAAACGTGCGGTGCATCGGTACGAGTAATGCTTCAACTGTACACTGTTCTTCGGTTAAATGCGATACAACTTACCCGTGCTTTGCGGGATCTGAAAAACAAACTTACGCGTCCTCCAGTGGACCCAAGCCCTAGCACTGAGAATACGCCTTGCTCTCCCGAGATGCGCGTATACAGCAGCGACAGTCATCATTGCGGGTGATTATCCAGTCAACGCATGCATCCGCGTAGACGATTTGAGAATGCACATAAGACATTTCGCTCGGCTTCCATCTCATCACCTTGCCTTGCTTCGAACCACCTCGCTTCACTTCGAAGGCCTCACTCAGCGTTCAGCGCAACTGTAGCTCAGCGTTGCGCAGTGCTTTCATTGCACTTCACGCAGGCAGCACGGCCGCCGATACCAATATAGTGCCTACACCCATTCAAAGCCCTTCTTACAATTACTGGCATCCGAAATAAAAAAAAAGTCGTCGCATCTAGCCCTGAACCAGGCCACTATACTCTTTCTGCAGGAGAATCCCAACGGACGCCTTCACATATACACGGATGGCTCAGTGTCTTCAGTAAGCTCTGCAGGGGCGGTGGTTATTCCCGCGAAGCATTTCATAAATAAATTCATCACATCGCATTTGACGTCGTCGACAAGTGCAGAACTCGCCGCCATACGTGCAGCTCTGCAGTTTATAGTTGAAGAACTTTCGGAAACTTGGTCTATCTTCTCGGACTCGAAGGCAGCTCTTCAATGTCTCATGTCACCCTTTCGCCATAAACCTAATGAAAAATTAGTAGCTGAAATAAGGCTTCTTAATCACCAAGCAGTCGAGAAACAGCACAGCATAGTGTATCAGTAGATACCACGTCATTGTGGTATATATGGCAATGACTGCACAGATGAGGCCACTAGATCTACACACGACAGTATCCAATACACAGCAATCCCGTTTTCAAGAACCGACGCAGCTACAAGACTTCGTTCGCTTGCGCGTGACCTCACACTGGTACAGTCGAACTCAACAGATATCAAAAACGCGCACCTCCATAACTTGGATCCTGATCTGCAGCTTCGTCTTTCCCAAGGATATCTCGAGCTGAGGAGACTCTTCTATGCCGCCTGTGGCTTGGAGAGTCCTTCACGAACGCCTACTCTTATCTGAATGGAATGGCCAGCTCTTCTACATGCACTTACTGCAGCTGCGAAGAAACCATCGCGCACCTTCTGTGTGAGTGCCCCCATTTCAACGCACAAAGACAAGAACTCACTGCAGCTCTAGATGGACTGGACGATCGGCCTTTGTCGGAACAAAGGATTCCGGGTCATTGGCCGAGCCCATCCTCTGCCCAGAAGGCTTTGAAAGCTTTGCTGCGCTTTTTGCGGACAACTGGCCTCAGAGACATACTTTAGTGTCTTATACTCTTGGATGTTGCCTTTCCTCTGTCGCAATTATTTTGTAATTTCTCTCTCTCTTCACATTTATTTTTAACACTTTTTATTCCCCTCACCTCTTTTCCCAGCACAGGGTAGCCAGCCGGTGAAATAACTGGCTAGCCTACCGGTCTTTCCATTTAAAATTTCTTCCTCCTTCTCACCTGATACGAAACTCGGTATATGTGGAGCTAGAGAAATGGCCTGCGAGCATGGTATGATCGTAGCAAGTAGTGAAGTTTTACGACACGCATGCCATGAATATCATGTATGAACGTGTCGTTTACTTTCATCGTCAATTCACGTCACGTAATACAAAATTTGATATGTATGTAACTAGTGAAATGGCCACGAGCACGCTGTGAACGTAGCATGTAGTCAGGCTTTACATGACATGCATACTGAAACTGCCGCGAGCGGATCCCAAAGGGCACCATAAACTCCGACGTCACGTTTATGGGCGCGCACGCGGGACGCAGCGACGGTACGCTACCAAAACGCAAGCACTCTATCCGCGATGAGGTCGGGCTATAAGCGGCAGCACTGCGCCGCGAAAGTGTGGATAGGATTTCGGAGGCGCGTATAGAAATACACGCAGTGGCATATCGTTGCGTGCGGTCAGAGCTGATTGCGTGTGATTGGAGCCAACAAAGGACTAGTTAATGGGACAAGCATGTTTCTTGTTTTGTTTTTTTTCAGGTGAAAATTTCCACTGTCTTCCATCACTCACTAGCAATGCTACACAAACGCTGAGAACAATGTAAAAAAGACAAAACTTTCAGTGTAGTGATACGACATTATGTATAGGGCATACCGTCTGAATTAATTTTCAACGTTTGGGATCTTTGAAGCGTTTTTAAAACTAAGCACAGGGTTGCGCACGGTAACTCGTGTCTTAAGTACAGTGTAAGTACCGAAGTGTCACAGTTTATGTGATAGTAATATTTCCATAGAAAAAACTCCCAAGCATTTCCTCGAGGGTGAACATGGTTAAGTGCGAATGCACGCGGTGATGCTATCGACATTCTCGATGTCATCCGCGTCGTCTCCCCCCTGGGAGCGTTCACCTTCACAAAAAGCCGCATCATCATCATCGAAGACACCCAGCCGACTCCAGTCGATGCGCACGCCGCTAGCACATGCTCCCGGTACTTCAACCACGCCAAGATGTTACCGCGCTTCACCAGTCCGCGCCTGTATGTAGTCGGACTCACTAGCCTCCGCTTCACGTGCACGTCTATCGGAATGTCCTCGGGAACCAGCCGCGGAAGACACTCCACCACGCTCGGAACGTCGGTGGACACGTTCACGATCTGTCCCTTAATGCCGTACTGACCGTTGCCCCGCGTGAGCCGCCTGATGCTCATGAAGGGGAGTCGAGGCGAGATGAGGCGTTCTTCCACCGGGTTCAGATCGGGGAGGTCCGCGGGACGAGGCGGGTACGCGTAGCCGTGGCTCTTGCTCAACGGCGGAACCCACCCGGCCAGCAGGGACTCTCGGCAAGACGCTCACACCCAGAACGCACCGAAGGGAGCCAGCCGCGGGTCTTGTGCATCCATGTCGTCGCATCGGTGTTCGCCCGACCGTCTTCCGAACTCGTTCCAAAAAACCCGCAACGCGTTCAACCTGTTGGTCTCGTTCCTTACGCCGGAAATGCAGCTGAGGTTGTTATCGAACCACAGCCGGTCACACACGGCGCAGCTGTGACCGAAGCTGTGATCCACAAAGTCGCGCTTGAAACGCGCGTCCGGACGAGCAAAGTCCAGGGCTAGCACCCTCTCCCACGCGGCACGTTCACTGGCTCGAACGGCTTCGGGAACGTCCACTCGCCGTTGACAATTGCGAGCGGCGTCTTGACGCCGGCCTTCATAGCCCTTCTTCGCCTGACGCTTGCGTTGTCGTTCCGCTTCTTGGGCCGCGTTCGCGGCTCGATGCTGACGCCTCATCTCGGCCTCGCGAGCGCGCAGTTCACCATCCGCTGCACACTTCGCGCGCTTGTCCTCGGCCTCGCGAGCGCGAAGTTCGGCATCCTCTGCACGCTTCGCCCGCTTGTCCTCGGACTCGCGAGCGTGCAGTTCGGCATCCACTGCACGCTTCGCCCGCTTGCACTCGGCTTCGCGAGCACGCAGTTCGGCATCCACTGCACGCTTCGCCCCTTTACGTTCGGTCTCACGAACCCTTCGCAGCGCCGCCTTGTCTTCCAACGTCGGCGAAACCGCCGCGGTACTGTCACCTCTACGACGGGTGCAGCGCTGGCATTCGGTTGTACTGCATTCGTTGTTGATGGTAGCGTTGCCTCCGGGACTTCCATCGCACGACCCGCTCTCGACGGGAGACTGAAAGAGAAGGCGGGCGCGCGAGAGATAGGGGTGCGCGCGCAGCTGCAGCGAGCGAGGAGAGCAGAGGAGCGAGCGAAGGGGGAGGGGGACGAACGCAGCGGCGTTAAAGATATAAGGCGCGTTACTAACACCGATATCAGCGTCGCGTCCGTGGCTTATTCGGTAGAACGTCGCGCTGCAGCCCGCCCAGTTCTCTTTCTTTTAAAGATAGAGAGAAGACTGCGGACGCCGCCGACGGCAGTGGATGGTTTGGGGTCGCTTATAAAGTGTATTCACACATAATATAGTAATATTTTTAGGCAGTGGTAACTAAGACTCCTCGCATGATGAATAAAGTACAGTGCCGTAGTTCTGAACCTATCAACCGCGCGCAAGTGCACGACGTCAAGCCTTTTTTACAACCAATAAGCCGTTATAACGTGCTATATTCCCTTAGCATTCTATAGTTCTCATGATTGGGAGAATGCCAAAAGCACTTTGCAATGTGCTTGAAACAGAAAGCAGCACCCACTCTGAAATTTAGATGGTGAATGAAGGGTACGAAGACATTAAACCGCACTTTGGAAAGCTGCACTCGCCGATTTATTAATAAGCATTAAAAGCCGAGGAAGATAAAATGCATTTTTACGTTGTTTCAGGCATACGTAAAACAGGTACACTCGCACTGACAAACCACACTTTGAGAACGTGCACGACGTACGTGCACATAGAAACACGACGTGGCTAGCAGACAACGCACGGAGTAATGCACACTTCACCATTGTGGCCTTCTGCCGCCGGGCGGCAACTCTGCTCGCTTTCGCAGCCAATATTCTGATGCCAGGCGCGACCTGCGCTACCAGCGTCCCTCAGCACGGCCCAGCGGCAACCAGTACGAAATGCGACATGCTGCATTTCGCGCCAATGACGTTACCCAGACACCACTGCGTTTGCCTCTCTGTGATGGACGAACGCTGGACGCGCTCAATTGCGCATGCGTCAGAGCAACACAGCGTGGCGTGCGCCTGCAATGTATATGGCAGGGAGATGGGCGCCTGGCGTAGCAACGCCGGCCTGATGCGACAAAACGAACGCCGACCCGCACCTGGGCCAAGTCACGTTGACATGTATTGGCACCTGGGGTGAGCTATGTGGTCTTACATGACACGCATCTGATGATCATCATGTTTGCACCAGTCACATACCTTCGTCATCCATTCACGTAACGTTAGACGCGCTTGGCATATGTGAATCTAGCGAAACGGCTGCGAGAGCATCTTGAGTGGGGCATGTAGTCCTGTTGTTACATGACACGCACGTCATGATTACCATTTGTGGCCGCGTTATTAACCTATGTCGTCTGGTCATGCCCCGTAATAACAAATTTGGTACAAGTGAAGCCGGTGAAATGACCACGAGCACATCATGAGCGTACACATGTAGTCATGTTGTTAAATGACACGCATCTAATGACTATCACTCCTACACCAGTCACATACCTTCGTCATCCATTAACGTCCCGTAATGCCTAGTTTTGTATATGCGATGCTAGCGAAACGGCCGTGAGCACATCATGAGTGTGGCATGTAGTCAAGATTTTGTCGCTTGTGTTCAGCATGCAGTCATGTCATACCATACCAGTTTTTAGGGGCGAAGCTCCTTATGGCGTGGCTTGGGCGTCCCTCGTATGTAACCACCAGTGGCACATACCCGAAATAGGTATAACACTTGACCTACAAGGTGGTGCCAGTGAGAGATTTCTTCTGTGCATTGTTTAACAATAAAAAATAGTGCTCAATGTACATGCCAATGGCTGCTAATAGGGAATGAGAGACATGAGCATTCGGCTTTTAGTCAACGGGCACGCTGCAATCCCCACTAGCAGCCATTGGCATGTACATTGAGCACTATCGGACAAGAAAGGGATGCTACATTATACTCGCTGGGTGTAACCTCCTTAGCTTTAGAAAGGTTTAGCGAGCGTTGAGCCACAGTGCCATGAATAAAATGAACTTGTATATACCATGAATGAACTCAAGGTGGTTAAAAATGAGAAGTAGATGCGAAGCGCAAGCCGTAAGAAAGTAAAGGCCGAATTCTCCTGTCTCTCATTTCTCATTAGCAGCCATTGGCATGTAAACTGAGCCCTATCTGACAGGGAAAGGTTGCTACGTTATACTCGCTGGGCGTAACCTCCTTGGTTTTCAAAAGGTTTAGCGAGCGTTTGGTCGCAGTGCCATGACTACAGTGAACTAAAATATACCATTAACTCGAGGTGGTTAAAGGTAGGAAGTGGACCCAAAGCGCAGGCCGTAAGAAAGTGTGCGTGTGCCACCTCTCGTTTAGTCCTTGGAATGTCCGCTGGATGGCGGTGCTTCTATATGGGGAATATATGATAAAAAGATGCGAGATGGTGGGACTTGGAGTGTTGAATAGATGAACGAACGGACACACAAACAGATGCATGGATGGACGCATGAACGGACGCAGGGGCGGATGCAAGAAAGAACGCAGGGACGGGCGCACAAACAGACGCATGGACGGTCACACAGACGGACGCATGGACGGACGAATGCTTCGCCCCACTCTCCATCATTCACTCCGTGGATATGCTGCCATTTTTTTTCAACATGCCATATGAACGAAACCACCCCAAGAGCAGCACAACCGTGAAGTGTAAATCGTGACATTTGTGACGTACATGTCTTGGTATTCATGTTATGTCGAGCACATTTATGCTCGTCCTACATTCATGTTATGGCGTACGAAGTTTGGTATCGATAGAATTATCAAACGGCCAGCAGAGCTAAAAGTCGAAGGTGGCCTGATAGATAGATAGATAGATAGATAGATAGATAGATAGATAGATACGCTTAAAGTTGCCGAAGTTCACTAAGAAATTCTTCGCATTTAAAAGCTGCTCAGGAGATACTTCGGACCTTATCCGGTTGTGGCAAATGCCGCCCCTGATTTGGCAGATAACGAAGACGATGTGAGCTTCGACAGTCTCGTGGAACGGAACAATGACCGAAGAAGACCACGTGTTTGTGTTCAAGTTTTTGTTTTGGATGCTGCAAAAACGGGTTGTTTGTTTTTGGACAGAACGCGTCAAGGCATTCGATTTACAGCGAATCGCTACAGTATCAGCTGGATTGAATATAAAGGAGACAATGAATGAAGGCTTGTACCTGATGACAATGATAGGTTTAACAGTATTAGTAGAAATAACAAAAATGCAGTTTATTTTCATTGTACTAGTAGGTTAGTTGAAGAAGATTTCTTTTTCTGGTATGAAATTTATTTACGACATTGATTTTTACAAAAGGTGGTGAACTGGGTACAAACTTTTATTGTAGACATTTCTATATATCATCACTCCGCTTTCGAATCAATTTGTAGCTTTTGAGGTGTGTCACACCTGGAATGAATCGAGAAATTCATCGTTAATAATCAAACAATCAGTCACGAGCATAAAACACAATCTGACTCTCCATGTAAATGTGGGTGTTTTTATGTTTTCACCACTCATTGCTGATACTTCTATAATTGTTGAACATTTTCGGGACTCGCAATCTGTACATAGGATATACAGCCGCAAAGTAATCAAAGGCAGACAGGACAAGATTTGAAACTTCTGCAGTTACAACCTGCATATGTAATAGTTTGCGAAGAACATTTGTTTTTCAGTGATGATTTTTTCGTCCAGGGCTGTTTTGCTTCGAACATTGCAATGTACGTACATATGGGTGTAATGCCACTGAGGAATACTCTAGGGTGCGCGTTATTTGCCCAGAATAACTCAGAGGCGAACACAATCCCAATTTTCATCTCACTTGGTCTATTGAAGATCTGTCCGCAATGCTCCCCTCCAAAAACTTACTGAACCTAACGTGGCTTGGCACTGCATCCGGAATTGGAGGTATTCTTTTTTTTTCTTCTTTATCCAATACTGCAGATCTTATACAAGTCCAAGGAGTGTGGGGGAAGAAAAAACAACAAACAACAAAACGAAGCAAACATAATTATGGATAACACAATTAGCAATGAACCCAATGTGAATAAATGCTACAATGAATCATTCCTGCCTGTTACGGTGCAAGGGAAAAATTGAGTAAATGTGTTCTTGTATAATAGGGTGTCAAAGAATTAGGATGATAGGGCGAGTGAGCCTTGATGTTGAATATGAAAGCCAGGGTGAGGGGATAATTGCGAGTTTCCGATGCCAAAGGAGGTAAAGAAATGCTAAACATGAAGCTTTCCGTCTCAGTGCAAGGTATGGCATGTAGTTAGCATGCATTAGTTCAGGGGGTGAGTCATACGAAGAAAATTTGGAATAAATACACCTGACTGCTTCCTTTGCACGTTCTCTAGGTGAGTAGTGATTTATTTAGTAAAGGGGTCCCACAATACATATGCATATTCATGTTTCAGCTAATTATGGTGTAATAAGAAAATAATTTTACAGATGGAGGAGACTGTGTGAGCTTATGTAATTTGCGGTATGCAGAAGGACAAATACAATGTGTATTTCACCATAGGGTGTTACTAACAGTTACACAAAAGTACTTGTATACCGTTTTCTCGTGCCATGGTACTAAGCCTAGCCTGTTGTTAAACGAAAGGGTAGCTTTTCAGCGAGAGAAACGAAAATAAAGTGCCTTGTCATTGTTTAAATTCATATCCCTTATGTTACACCAATCAGAAATGTTAGCAAGAGGAGAGTTAGGGTGGTGCTGATTGTTAGGTAAATTGATTTCATAAAACAACACGCGGTCATCTGCAAACAATCTAAATTCAATGCTAGGATCAATGACAGCAACGATTTCAATAACGTACAGCAGAAACAACAATGGCCCCAATACACTCCCTTGGGGGACCCCGCAGCCAACCGGAAGATAGCCAGATCGCCACTCACTAACTTCCACACACTGGGATTGATTAGTCAGACAACTTTTAAATTATGTGATCGAAATTTCCGAAAGTTGAATTTTTCTGAGCTTTATAATTAGTTTGTCGTGCGGAACCCTATCAAAGGCTTTGCTAAAGTTTAGAAATATTGCAACAATTTGACCATTCTTATGACAAGATAAAGCGAGTGAATGGAGAATTGTAACTAATTGGGTAACTGTTGAGTAGCCTTTTCTGAACCCATGTTATTAATTAGACAAGACAGGATGTTCATCTAAAAATTCATTTATTTGATTGGCGATAATGTGCTCAATAGGTTTACAACTGATGATGTAAAAGATATCGGTCGATACTTTTCCAATCAAAAGCCATCACCTTTCTTGTGTATGGGCACGACTCTGGCTACCCTCCAGTCATTCAGTAGTTTACCACGAAGTAAAACTTACGGTGAAGTGTAGCAAAATACGCTTTGATAGACTCAGCATATCGTTTCAGAAATATGTTAGGAAGGTTGCCACGACCACATGAAGATTAATTTTTTAAATTCAGTACCATAAATTCTGCGCCCGGGTAAGAAATAAAACTGACATCAGAGGGATGAAAATTTGTCACTGGCTGGACAAACACCAAACTTAATAAAAACGCTCTGGAAACACTCATTCAAACGGCATCTGACGTAACCAGGGTCAGTAACCATTGAACCATTTTTTTACCGTTAGCGATTGCCTGAACACTAAGCCATGCACCCATGCCTATTAAATTTGAACTAAAAGAATTGTCTATAAATGTATCTGCTGACATTACAAAAAACGCCCGGCCCTCGCGGAAGAAGCAGCAAAGTCACAGCGAAGGCTACGAGAGCAGTCTATCAAGGCGTTTTCGCTGGGTAACAACTGCTGCAAGTCACTAGGTAACAACTGCTGCAAGCACACTTTCTTGATACCCACTACAGCAATTATATTAAAACAATTTCTGGTAGTAGGCCGGCATTCGCTATTCTGGTTTTAGTCATCCCTCTGAGAAGCGTGGTATCCGCATAACACTTGCACGAAATTTTGTGCCTATTGCTCATGCTGCGGCTCACGACGATGTATAAATATACCTGAGGTGGGTATCTGCCACAGTTAGTGGGTGAACCAGAACAAGCTTTTGTAATGGGTTCGGGCAGTAGACGTCCCACAGGTTACGCTATTCGCATTGTGCGACGACTACTTGCTGTTTCCTCTTTTTTTTAACGCTTTCCATGTCGTATTTTCGAGATTGCTTTTCCAACATCAAGCCGGCTTAAGGCAAGTTTACCAACAGGTCCCATGCAACGGCGTCGCTCTGTGGTAGAATACTGAACGGACACCTAGCGGATCAGGATTTGAGCTTTACTGTAACATTAGTAGTAGGTGTTTTTGTATTTTCTTGTGATGTGGTTTTGGACGCCGGTGGCAGCAGCGAACAACTGGCACGCGATCCAAATGGCGAGTTCAAAGCAGCTTTTGCAGTAAAAGCAATTGGGAGCCAGTACGCTTGGCGCAGGTGTTTCACTGCACTATCTCGTATTGCTGGACAGAACTCGGGCAGCTAGAAACCTCGTTATGTGCATATTCAGAACTTGAAGGTGCCCAGCAACACCCATTGAACATGGTCAGAAAACGCTGCCAATTGGTAAAAGAAGCTACCGACACCATGCGAGTCAAATATTTTAGCACAGCATGGGACCTGCAATTCACAATAAATTATCAAAGTCAGCAGGAAATCGCTTTCGCTTCTCTCGACAAATTATGGCATATACCCAAAAAACACACGTAAAAAGACCATCTATCAGCCACTGGCTGATTTCAACATGGCGCACTCGCTCGTTACGGAGATCACCGCGGGAGGCCACTACTTGTCCACCCGTGCGATCGCGATCACACTGAAAAAGCCACGCATTCAAAGAAAAAAAAAAGAAAGGGATGAAAGTTATGAGGACCACGTGGGTTTTCTGTGGCCCTGCTATCTTTTCCTGCTTAGCTTTCAGTGCTTTCATCTGAACCAGAGAAGAGAGAATGCAATTGCAGCCCGCGACAAAGCTTTTTAACTCCAACTGGACGGATTTTTAAAATTTTTGTCGCGTTGAATTTATGAGGTAATAAGCTCTTTCAGCGAATTCATTCTATGGTTACTTGAAGAAATGTTTCAGTGCCCCTTTAAAAAACTTCAGATAGTTCCTACATCGATGAAACTGAATTCCTAAACTAGGATTTCATAATCACACTATCGTAATTTCATTTTCAAAGCTGTAAATTGCTGGAAACAGCAGTAATCTCCGCCCATCTAATCCGGAAACAGCGTTCCGAGGGTGAAATCCTTAAGTATTATGAAAGAAAGAGAAGTAGCACGCCAGTCATGCCCCCACCGAAGTTCCCTTGCTCGCACTTCTCTGATTCGAAAAAGGCCACAGAAATCATCATGATTATAGGTCTAGAATTTTCAACTTTCGCGCACTCTCGCAGAGTAACCGTGAGCCCAACAATCAACAGATGTGTCTGTTTTAGCACATGAATAAATATTTAGCAAATTTGTGCATTTCAACTCCTCAAGACGGCCTATTGAGCTCGAATGCCTGCGTACATCACAATTGTCTGTCTTTGGGTGCACCCCGTTTGATCTTGTGAACAATTTGACGCTGTAAACATACTTATTGTACTTGTGGATGCATGACCAAATTTCGTTTCGCTCTTCTCCACGTGTCAGAATACTGAACGCCAAACTTTTACTTTATCGGATTCGGAAACTGTTTCTGAAAATCCCTGGCGTTGTTTTTTGTTTGCACGCAGAATAGGTGATAGTAAAAGGACTTTTCAAAAAACCCAGCCCAAGAATTAAAAATTTATAGGAAACGATGCCTTTTGTATCCTATGAAGAGGCCAGTGTCCTACGACAACCATTTAGAGGATTCTGCCTGCAGCAGTTACAGAATAAGCGGCTCCATAAAAATTCCTTCTACATCGCGTATCAAAACCTCCTTCTGGCGACAAGTTTCTGCGCTCGTTTTCTTTTTGTACATAGTATGCGGCATGCCCACTTTGTCGTACCGTTATACAACGAGTTCCCATAGAGTGAGGCCAGTTTTTGATAGAGCTACACCTTTTAACCAAGGGAATAAATTTTTCCCACACGCAATAATTCAATTTCGCCAAATCACCAGGAAATAAAACGTGCACGTGGGAAGCGCATGAAACGTGAACTTAACCAATCTATAAATCAGCTGGGTACACTGGTTCGAAAAGTTCTACTTACCAAGAAACTATTATGCGCTTCAGACCATCATGACACGAAATGTTTGCGCAGGGGCACCGGAGCTGTAATATTTGCCCTGGTAAAATTGGAACTGCGCCCAAAAGGCAGCCAGCTGTGAAAGTAAAATATCAATATTAAATACATATATATTAGACTAACTGACACCCATGAATATTTCTGAAGTAAACATTAGGTTTATGAAGTAAATATTGTTATGCAAGTGTTGGTGCCAGTGTCGACAAGAGAATGCTTCTAGCCATAGAAGCTGTTGAAGTGTCTCGGTCTCAGAACTGATTGTGTCGCACTTGCCTGAGGGCGTATGCAACTTCGACGGCAACTATACTTGTACCAATATTCATGAGTTTATGTGCGCAAGCACATTTCGGGCCATAAAAACTTCATTGCGAAGACCCGTAGAAAAGGGTGGGAGTAGGGAAGTTCTGAAACAATACATCGGACCCAGCTTTGAAAAAGAAAGCACCAAAGCTTATCTCGGCCCTGAAGCAAGATTTTTATACCATTCTTATGATACTGGACCGGGTGCTTTAGCAGGAGTTTAAAACGATAAGCACAACGTTTGGGCTCATAAAACTAACTTCTGATGTTTCCAGTGTACTTAGCGAAAAGTTTTTTTTTCTTTCCACAGTGACAGTGCTACTTTACGAGCTAAATGTGTGATGCATCTTCTTCTAACATGGAAGCTGGACGTTCAAGTATCCGAACCCTTTTTATTGTCAACGCGTCTTCCGACCAGATCTAACGTGCAACCCGCCTATTGGCGCACAATCGAGACCACCAGATACTACAAAGAATCGCGCCGCAATCTTCTATAATGCAACATGAAGAACACAGGCATTGGGCCTTGAGCCCGCGTGTGTTTGCTGCTTGTCTGTGTTTTTGCTTAACTCTGGCAACTGACGAAACACTTGTACCATCGCCCTTTTGGATGTTACAATATCCAGAGTCTTTATCACATGATAGTGTTATAGCTTGGCAACTCTGTTTTTTTCTTTTGGCCGCATGCCTAACGTGCAGCCATAAAATATCTTTGAATTGAACTCTGCCTCAACGAGAACAAAGAAACTACCGTTAGATTTGAGCTGCCGTAACAGGTCAGCCTGTTATCGCCGCAAACATGCATTTTATATTCCTTGCCGGAATTCTGCATCGCAGAGTTCTGCAGCTTCCATACTGTGCGTGTTTTTTGCCACGAAGAGAGCGCCAACCTGCTTATCAGAAAAACGTAGCGCGGCATTTAGACGGTGGTGGCTATTGTTCCAAGTTTTACCCCACGAAAAGCTACACCATGCCATTTATCGGCAGTTATAAGTACGAATTCCAATAAAGTAATTCATAAGAGGGCAGTAACCATGACTGGTAACAAGGAAAAGGTACGGAGCTCTATAAAATGAATATAGAGTAAAAAACCCAACAAAAATTTGTCAATCAACTTGCAAAGCTTGTCTTTTTTATCAAAGCTTGTCTATCATTTATTGTAATAAAGGCAGACTACATTGCCTGCCTGATTCATCGTCTATGGTACAGTGCGCTATACCATATATGTTTAATGAGAAGTTGCCTGTTGCGTATGGCTCCGGCTACTCCTCTTCTTTTGCATGGCACTCGAGTGTTAATGTTATCAATAACATTAAAGTAGTGCAAAATTGACCACATGACAATGTCCACTCACAAAACAGAGCTTCTGGTAGGCAGAAGGTTTGCTTGTTAGATTTCTTTGCTATTTAAATAATAGTTCTTTGGAATCACCATTCATTTGTTCGTTTAAAATATTAGGTTTGTACCTACTTTATTCGTACGTCACCTTATGATTGTGCACTTTCATATTCCGTAGATGTCTGAAAGAATATTTCCTTTTCATAAAATTTTGAAAGTTTTTTCGCCATTACAATAGTTGTCGGTTTAATGACCAATCTCCCCGTAGTGGCTATGATCGAAAGCATATAAGAACAAGCAAGCAAGCAAGCAAGCAAGCAGGCAGGCACGCTCTTAGCAAAGGAATCGTTGAAGTGAAAATTTCTAGTTTGGGCAGAGGGAGACTCTTCTATTCTTTCAACGTGCCGTTTAAGTTGCCTATTCTAAGGTTTCAATGCACTATAGCTCACAGAAACCTAAGCAATGCGCTGAAAAAAAAGTGTTTTTTTTTCTCACTTTTCCCGATCAGAAGAGTCTTCTTATCGCAGCCATTGACATTCTGAAGCATCAAGATTATGGCCAACGCTACAAGGGCAAACACGCAGCGCTTCATTGTATTTGCTGTCAAGTGTTCGGTTTATATCCTGTAAAAAAGACATATACACCTATATGCAAACTTGAAAAATCATTGCAGAAAGTGCAACATCTTGGGGTCTTATTGATGGTTAGCAATAATGGCGTCTCCAGCATGACATTAACGTACACCTCTGACAATTCAGAGAAAATTAATATTTATTTGTTGTCACGAAGTTTCAGTTGCCAGTACTTTTTGGTGCCATAAATAATAGCATGACAACATGATGAATACGTTTATCAATATGGTTAAAAGAGCATTCACCAGATAACCACTGAACACAAACAAATCACCAAAACGAAAGAGAGAGAGAGAGAGCCGGCTTAGAAACGAGCAGCTATACAACTTTCAACTTCGACTTTCAGGAAACCCTTTACGGTGGTTCAGATATTATGGTGCTCGAGTGCTGACGCGAAGATTATGACAACAAATCCCCGTCGTCATTGCCACATTACGACGAAAACAAAATGCTAGAGAACCACCAAGTTTTATGTAGAAGCGGGTTAAATAACAGGCCGTAAAAATTTCCGAAGTCATCTACCATAGCACTTCTTATAAGTTTGTACTAAAGTTACACACAGCAAGGGCCATAAAGTAAAAAGAGAGTGGTTAAAAATATTACGATTAAAGTTTGTATTGATCAATTACAAGTTACCTGTCACGAAATTACGCGTGTAAAATATAAAAACTTCAGACAATGCGGCTGACATCCGTAATTATTCATGCTTTTTCGCAGTTGACGCTTATCACGTCGCAGCAATGGTTATGATCCTATTGCTCAATGTAAAATTATCTTGATTCATTTTGTGAATTTGAAATTTTAAGGTTGCTGAACGGTGGCTGGGACTCCTTTGGAATCTGAACGGTGGCTGGGACTACTTTTGTAATATTTATAGCTTTCTGTACTTTAATATTACGGAACCCTTGTTGAGCACATAAGAGCGTGATGACGGGACACAAGGGGCTAAACCGTTTTATGTGTTGAGCGGATTGTACTTTAGCGAAGCGCGTGCTTTTTGCGATCACTTATTATGAGTTCGTTGATTTAAGAGTGTTATTTTTTACCTTATCTTCAGTGTTACTAAGCAGGTTTCCGTCAAAACGTAATGTATGGTTGAGCTGTATAGCTCTTGCTTCGTTAATTCACAAACATCAATTATGCCCTCAACCAAGCAAAATAGTTAAAAAGAAAATGACATCAGGCAGTGCTGAACGCAAGCTTTGAACAGTAAAGAAAAATGGCGGAAGCATGTCTATTGTCTGGCGTGAAGAGGATAATCCAGGGGAAGACTAAAATTTCTTTTCTCTGTACGTCATGCATAAATGTTATGCAAAGGCTCTCTAACGAAAAACATATTTATGTATTTGTTATATAGAACACGACAGGGAACAGAAAATTAAATTAACAATGCGAAACAACATACTTTTTAACCTCCACACACTTGAGTGAAAGTGTCGTTAAAAAACAGCCTACAAAATTTTGCTTGCTCATATGCTTTACCTTATACTTGCTCAACTGCTACTGTTACGAACCCTTCAAAAACGCTAATGTTTTAAAGGTGAAATTTTTAACGCTATCTTCAAGAAAAAACACTTTCAGCATAAAATAAAATTGAGTTTTGTCAATATCTTTTGCAATGCTAGCCTAACTGGGAGGCTCACTCAGCAGAACTGCTCTTTGTTTTCATGAGTGTGAATTCTGGCGAGATGCGCGGATATGCTACAAAAGCAATTTTAGAGCCATTTTACGTCACAAAAAAGGCAGCTTGTGCATTGGTTTCTCCTGAAGTTCTGCAAACAGGAAATAGTCTGAAGTTCTGATAGTAGTAACCGTCCCTGCAATAACTTCACGAGTGCCGATAAGCGTACCACAAAAACAAGCCATACTATTGATTGTCTACAGCCGAATAATATATATAGCACACTCGTCGGAGTCTGCGACGTGCTGCTCAATTATCAACCTGGTTTATGATGCGATTTAGATGTGCTGAAATGATGTTGTAAAGCAGGCCACAAAGAAGCTATGAGAATGAAGCTCCATTTCTGTCGACTACGTTGCAGTATTGTTACGTTTTTACACTGCGTTTTCGTGGCACTGCCATGGTGGTTCAATAATGGCCAATAAGGAGCATCGCCAAGGAGAGGCAGCACCAGCACAATTCAATGATTTTTTTTTTCACACGAAGACGTCTCTCTTGATTTTGCAGAAGTCTCAATGTGGACATGCAGCTGATATTGTTAGTATTGCTAACGATAACCCGAAAATAATCATGTCAAATCTGTGCAGCTGCGCCCTTGATTTTCAAGGTCCGAACCATAGATGAGGTACCGCTATTGTTTAATGAGAGTGAGTATGTAGTTTCGGTAAACATTTTATTCTAGGCTTTATAATCAGAGAAGCTTGGAGTTCGTTCTATAGCAGGAATCATGGCTGTACGCTGGGAGTAAAAAGTTTGTGCTCTTTGAAACCACTAAACGTATTTCACCAATTATTCGCCACTTTGCCAATGTACGCAAACAGAAAAAAAAGGTAGATTCCACGTACAGTGAGTATTGATGATACGCGAACCACGAATGACAAACGTTGATGTGTCACTTCAAAATCCGCACAACGTTATGAGGTGGAGGTAAATAATGCCGTCCATGACTTCCGTGTTATGATTATCATGTTTGGATGTGTACTTTACCTTCATAATCTATTCACATCATGTGATACCCAATTTAGTAATGTGGAGTTATCGAAACGTCCGGGAGCACGCTATGAGCGTGGTATGCTGTCATGTATTTACACGACACGCGTGTCAGTATCTTCAGATTTGCACCAGCCATGTATTCCGTCATGCATTCACGTCACGACACCAAGTTTGGTAAATGAGAGCTGCGAGTGCATCATGAAGGGCCAATGTAGCGCTGATGCGCACGCACGCTGAGCACAGCGATGCTACGTTAGCAAAACGTGAGCACGGTATAATCTGACGCCAGGCGGAACCAGCGCGAAATGCGAAATGCTGCATTTCGAGCCGATGCGTTACCCAGACAACACTGCGTCTCCCTCTTTTCGTGACGGAAGAAGGCCGGACGTGCTGAAACGCGCATGCGCCAAAGCAACGCAGCGCAGCGGGCGCCTGCTAGTATATGACAGGACTGGCGCATGGCATGGCAACGCCGGCGTGACGCAACAACATGAACGCCGGTGAGCACGCGCACCGCGTCAATTCGAAATGTGTTGGCGCCTTGTCTGTGGCATGCAGTCATGTGCTCACATGACACGCATCTCATTATTATCATGTTTGCACTAGTCACATACCTTCGTCATTCATTGACTTGACGTAATACCAAATTTGGCATATGTGAAGCTAGCGAAATGGCCGCGAGCGCGTCATCAGTGTGGCATGTAGTCATGGTACATGACACGCATGTCGTGATTATCATGTTTGGATGTGTCATTTACCTATGCCGTTGGTTCGCGCCACGTAATACCCAGTTTGGTACATGTGAAACTAGCGAAACGGCCGCGAGCACATCATGAGCGTAGCATGTAGTCATGTTATTACATGACACGTATGTCATGCTTATCATGTTAGCACTAGTATTGACTCGCGTAGCGAAGCAACGGCAGGCCGAATGGCCTTTAGCTTCACTTCGTTTTTCTGTATCTCTCCAGAAATAAAATCTGTTCATTATTATTATTATTATTATTATTAGGAGCGAAGCTCCTTAAGGCATGGGCTGTGCGTCCCCTGTATGTAGCCACCTCTCGTTTAGTTCTTGCAGTGTCCACTAGATGGCGGTACCGTCTCCTGTATGTAGCCACCTTTCGTTTAGTTCTTTCAGTGCTCACTAGATGGCGGGACTTGTAGCTGACGATGAAAGGATGCAAGATGTTATAAACTAGACGGCGGTACTTCTAGTTGATGATGAAAGATGCGAGATGTTATAAAATGGGAATGATGTCACATATGGCACGTGTCATTGGTGGAAGACAATCGTTCGATTTAGTGCGGCGACGTACGCTAAAGGGAGCATTGTAATAAAATCGAGTAGGCAAAATGTACGGAAGATTCATGGTTTACCAGGTTTTCCTCCAGAGCTTCGCCCACTCATCATAATTCACTTCGTGGATATGGCGGAATTTTATTATTATTAATATTATTATTATTATTATTATTATTATTATTATTTGATTTGCATACACAGATACACAATGACACATAGGAAAGAGGGAGAGGGCAAGGTGGCGATTGCCACCTTGAGGGGAACATACCTCCGTCATCTATTTACATCCCGTAATACCAAATTTTGTATAAGTGAGGTTAGTGAAACGGCCGCCAGCGCTTCATGACCCTGGCTTGTAGTCATGTTGTTACAAGACACGCATGTCATGATTATCATGTTACGGTCTGTCGCTTGTGTTCGCCATGCAATCATGCCATACCATACAAGTTTTGCAACATGCCATGTGAACGAAACCACCGCATGAGCGGCAGGAGCAGGAAATGTAAATCATAACATTTATGACATACGTGTCATAATTTTCATGTTATGATAGATCAAATATGTTCTTCATACTGTCATGTTATGCCCTACCTAGTTTGGTATTGATACCCTTATCGAAACGGCCAGGAGTATAGTGGATATCATCGATTCCAATTGTACGTAGTATCTGCCAATTTTTTTATCATTTCTATTTTTTATTTTCTTGGTGCCACGTACTATGCCATTAGCGTCCTTATTGTAGGTGTGGCTCAAACTGTGTAGAGCTAATAAATCCGTCTGCAAGCGAATGGGCGAAGTGCCTTATTTGTTATTTCTTGTGCACTATTACTATTTATATGGTATATATCAAATGACATTCAATGTGCAGATCTTTGGAAAGAAATACGCTCAGCGTTTCTTTGGAATAAAGCAAAAAAAGAATTACAAGCGCCCAATCAAGAAAGACTCTATGTGGCCGAAAGAATGGGCAGAATGAGGGTGAAGAAAGCCCTCTGAAATGAGCATTAAAAAAGACGTCCAACAAAAAGCATTCGCCGAAAAGGAGACGCATCGTATACTTACCTCCAAATGCTTTGCGAATGCGGAAAGCTCTATGTCTAACCGTTCTTAGCTCTCGCTATTTATTGCTTAGTCGTGGTTAAAGCGAAAGGGCAAAGTAATAACTCGATGACCACTGCACGCTTCGTTAATTAATCCAATAAATGGCTCTGCAAAATATTACAATTCATTATTCCTTAATTATGAAATGCGCAATGTCGGTCAAGCATCACATCTGCATGAAATAACGATCATCTATGGCAGAGGAAAAAAAAGTGATCATAATAGGCTTTAGATGCATATGATAATAATGTCACGCCACGTAATAAAAGCCTATGAATAATTACGGGTTGTGTTAGCTAGAGCCAAGCGTTATTGAATGATAATTTAGCAAACTCAATACCTACATTATAAAAATAGTGCCTGTTAAAAGCTACTAAAATATTTTGTGAGTGATCCTTAGCAGTGTAATTCCGGTACAAAGACCGTGATACAATTATGAACAATAACTTCAGGTATGCGGTGTACTTCAACAAAAAAAATTCAGCAGATCCTAGAAAAGTAAGAAATCGAAGTTATGTAAAAGATTCCGAAGAAAGGTCACTGTTGTACCTAGCGAAACGATACGCACTATTGAAGAGATGCATGTTGAACGATCACTTACGTTTATATAACCACTTTTACACCTCACGAATTTTACTCGTCAAGCTGGAGCAAGTTTTCTTGCTCTACGGCCAAAAATCTGCATTAGGCTGGTAGATTTTGTAGAAAGTACGCATTTTCCACTGGCAGAATCGAGAGCAACCCACCGCGCGACGGAGCATTCCGCGTGCTCCGTCTAACAAAGACGTATTTCGCCGGATTAGCGTTGTCCCTATTAGCGGTACATTAGGGCAGCCAGGGGGATTCAGGTTTTTTTGAGGTGGTGTCTAGTACACTCTGTGCACATATTCACATTCCTAAATAGCGTTGTTCGAACGCTGACGTGGTGCTGGTTTGCTTCTAGCTTTGGGCAAAAGTGAAAGAACTAGTTCTGCTAGTGGTAGCCACTGTGAGGACGACGAGTCGAGCGTGCTATACGAAATGTGGTATAACGAATTGTTTCCTGGCCTGCCGCGTGCAAGGCCGAAAAGAACCGACCACGTCAAGGAAGTATCTTGTACCCATTTATAACATATGCGTGAAAAACTTTCACCATGTCCTTACGCGGGCTATTGAATTTTTGCACTCGCTGATCTGGCTTGCCGCAGCCCGAGTGCTCACTTCAGGATTTCCGTGGTGGCTCCAGATATGCCAGTGGAATTAGCCTTTAAAGACACCAACCGCAACATGAGTATTGGCAATATCAGGAGCAGTAAGGTGGTATGCAACGCTTGTGCTAGCGAGGATGCTAGGGCTCGACACTCCAAAAGACATCAAATTCTGTGAATGGCGTTTACCTACAATTTCCGTCAACCGGATGTGACGGCTGTATCATATGAGTACATACGTAATGTTTATAACATTCGATATTGAGCAATAGAACATCAACTGACGTTTCGTACACAGTAAGTCTGATTAGTGCCTTTTTAAATGGGAAGCATTTCTTAGCGAACTTCGGTGACTTTGAGCACATCTATCTATCTATCTATCTATCTATCTATCTATCTATCTATCTATCTATCTATCTATCTATCTATCTATCTATCTATCTATCTATCTATCTATCTATCTATCTATCTATCTATCTATGTATCTATCTATCTATCTATCTATCTATCTATCTATCTATCTATGTATCTATCTATCTATCTATCTATCTATCTATCTATCTATCTATCTATCTATCTATCTATCTATCTATCTATCTATCTATCTAGCCGCCTACAGCTTTTAGCTCTTCTGGCCGTTTCGATAATGGCATTGATACCAAACTTGGTATGACATAACATGACTGTATGAAAAACATATTTCATTAGTCATAACATGAAAATCATGTCATATATGACGTGAATGTTATGATTTACATTTCATGGTCCCGACGCTCTTGCGGTGGTTTTCTATCACATGGCATGTTGCAAAACTGGTATGGTATGGCATGATTGCATGGCAAACACAAGCGACAGACCCTAACATGATATTCATGACATGCATGTCATATAACATGACTACATTCTACGCTCGTTAAGCGCTCATGACCGTTTCGCGAGCGTCACATATACCAAATTTGGTGTTACAGTAGGTGAATGGACCCGCAGGGGTGCCGTGAAAGCAGGCGTTTGGTGTGTAGCGACACCACGGACCCGAGTTAACGGGGGAGATACGACTCCCTTCCACGTCTAGCCGTGCGTGGCTTTGCCGTGGCCGGGGAAAAGGGGATCCTTGGGGTTGAGCCGACGCCGGGTGTTTGGACCTTTAAGGCCACCCTGCAGAGGCAACACAACCCTTTGGCCCCGGCTTCACGTAGACGGCACCCCTGGGCTGACCCACCCAGGGGAAATCGGCAAACGCCTTTTCCTATCTCTCTCTCCCCCACACCTTCGTCTTTTCTTCTCTTTAAATTTATCCTGTCTTCTAATTTCTTCTGTTACTTCCCCATTTTCATGGGCGGCTTGGGTTAACATTGTGCAACTAGCCAACCTTGGCCTACGCGCATTAGGTTATCGTAGCGGTGTACGACTGGCGTCTGCATGTTTCGCGTTTCATGAACCTTGTAGCGTCCCCTCGTAGGGTTCCGTGGTGGGTGGCCGCCATCGTTACTGAAAAACAATCCTCTATTATGCAGAGAAACTTTCCACTTCTCAATAATCGTGCCGCTTCAAAGCGCGTACGCACCGAAGAATGTTCCTTTTTCAGCCGACCTAAAGAAGCATTCCCTCGTTATCATGTTGTACACATTGAGAAGCCCAACAAAACAGCCAGAACAGTGTCCCCGTTCATAGTATCGCGGTCCCTGACAGCCACATTAAGTGATGGCTACAAAGCTACAAAAATGACTATTGGCGACCTTTTAGAACTCCGTGACAAAACACAATTTGACAAACTAAAGAACCTTGCAACATTCGGCGACATCCCCATCAGCGTAACACCTCATCGATTCTTGAACTCTGCACGTAGAGTTGTTTCTGACACAGACCTCCTTGACCTGACGGAGGCTGAACTCCTCGAGGGCTGGAAAGAACAGAATGTCACCAATGTGAAGCGAATCATCATTTGAAGGAACAATCAGGAAACCCCCACGAAACACTTGGGACTGACCTTTGCCACCAGTGAACTACCACAAACAATAGACACTGGCTATACAAAGACACCGATCAGACCCTACATACCAAACCCCCGCCGATGTTACCAGTGTCAAAGGTTCGGCCATAGCTCTCAGAGCTGTCGTGGTCGACCTGCTTGTGCCAAATGTGGTGCCCAAGGCCACATCTCTGACAAATGTAATGAAACCCTACATTGTGTAAACTATGACGGAGATCATGCATCAGATTCGCGTTCTTGTCCTCAGTGGAAAAAAGAAAAAGACATTATTACACTGAAGATTCGCGAAAATATCTCTTTCAAGGAAGCAGCCGAAGGTGTTTGGCTTTTCACGGCACAACTTACGCTGATGCGGCGCGTCAGGGGGCAGCGTCGCATCACCCTCCGCCACTACCTAGGCCCACGCAAAGTGAGCCATCGGGTGTGGTGGCCGCCCCCATGGTGGAAGCAGCCAAGCCTGCTCCACCTACCAAGCCCGAGACTCAGGTGACTCCAGGGTCGTCAGGTCGACCGACCACGTCTCACCAGTTGAGGTCGCAAATACGCAACAGCAGCTCGCGTACGTGGGCGTCCAGTGCTTCACGTGAGGCAATGGACACAAACATGGTACCTCAGGTGCCGCAAACGCGGCGTAGCTCCATAGAGCGCGCTAAAAGAACCAAGAAACCAATAACAGGGCCCGACAATGGCCCTGCTACTTAAGTTACAACTTCTCACTTGAACAGCCACTTCATTTTCATACACACAGCACCACTTTCCATCAAATATGGAAACACAGCTTCTACAATGGAATGTCAGAGGCTTTCTCACAAACCTCGACGATGTCCAATAACTTCTACACATTCACTCACCAAAAGTGCTGTGTGTACAGGAAACACACTTAAAATCTAAACACACCAACTTTTTACGCAGTTACATTATTTTCCGAAAGGACCGTGATGATACCGTGGCATCATCTGGAGGTGAAGCTGTTATAGTTAAGCAAGGTTTAGCATGTAAACACTTGAAACTCTAAACGTCTCTTGAGGCAGTGGCTGTTCGAGTCACCGTTTGCTTTATATACATACCTCCTATATTCAACTAAGCAAACATGAATTCCAGTCTTTGATGGATGAACTTCCCGAACCCTATCTTGTTCTAGGGGACTTTAATGCACATAACAGGCTATGGGGCGACTCTGGTTGTGACGCCCGAGGTCGACTGATTGAACAGTTTCTTCTCTCTTCAAGCGCGTGTCTCCTGAATCAGAAAGAACCAACCTATTATAACCTCGCTAACAATACCTATTCCTCAATAGACCTAAGCATAGTATCTCCATCGCTTGTGCCTCTACTTCACTGGAAAGTCATCACTAATCCCTATGGAAGTGACCATTTTCCCGTAGTTTTGAGCACACCTACATCAACTGAATGCCCGCTTCAGGTTCCAAAATGGCTATTAAGCAAAGCCAACTGGGAACAGTTTTATACCATCACACATATAAATTGGCGCAACATATGCACTTTAGACATTGATGCGGCTGTCGACTACTTTAGAGCGTCTCTGATTGATGCAGCAACAAAAAGCATACCACAAACAAATGGACACCCTGGAAAACGACGTGTGCCATGGTGGAAATCAGAGTGCCGAAATGCACGCAGGCAGCACAACAAAGCATGGAGGTTGCTTCGGAACTCACCGACAGCCGAAAATCTTGCCACTTTTAAGAAAATCAAGTCTCAGGCCAAGAGAACGCGTCGGCAGGCCAGAAGAGAAAGCTGGTACAAGTTTTTATTGGGGATAAATTCATATACCCAAGAAGCTAAAGTCTGGAACATGGTTGGTAGAGTAGCAGGAAGACAAGTGCATTCACTTCCACTCGTAAACACACAGGGTGACAGCCTAGAAGATCAGGCGGACTTCCCCGGTGCACACTTCGAGCAGGTCTCTAGCTCTTCACACTATACTGAAGCTTTTCAAAGATATAAAGCAAAAATAGAAAAGCAGAAACTGGAATACAAGTGTACAAACTACGAGGCATACAAAGAACCTTTCAACTTAGCTGAGCTACAAACATCACTAAACTCCTGCAGTATTTCTGCCCCAGGCCATGACCATGTCATGTATGAAATGTTGAAAAACCTACCGCTTGAAACGCGAAAAACTTTACTCTCCCTATACAATGCTATCTGGCTATCTGGCACCATACCTACTTCCACGAAAGAGGCCATAGTTATCCCCAATTTGAAACAGGGCAAGGACCCTTCCTCAGTTTTAAGTTATAGGTCAATTGCACTAACCAGCTGCCTTTGTAAACTTTTTGAAAAAAAATGATAAACCGCCGACTTTTATATTTTCTTGAAACACACAATCTGCTTGACGAATACCAATGTGGGTTTCGAGAGGTTAGATCCAACACCGACCATCTGGTGCGTATCGAGGCACAGATCCGAGGTGCTTTCGTCCACAAACAATACTTTGTTTCTGTGTTTCTCAATATCGAAAAGGCTTACGACACAACATAGCGTTTTGGCATATTAAGAGACTTGTGTCACCTGCTTTCCATAATCGAGAGTTACTTGTCCCATCGGACATTCTGTGTGTGTGTGAGAAGTGTTCTCTCCCAAACATTTGTTCAAGAAACGGGAGTATCACAAGGCGGTGTACTTAGTTGAACACTTTTTATTATCAAAATGAATTCCTTGCACCTGTCCAGCCCCCGCAATATGTTATATCGTACATATTTCGATGACGTCCAGCTTGGCTTTAAGTCATGCAACCTGGTAATGTGTGAACGGCAGGTTAACCTAGCTTTGAACAAGGTCTCTAAATGGGAAGAATATGGATTCCGACTGAACCCACAAAAAAGCACATGTGTCTTGTTCTCCCGAAAGAGAGGTATGCACTCAGAACCTGACATTCAATTGAATGGTCAACATCTGTCTGGTAATGCCGAGCATAAGTTCTTAGGCCTAATTTTGGACCACAAGCTGACCTTCATACCGCAAATTAGGTATCTAAAAACAAAATGTATAAAAGCCATGAGTGTTCTGAAAGTGTTGTCACGTACTACGTGGGGTAGCAACAGGCAATGTCTCATGAATTGTATAGGAGCCTCATTCGCACACGCTTAGATTATGGGGCCGTTGTTTATCAGTCTGCGACTCAAAGTGCTTTGAAGATGCTGGATCCCGTGCACCATTTGGGCATACGCCTTTCTATAGGTGCTTTTCGCACCAGTCCTGTAGAAAGCCCTTACGTTGAGTCAAATGAATGGTCGCTTCATCTACAAAGAACGTACATGTCCTTTGTATATTTTCTTAAGGTGAAAGCAGACAAGAAGCACCCCTCCTACTCCACTATTAATGATTTTTCGAGCGTTATGCTGTTTCAAAACAGGCCTTCGATGAGGCAGCCCTACTCAGTTCGCCTGAAGGGCGTGGCTGAGGAAACTGGAGTGTCATTTGAACACACTTTAATGGCTCCTGCAGTATACCCGCCACCGTGGCAGCGGCTGATTATAGACTGCGATGTGTCTTGCGTGGAAGTTACGATACATGCACCTATTACCAATATCCGAAACTACTTCTTGGAACTTCAAAATAAATACACATGTCCTGAGTTCTTTACAGATGCCTCCAAGTCTAACTCCTCTGTGTCCTACGCTGCTGTCGGCCGATCCTTTTCGGATGCTGGCCCTCTACATCCAGGCACAAGTATCTTCTCAGCGGAAGCTTACGCGATACTTGTGGCGGCTAAACACATCAAACAATCACAAATACAAAAAGCAGTAATTTATACGGACTCCCTCAGTGTGGTTACGGCTCTGCACAATCTTAAAAAACAAAAAATTGCCCGCAGCTTCCCTCGGGGGAACACTGAGGAGGATGCGGAGCATATAATTGGTTAACGGGGTGTTAAAGTGCGACTTGGGTCGATGGCTAAATTGGTTAACGTGGTTGTGAAATGGGGTGTTAAATTGCGACTTACTTGGGTCGATGGCTAAATTGGTTAACGTGGTTGTAGGAGGGGGTGTTAAATGAGTAAACACGTACACACGTATGCGAAAGGGCGGCGCTGGTCGAAGGGACGTCGATCATTGTGTTTGTGGATTCGTTGGCATTCATTTCACCGCGACCTTGGACGTCGACGCGCCGTACAAACCAACTGACGAGCGGCAACTGAGCGAGCGAGCGCCGACCTTGAGTATATATACAGCGCGACGGCGCATGCGCTGTCAGCTGTCGAATGTTCTCGAAGGAGAAGCGCGCGCGCGGCACAGATGGCGACGGCGCGACGGCGCATGCGCTGTCAGCTGTCGAATGTTCTCGAAGGAGAAGCGCGCGCGGCACAGATGGTGGGCGACGGCGCGACGGCGCATGCGCGCGCGTCAGCTGTCGAATGTTCGAGAAGCGGTGCGGACGGCGCGGACGGCGCACTACAAGGCGCGAGTATAAGATGCTTCCGCATCTAAAAAACCCTGTCTTCATCTCACTTTACTCTATTTTATGCACACTCTACACACACAAACAACATGTTGTAGTGTGCTGGGTGCCAGGGCACCGTGAGATCCAAGGCAACGTGATGGCGGATCAGCTTGCTGCATCCGTCCACGAAATCAGTTCCACTACACCCATATCGATCCCGCCCCTTGACCTTAAGCCGTCTCTCAAACGAAAGCTCAGGGACTACTGGCTGAGCGAGAGGGATAGACACACACAAAACAAGCTACACGTTATCAAGCCACGCTTTGACCATTAGCCACCAGCATCGAAATCACGTCTAACAATGGAAACACTAACAAGGCTCAGGATAGGACACGCATACACGACACACACATATCTTTTGTCCGGTGGCGATCCACCAGTGTGTGTGAGAGATGTGGTGAAGCATTAACGGTCCTACGCATGTTAAGCCAGTGTAAAGAGTTAGAAACTCTAAGAAAACAACATTTTCCATTACCCTACCGACAACATATACCTTTACACCTTGCAATGTTCGTCGGTAGGGAACCACTTTTTAGTCATAAATCATTGTTGACGTTTTTAATAGAAATTCATAGTTTTCATATAATATACCCGGGCATCCCGTAGCACGACCTCTGCAGAGAGGTTTCTGCTGCGGTGGCTACACAAGAAAGCACTTGCCTCGCAGCCCTTGGACACAAGGGCGCTGATGAGGCACTTGTGCTAGTGCTAAATATTTTTACACGTTTGTATTATCAAAACCTTTGTCACCCTTTTCACTATGCATATCACGACACTGTCATGTTTTGAATACTTATGTTTTTACCCGCATCATCACGAGGAATTTTAAGGCCCCTATACAGCCACGCAACATACGATTGTCCACAACTCTATACTCATGGAAATGGCGCTATTTGGCCATCAATTGGCCCTTGCGCCATAAAACGCCACACATCATCAGTAGGTGAATGGATCACGAAGGTATGTCACTGGTGCAAACATGATAATTAAGAGGTGCGTGTTATGTAAAAACATGACTACATGTTACGCTCATGATGCGATCGCGGACGTTTCCGTAGCTTCACATGTACAAACTCGGTATTGCGTGCTGCCAATGAATGACGAAGTTATGTGACTGGTACAAATATGATAATCATGAGTTGCGTATCATGTGAGAACATGACTACATGCCACAGTATGGTAGACGATGAAAGTGCTTAACAGCGCAAACGACAGAAGGGGAAAGAAGAGACGAGAACAGAGCACTGAAATCAAGACGTCAAGATTCCAAAACATTTCGACGGGACGCGGTGCGCGTACACGCAAGCGTTCAATTCGTCGCGTCACGGCGGCGTTGCCATGCCATACGCCGGTGCTGCCATATACTCGCAGGCGTACACCATGCTGCGTTGCTTTGACGCATGCGCGTTTTAGCGCGTCCGACGTCCCTCCGTTACGAAAATAGGGAGACGCTATGTTGTCTGGGTAATGCATCGGCGCGAAATGTAGCACTTCGCATTTCTCGCCCGTTGCCGTCGGGCCGCGCCGACGGACGCCAGTCGCGCTTGGCGTCTGTGCTCACGTTTCGCTAACGCAGCGTCGCTGTGCCCAGCATGAGAGCGCGTCAACGCTGCATTGGAGTATATTGGGCCCTTCATTTTGCGCTCGCGGCCGGTTTGCTATAGCTCCACATATACCAAATTTGGTGAAACCCAATTTGGTGTTACGTGACATCAATGGATGACGAAATATATCACTGGTACAAACGTGGTAATCCTGACACGTGTTTCAAGTAGGAACTTGAGAAAATACCACGCTCATAATGTGCTCGCGGCCGTTTTGCTAGCTCTACTTACACTACAATTGGTATTACGTGACGTGAATGGATTACGAATGTAAATGACAAATCCAAACATGATAATCATGAAACGGAAGTCATGTATGGCATCATTTACCTCCACCTCGTACTCTTGTGCTGATTTTAAAGTGAACTATCAAGATTTCTGATTCGTGCTTCGCATATCATCGATTCCCACTGTACGTGAGATCTGCCATTTTTTTTCAAAACAGTATTGACAACTGGCATGGCTTGGCGATAGCATACTTGATTGGCACAAAGAAAACTCCTGAAATTGAGCTGGGGCAATGATAATAAATGTGGAGCATTCCTTAGCGAACTCCCGCGATCTTGAGCGTATCAATCAATCAACCAATCAATCAATCAATCAATCTATCATTCTATCTATCTGTCTATCTATCTACCTATCAATCAATCTATCTATCTATCAAACTATCCATCTATCTGTCCGCCTACGAAATTTGGCCATTTCTATTAGGGTATCGATACCTAAGTTGGTAAGGATTAAGATGACACTATGACGAGCATAAGCGACCAGTGCTAAGATGAGTCATGAATGTCAAGATTTACATTTCATGAGCTTGGTGCTCTTGCGGCAGTTTCTTTCCTATGGAATTGCAGAACTGGTATTGTGTGACATGACTGCATAGCGAACATAAGTGAGAAACGCTAACGTGCAAATCATGATTTCCATGTCTTGTAAATCATGACTTCCTGCCACACTCAGGGTGTGCTTGCGGACGCTTCGATAGCTGCACCAAACCAAATTTGGTATTGCGTGACGCGAGCAGACAACAAAGGTATAAGACTGGAGCAAACACGATAATCGTGATATGCAGGCCATGTAAGGACATGACAACATGCCACGCTCACGATGCGCTCGCAGCCATTTCGTTAGTTTCACATGTATCTAATTCAGTGTTACGAGAGGTGAATGGATGACGAAGGTTTATGACTGGTGCCAACATAATATTCTTGATATGCGTGTCATATAAAAGATGACTACATGACATGCTGATAATGCGCTCGCGTTCGTTTCACTAGCTTCACAAATACCAGATTTGGTATGGCGGGACGCGAACTGACAAAGGAGGTATATGACGGGTGCAAACATGATAATCATGATATGCGTGTCATGCAACAACATGACTACACGCCTAGCTCATGATGCCTTTGCGGCCACTTGGATAACTTCGCATATACCAGAAGGTATTACAAAACGTCAATGGACGATGAAGGTAAATGATACTTCCGAACATGATAATCGTGATATGCGCGTCGTGTAAAACATGACTAGATACTAGGCTCACACAACGCTTGTGGCCATTTCCCTAGATTTATTAATTTTGGCATTGCATGACCTGAACGGACGCCAAAGGTAATTGACACGTACAAACATAATAACCATGACATGGTGTCATGCAAAACATGACTACATGCTACGCTCATAGTTTGCTCACGGCTGCTTTGCTAGCTTCGCATATACCAAATTTGGTTAACATACGTGATGTGAATGAATGACGAAGGTATATTCCTGGTGCAAACAGGAAAATCCTGACATGTGTAATGTGAGAACATCACTATATACCGCGCTCATGATGCTCTCGCGGTAGTTTTGCTAGCTTTACATATACTAAACTTGGTATTACGTGATGTGAATGAACATCGAAGGGAAATGACACGTCCAAGAATGATTATAATAATATGCGTGTCATGTAAAACATGCGCTTGCTCGTCTCTCGTGTATATTTTTGGCCAAAAACTACCGTAAGTAATATCTAACCGCAACGCTCATAGCACGCTCGCGGCTGTTTCACTGGATTCACATTGAAGAAATATAATATTACGTGATTTGAAGGAACGACGACCACAAGTTGCAGGTGCAACACACAATAATTATGACATGGGGGTCATGTACGGCATAAGTTACGTGCCCACCACTGCTGGTACTGGTATTGCAAACGTTAGTGGTGCCGTCGTTGTGCGGCTTTAAAGAACATACTTGCATCTTATATATTAACGTGGGTGCGCATAGCCTTTCTACTTCTGTTTACTATGTACAGCGTTCATCCGCATTGGCAAATTGTGCTGATTTTAACGTCACACATTAACCTTCTTCATTCGTGCTTCGGATATTATTGGCTCCTACCGTACGTGGGATCTCCAAATTTCTTATTCTTTACATTCGTCAGCTCAGTCCTGTCGATGTAAGCATTGACTCAGTGTTTTCGTGTTAAATTAACAATTTCTGTTCTCGCCGTTCCTGGGTATCCTTAAACTCTCGATCACATGTGGCACAAACCCACATACCTTCGGAGCATACCCGCCCTCAGTATCGTTTTTTGAACACAAGCGATGACGTAGGCAACAGGATTGTCACAATCATATTGTCATGCTCGTCATGCTCATCAAATTATGCATGACGAGCATGACATCATGCATGAGTCTTGCTCGTCAAATTCTCTTGGCTTCACGTACTAATTTTGGTTCACCCCAATATAAGGGATATTCCAAGAGCTCCCAGAAATAGATAGATAGATAGATAGATAGATAGATAGATAGATAAATAGATAGATAGATAGATAGATAGATAGATAGATAGATAGATAGCAAGGTTGTCATACCAATCACTTCATACAATACCGACACTAAAAGTGGCCCCGCCGCGGTGGTCTAGTGGCTAAGGTACTCGGCTGCTGACCCGCAGGTCGCGGGTTCGATTCCCGGCTGCGGCGGCTGCATTTCCGATGGAGGCGGAAATGTTGTAGGCCCGTGTGCTCAGATTTGGGCGCACGTTAAAGAACCCCAGGTGGTCAAAATTTCCGGAGCCCTCCACTACGGCGTCTCTCATAATCATATAGTGGTTTTGGGACGTTAAACCCCACAAATCAATCGACACTAAAAGTGCAAGTTTCTTGTGTGAACCATGCAGTTTGCTCATTATGTAGTATTTGACAAGTTATTTAGCAAATATATGAAGTAAAAACGTGTCATAATGCTCTAAGAGCATCCTCAACATATAATTTTCAATCGTAAATGTGATACCCTTTTCACTGGGCGAACGCGTAAATTGGTACATTTGTTGTTCACGATCAAGGACACGTATGTAAGTCTGTAAACGATCAACCTTTGTGTCCACGTGTGTCATTTCAATACCGGGAACAAGATTGGCGGTAGTTCCTTGGCCATGAATTTCTATACAAGGATTTATAGGTTCATTTTATTGGTTCCGCGGGGGCTGAAACCTTGTTTTTGTGCAAAAGGCGTTTGTCGTCCAAAACATATGAGCTGTTTAAAATTTCTATGGATTGCTTTTTAAGGGCGAAGCTTTTTATAGCGGCACTCGTTCGTCTCTCGTAGTCTTAGTGTGTAACAATTGTTACATTTTGACCTCCAAGGTGGTGCCGGTGGAAAATTTCTTCTGTGCGTTGTTAAACGATTAAAAATAGTGCTCAATGTACACGCCAATTGCTGCTAATGGGGAATGAGAAACAGGAACATTCGGCTTTTAGTTAACACGCACGCTGCAATCTCTATGAGCAGTCATTGGCATGTACATCAAAAGCTTTTGAGAAATCTACAAACACTCTCAGAGTTAGTTTTTTAGCCTCAATACTGCTCAAAATTATTTCTTTTTGCTTAAAAAGAGCAGTTTCGGCTGAACAGCCTGATCTGAACCCGTGTTGTGGTCATGGTATTACGGAATGCTTCTCAAAAAAAAGAGGTAATTCTGAGTAGAATAATTTTTTCTATATCTTTAGAAAACAAAGGAAGAATTGATATTGGTCGGTAATTGCCTAAATTATCTCCTTCACCACCTTTCTGTACCACAGTTATCCTTCCAACTTTCATTCGTTGTGGAAAAATGCCAGATTAATGCCAAGTTGTAATTGTGAGTGAGGCAAGATGTGATCAGGTCGATAACATGAAAGATTGATTCGGACTTTAGCCCATTCATATTCTCACTTTTGCTTCGCCTGAAATTTTTGAACATGTTGGGACTTCATTATCATCAGTTTCAAATAGATACAATGATTGTGTGAGGGGGTTGGGCAAATATATCAATGCGCCTTGATCATGAGTGCTTTCAGCCAATGATAAAAAATATTCGTGAAATTTATTTTGTAGGACTTCATTTTAAAGCTCTCGTTTCCTACTTTAGGCTCATTAGCAGTAGAGGTGGGCCGTGATCGTGACAGGACAGAATTCAGCTTATTACACCTCTGCTTTGCATCTACAATGTAATCAAACATGAAATAATAATAGCCATGTTTTGCCTGTTTAAGCAACTTAGTCAAGTGATTACAGAATTTTTCAAACTCTTACGACATTTAAAGGTCAAGAGTTGACACAAATGAATGATACAAAGCATACTTTTTCTTTATCAATTGGAGTAGCCTAAAAGAAATCCATGGTTTGCAAGGTTTTGGTTTTTTTGCTAGTTTATAAGGGAACGGTTTATGATATACTGAGCACAAGGTATCAATGAAGGTATCATAAGCCTTTTCAGGTGAAGAACAAGAGAGTATGTCATTCCAGCTTAACAAGCCAATTTCTTCACAAAAGCTAGAAAGAGACCGTGGATTGATGTCTTGAAAGCATATATGCCTTTCTTCTGAGTGATTTTGTTTATTTTGTACACTAGTAAACAAATAAATTGGAAAATGATCACTAATCGTAACATTAATTGTACCATGATGGGGTATATCAACAGTGTTTGTTATAAATAAATCAATTAAAGTCGCTGTAGTGGCTGTAACGCGAGTTGGTGTAGTTATAACATTTGAAAGACTGTATGAAAGAAGCAGGTTTGAAAATTCGGTTTGTTTGTTAGATGATATCAGCATGTCAATGTTCAGATCCCCTCCAAGTACTAAAGTATATTTGTTTTCACTTACAAACCTAAAATATTTATCTAAGAAGTAGACAAAATTATAGATGCTGCGTGAGGAGGTCTATAGACAGCAGTAGAGAGAGTTTTTTCAGGCTTTAAGCACAACACTTCAAAATCGTCGCACCTTCGAGACCAATCATGTAGATACTCATACGTGATACTAGCTTCAACATATATGCATCTTTCTTTATTCATGTGAACCACATTATACCCATCAATATTCATAACATTAGCATCATTGTAGTACCAAGTTTCACGTAGCATAATAACCAAAAACGAATCCAGATTCATTTATAAAACTCAGAATTCACCGTCTTTAGAAATCGCTGACTGAATATTCAAACGTAGAAAACTTAAAGTCGATACATTCCTATCCGAAATAATTGCAGTTAACTCACATGGGCTAGTACACTTGACAGTGGTTTTGGAGCCAAACTTGTAAAGAAAAGTGGCAGGGACATAAGGTCAATAACGTATGTACAAAAAACAACTTCTGACGACGTTGTTTTAAAGCAGTGCACTTTAAGGCTAGTGCTCACAACAGCAACCTTATCACAGCGACAAATACATGAACTTAAGAATGGTGCAGTGCAAGCTCTAAGGCTTAAGTAAACGGTACTGTTGAAGAAGCCTAGCGTAGTTAATAGTACTCGAGCTTTGTTTAGTTGGGCAAACTGTAGCACACGTAAATCAAGAATCAAAGATAAGCAGAAATCTGCAAAGTATCGACAAATATAATTAGCATGTCGAATAAACATACTTGTAATTGTGCAGTGGTACGTTACAGAAACGAAGAGTAAGCCCCAAAATTTATATGCCTAAGCTCCATTTCATCATTGAGCACAAGGAGAGTGAATCCTATCAGGAATACAGGACACTTATGTAACTTCGTCTAGGTCAGTATCACAGGCAATATGTAGAACAGGCGATTGCTCGAATTTGCGCATGAGAACCTTCCCCGGTGCCACCCAAACAAACTTCCATTCTTTTTCACGCCTCAGTTGCCGAGCTTTGCCCAACAGTCACTTATTCTCAGCGCACAGGTGTTCATTATTATAAATAGGACAGTTCATCGCAAAGCCCTGAGCGGCTGTGTTTAACCGGGCGTGTCGCGCTGCAGAGAGAAATCTGTCTCGTGCAGGCCGAGTCGTGAACTTCATGATGACATTTAGTTTGCTCTTATCCTTAGTAGGAACACGAAGTGCAACATTTTCCATTTCATTCAATCACTGTTTCTTCAGACAAAAACAATGATTACCTAGGTTGAAGGGACTAAAAGCAGATTACCTCTGCCTGACTAAGGTCCCTCCACTCATACATTTGCTCAGATGAAGTGGAACAAGGGATCCAAAGTTCATTCTACTTTTGAAAGAGGGGACACAAATTTTAAATTCAACAAGTATAATAGATGTCGACACTTACGTTTTAAAATAACACATTACAGTCATCACCAATTCGCAGTTTCTATATAAAAAATATATATATAAAATGCAACAAGGAGAAATTACTGACTGAATTACTAAGTACCATAGAGAAATACATTTGAAAAGAAAGAAATTGAGCAATTTTCATCTAATATGCAAAAGCACGAATGACACAAAAGAAATACTTATAATAAATAATACAATTAGGGCCCCTTACAAGAGAGGAAGTACATCTTAACCTTTTCTTCACACTGTCTTTAGTTGAAAAGTTCATGAACTTAGCTGTTTTCGTGGAGTTGATAAGGTATTTGATATGATAAAGTTTGCTTATCATATGTTGTTCTGAAAAAATCACAGCACATCTACGGAGTGAATGATGATTGGTGGGGCGCAGCGTTCGTCAGTCTGTCTGTCCATTCGTTCTTGCGTCCGCCTATCTGTGTGATCCTTGGTGCATCCGTCCGTTTGTTCATTCGTCTGTCTGCTCGTTTATCTCTTTTTGCGGCCATCCCTCTGTCTGTCCATCCGTCCGTGCGCCCCTCTGTCTGTCCATCCGTGCATGTGTCAGTCCGTTCGTCCGTCCATATGTCTAGAGAAAACTCCAAGCACAGCCATCTCACGTCTTTTCATCATGTATTCATCATATACAAGTGCACCCATCCAGCGGACATTGTAAGGACCGCTATTTCGGGTATGTGCCACTGGTGGTTACGTATTACGAGGGACGCACAAGCCACGCCATAATGAGGTTCACCCCTAGAAAGGGCAATCGAAAACGATCGAAGCGTAGTTTATAGGGAGTATCGTTTGGGTAGCAACGCTCCATATAAGTTCCAATGGTGTTTCTTATTTTATTAAATGACATATAAGCTGAGTTTAAGATTGTATAATTGGAAGACAGTAAGTATCTGAAGCTTGCCAAAAATGGAGGAGTATGTTCTCTAGGTTGCATATTTTCTATGTAGCGTAAAGACCGTTTTTTGTAAAACTAACAGCCTGTCAAGATTGGTTTTTGAAGTTGTGCCCCAAATTAAAATACAGTAATGTAGATGGCAATGAAACAAAGAATAATATAGCTGGAGCTTTAACCAGTTTGGAACTAGGGACCTAAGTTTATTTAAAACCAAAATCGATCGAGACATATTGGCATGTACTTTATTTATTTGAGGTGCCCAACTCAGGTGCTCATTAAAAAGTACACCTAAAAGTTTAAACACAGAGACTCGTTGGATTTCATTATTTTTAAACCAGAGAGAAATCCTGTAATCTTCACACTTGTTTTGCTCCTAAATAAAACAAATTTAATTTTACTAACATTCAACTGTAGTTGGTGTGAATCTAGCCAGTGAGAGAGTGAGACCAGGCATTCATTCGCTTTCTTCTAAAGACCTTTTTGACAGCTGCGAGAGAACAAAGTTGTATTGTCTGCATAGATAACTGTAGAAGAAGCCACTGGCACATGAACGATATATAAATAATAAAAAGAGAGGTCCCAGTATGGAGCGCTGTGAGGCACACCTAGTGTTACTGGTTTTAACTGGGAAATATACCAGTGCACACATGTATATTGTAACCTGTCTATTAAATAGCTACGTCCTAACTGTAGAGCAATACTTCTAATGCCAAAATACGGTAATTGTTTGAACAGAATATCATGCCTAATCTAATCGAATGTCTTTCGAAAGTCTAAAAATATTCCCATGGTGAACTGTTTGCTGTCAATATTTTAAGCGATTTGTTCTTTAATGCCAAGTAATGCCATTTTTGTAGATTTCTTTGCTCGAAAGCCGAATTGCTCACAGACAAGTAGTTCATGATCATCGAGAAACTTGGTAATCCTGGTTTTTATTACGTTTTCTAACACTTTCAAGAATAGGGGTAACACCGAGATCGGCCGGTAATTATTGAAATCATTGATAGGGCCTCCTTTATGTGAGATTCTTACCCTCGCAGCTTTCATAGCAGCTGGGAAATTGCCTGTAACTAGCGCTCTGTCGCAGATATGTTGTAAAGGTGCCGCAAGTAAATTTGCAACAACAGTGTTTGGAATAGCTTCGATTTCATTGTTACCGGCCGCAGGATTTTATTTAGCCTCATAAGAAAGAATACATCTCCAATTCACTACATGGCTAAAGAAATAGAGAATTCATACAAGAGGAAGCTGTGTATTTTTCAGCGTTTAATTTATTCGGGGAAGACGAATATGTACCAGAAATTGAGAAGTATGAATGTCATTTTCAGTTGTACCTGTATTCAGGCACATGGCGATCTGTCTCGAACTTTTTCTCAAATCTTCATTAGCGACTAAAGACAGCTCCTTCACTTCCAGGTTTATGTTTCGACTGCACTGTTTCATCTCTGCCATTTCTCTCCTTACTTCTTTCAAATCACGTTTTAGTTGCTCATTTTCTTGTTTACATCGTTGACTCTCAGCCACGACCGCAGCTAGCACAGAAAACCTCGACATCCTTCTTAAACTGTTCAAAACCTTAGTTTATGAAGCTAATGGAGTCACTAATGAATCCAATTTGATGGTGAATTTCAGCCTTTGAGCTTGCAACTCCGCTAACTTCACTTCTTATGTTCTTCACTAACGCCTCAAGCATAGAAGAGAGGTCAGTCAACACCTTAGCCACTTATGTAATAGTACCTGGCTGCTTCTCAGCAAGATATTTCGTTACATCACACAAGTTTTCAGCATTTGAAAGCTCTATAGCATAGAGGTAACACTTGAGGTAAGGTAACACTTGACACATATACAATGCACTGGAACACACGTGGCAGCAACAGCAGCGATAGGAAAAAAACTGTGCAACAGCGCAGCGTAAGAAATGCCACCAACCTGCAAAAATCCAGACAAGTTGATTAGATGACGTGCGTACGTCACTGCTGTCATTGCCAAAGTGAGCCCAGCTGTACGATGAAACACAACGCCTCCGAGATAGAAGAGATAAGCCGTGGTTACAGCTCACTCGGGCAGATGGCGGCATTCACGTAGCAGTCGCCGTCCTGGTAAGCCAAAAAGAAGCAGCGTCGAGTTGTTTAGGAACCCTGTATTCTTCTAAATTGGCCCAAGCCAGGGATCCTTACAAGTATAGAATGAAGCAACAGCCTCTGCAAAAATCCAGACAAGTTGATTAGATGACGTGCGTACGTCGCAGCTGTCACTTCCAATGTTTAACCGAGGTGGTGAAATGTGGGAAGGCGATACGAAGCGCAAGCCGTAAGAAAGTAAAAGCCGAATTCTCCGGTCTCTCACTTCTCATTAGCATCCATTGGCATGTACATTGAGCACTATCTGACAGGAATAGGTTGCGACGTTATACTCGCTGGGTGTAACGTCCTTAGTTTTGGAAAGGTTTAGCGAGCGTTGAGCCGCAGTGCCATGAATACAATGAACTAGTATATACCATGAACTCGAAGTGGTTAAAGATGGGAAGTAGATACGAAACGCAAGCCGTAAGAATGTAAAAGCCGAATTTTCCTGTCTCTCACTTCCCATTAGCAGCAATTGGCATGTACATTGAGCACTATCTGACAGGAAAAGGTTGCTACGTTATACTGGCTCCTTAGTTTTAGAATGGTTTAGCGAGCGTTGGGCCGCACTGCCATGAATACAGTGAACTGGTATATACCATGAACTCAATGTGGTTAAAGGTGGGAAGTCGAGCCGAAGCACAAGCCATGAGAAAGTGTACGTGTGCCGCCTCTCGTTTAGTCCTTGGAATGTCCGCTGGATGGCGGTGCTTCTATATGGGGAATATATGATGAAAAGATGCGAGATGGTGGTACTTGGAGTGTACAACAGATGCATGTACGGACACACAGACAGATCCATGGATGGACGCATGAATGGACGCAGGGGCGGATGCATAGACGAACGCAGGGACGGGCGCACGAACAGACGCACGCACGGACAATCGGATGGACGTATGGACAGTCACACAGACGGAAGCATGGATGGACGGAAGCAAGAACGAATGGACAGACGAATGCTTCGCCCCACTCTCCATCATTCACTCCGTGGATATGCTGCTAATTTTTTTCGCCCACGTGTGGCATTTCGCTATTGGGAACAGGATCGGTGGTAGTTCCTTGGCCATGAATTTCTATACAAGGATTCATAAGTTCATTTTATAGATTCCGCAGGGGTTGGGATATTGTTTTTATGCAGAAGGCGTCTGTCGTCCGAAACGTATAGGCTGCTTAAAATTTCTATAAATTGCTTTTTTATTAGTAGTTTTACAGAGATCCCAGTGAGCGCTCCCGGTGGTGTTTTTCAACATTAGGCATTATTAAGATGCTCAGATAAACATATTTTACTACGAGTGCCCTAACGACACTCAGCACGTGCGAATGCAATGTGCGTTGAGATGAGATATGTAAGATGCTATGATTACGGCCGTTGCCTCCTGTATTCCCACATCTACTCGATTGTGGTATAAGGCCGACGGTCATCGCAGGTGTAAGCAAACCATGAAAACAATAAAGAGCTACGAATGTAAAGTCTGCCCAGCGACAACCGGGAGAACGCGCGCAATTGAAAGTCTACAGCTTTTCACCTTCAAAGCGAGGGGCGTCCAACTTGATTACTACGTGCGCGTGGTGGCATCGTATTATAACTGCAGATGGAACTGTTATGTATACTGCCTGCCAGTGTTCTGTGCCTGTTCCCATGAGCGAAATCTCGCTGCAGAGTAAGTATTGAAGAAAATGTTTGACGTACACTAGAGCGAATCTCAAAAGAACATTGTAACCATGGTACAATGTGCGATCAGTAAGCAATGACCCTTGAAAATGAGTCGCATCATTTATATCGTGGGAGCTTTCACGTCAACGCCTATTGTAGAAAAAAGGTTGTTTGATAAATCATAGGAGCTTTAAAAGAAGAAAAAAGGACAATAAAATTTCGAAAGAGTCTTCAGTGTTTGAGTCAGTCTCTCGCGTTCGCGATATTATTTTGGTGCCTGAAACACCATGTGGATACGCCTTATTTAATTCGGATGTATTGAGGCGCTCTCTTCTCTGCCGTACTGGTTAGAAAGGATGAATGCAAACAAGAAGATCGACTCAAGTGCACGCAAGCAGCTTGATTGCCCCTAACTTTGATGACTGCAGATTAGGCAAGCATACCGGTGGTGGTATCAACTCGCAAACTGAAAGTTTTAGTTAGACAATCACAACACTGCAGCGGACGCAGGTGATGACAACATATGACAGCCCAGGGTCTTGAAATAATCCGGGCACTTACAAAACTCAGTTCAGGCTCGTACCTTGAATCATTTCAATCACCCAGACGAGTATTATTCGAGATGCGAGGGTTTTCGCATGCTTATCAGCACCACCTACGTTACAAGTAGGCTAGGTCCAAGTAGTAACGTGGCATCTGTGATCTGTACGAAAACATCCTAACTGCCTGGTTATGGGTGACCAGCGCAAAACTACAGCTGCGGCGTTTGCAGTGTAGACAAGGTCGATCTAAATAGGTCGCGAAACTCGGAACGAAAAGTGGTATCAAACTCATTGCAATAGACATCAACAACCACGTGACGATTTAAGCATGACTAGGTGAGGCAAGACAAATAGCAAAAACAAAAAAATTGAATAAACGTTTATTTTCAATAGTTTTAAAAGTATTTGTTACAATTAAATTGTGGATTACATTGATAGAGCTTTGGTATTTAATACGTGCTTGAGCGCCCATTTTTTTTTTAGTTTCAGAAACAGCGGGCACATGGAGGCATTCAGGTAACATGGACCAAAGGATTTGGGGGGGGCGTATTCAGGAAATTTCTATCGGAGCTTGCATCAGCATGTTCTTCGGTTCGGTGACATCGCTCACTTTTCCGTAGTGACTTTGTGTGTACCTTCAGAAGTTTACTTTTTTTTGTGCACTTCATAACTTAAGTAGCTCACAGAACGTGTAGATAGCTGCTCCTGTGCCTGCCGACTGCTTTTGCTGGCGCACGGCTGGCGTGCCCTCGACTTAGTTGACTGCAAACGCGACAGGCTTAGCAACAAGACGCTGTACACTACGGCTGCCAAAGCTATGTTTTCAAAGGTGATGTATCACTGCAGTGGTTTTCGACAAATATCCTACATGTGTTGTCGAACTGTTATGCTCTTGTGATCGTGAACAGTTGTCTCATAATTGCCTCTGCGAAGTTTCTTGTGCCTATTGCAAGTACGTCATTTAGCTAATAAAACAACTTTGCTTCCTCAATATTTGTTATCTTTGTTTCTTTTCTCTTTCGCATGCAATTAGGAAGACATAATGAAGGCGCAATAAAATCGCATAATAATAAAGCCATGTAGCGGGCCAGCAACTAGTAAATTTTTAATCTCGCGTCATGCAAATGCGCGACATCGCTAGCAATTCTAATTGTGGCGTCACTTTGTTTTCCGGTTAGTTGTCTTCTCCTCACGCAGATGGTGACGGTGGCAAAGAGCCGCCGACTACTGGGTCCATGGGCTTCTATATGGAACTTACGCTACCAGTTTTCATATATCCTGGTGTAGATTTTTAGCGTTGTTCCTAGGTGCACTGAATGCGCACGTTGACCCTTTCTGTTTTGAACTTGAGTGTGCATTGTAAGAACGGAATCTATTCGGGCACAGCCACGCTAGATTGACCCCAGCGTCTGTGAATGAGGCTCAGCGAACTCAGCAGCAAATAGTCCCAAAGCAGCTATTCAAGGTTTTACGAAGTACTAGCAGCATATTTAAGAAATGAAAGCTCGCACAACCTCCGACGCGTCCTACGTTGCACCATGAATAAAAGTGCGTTCCAAGTTGTTGCTTTATTCACGGGTTCATTCGCTGAGCAGCCTGGTAGAAAGAGACGCGTGACTGGACATAACCTATACGAGGTGAATCTGGAAAATTTTGAATGGGAAGCGTTTCTCGGCAAACTTCGGCTACTTTGAGCGTATCTATCTATCTATCTATCTATCTGTCTATCTATCTATCTATCTATCTATCTATCTTTCTATCTATCTATCTATCTATCTATCTATCTATCTATCTATCTATCTATCTATCTATCTATCTATCTATCTATCTATCTATCTATCTATCTATCTATCTATCTATCTATCTATCTAGCCGCCTACGACTTGAAGCTCTCCTGGCCGTTTCGTTATTGGTACCTTTACCAAACTTGGTATGGCTTAACATTACTGTATGAAGAACATATTTGACCAGTCATAACATAAAAATCATAGTACTTATGTAATGAATGTAATGATAAACGTTCCTTGTTCTACCTGCTCTTGCGGTGGTTTCGTTCTCATAATATTTTGCAGAACAAGTATGGTATGACATGATGGCATGGCTAAAAAAAGTGACAAACTCTAACGTGGAAACCACATAATGCAGGTCATTATTTCCATGTTATAGCAAGTATGACTACACATCACGCTCGTAGTGTGCTCGCGGTTGTTTCGCTAGCTTCAAATATACCAACTTTTGTATGATGGGACGTGAAAGAATGACGATGGAACATGACTGCTACACAAATGATAATGAGATGCGTGTCATGCGAGAACCTGACTATATGCCACTCTCATGATGAGCTAGTGGACTTTTTCGCTAGTTTGGTGTTACGTGACACAAATGAACCACAAAGGTGAATAACACGCCCAAACATGATAATGATGATGTGCATGTCATTAAAAACATGAATACATGCTACGCTCATAGCTGGCTCGCAGCCATTTTGCTAGCTCCACATACACCAAGTTTGGTGTCATGTGACGTGAATAGACGACGAAAATAAATGATGCGTCTAAACATGATAATTACGATATCCGTGTGATCTGAACATGATTAGATGCTACGCTCATAGCCTGCTCGCGGCTGTTTTGCTGGCTCCACTTTTACGAAATTTGGTGTCAGGTGACGTGCATAAACGACAAAGGTAAATGACAAGTTCATTTATGGTAATATTGGTATGCGTGTTATGTGAAACATGACTACACGATATACCTATAGCGCGCATCTGGCCGTTTTGCTAGCTCCACATATACCAAATTTGGTATCGCATGACGTAAATAAACGCGAAGGTAAATGACTTGTCAGAAGCTATGAACAGGACATGGGTACGGTGTAAAAAATCACTACATTCTATCCTCATAGCTCTTTCGCGGCCGTTTCGCTAGCTCCACGTATTACGTTCCTTGATACAAAATTTGGTATCACGTGACGTGAATAGATGACGAAGGTATATAAGACATCCAAACTTTATAATGTTGGCAAGTAAGTCATCTACAGCATAATTTTCTTCCGCCTCGTAATGTTTCACTGATTCTAAAGTGACATAACAACCTTCCTCATTTATGCTTCGCTTATCATCGATTCTCACTATACCAGGGATCTGCCAATTTTAGTGATCATAGCTGCCCTGTCGAAATTGCGTTTCAATAAGGAAGGATGCAGTGTTTGTACTCGTAGGCTGAGGGTGATAATAGCGCTGAAGTGTGTGTTACGTCAATAAATGGGGGCAGATTGGCAATGAAGAAAAAATAAGAATGGAAAGCATTGTCTGAAATAATATTGTAAAAATTGTTAAATTGCTTTGTATACCCAAAACATTTTGTTGACACCTGTGAATCTTTATTTTTTTTCAAAGCGTAGCGTGAGGAAAACGGCACACATTAAAGACACACAGTACACACAACACAGTTACATAAAGAACACAGTTTAGAACACAAAAATGCTAGCGCCTGTCCGATGTGAGCCTTGATGTGTGCCGTTTTCCTCGCACTACGCTTCGATAAAGATATTGCATATACTGTGGCCTTTTCACGTCTCTAGGAGGCGTCTGAACGCCTTCCGATTGGAACAATTAAAAACAGCACATGAGATGCATAAGAGTTCTTTCTAGGTGCTATTTGCCACTGGCTACCCAACTTTGCTTCTACTGTCTTCTGCATAGCGTATCTCTGAAATTTCCTCAAATAAAGAGATCACAAATTTTTCTGTGAGTAATGATCCGGATGTGTCAATCATTGTGTTCTTCTTCACTAATTATTAGGACCACCCATCCATGATATTGTGGCATCCTAAAATGAATACTTAGCAACTTGTGCAATGGGCGCGTTTTACTAATAGAACAATCGATTTGTGTTCCAGTTCTCTATAGATGCTTACCCAAGTTTCTTTGTTAGAGGCAGCTTTTTTGTTACCTCTGGGTTCAAACAACAATTGTCTTATATATTGTCATCGTCTGCCAACCATCACGTGCGAACTTGCACCGACTGCCAAAGACGCAAAGCGCATCCCAGCAAGCCAGCTGGTCTTTTACATTTAGTCGAAGCGCCAGAAACGCCGTTCACCCAGATTGGAATGAATTTCCTGGGTAGTTTCCAACTTCCACAACAGGGAACAGATGGATTATTGTGGTCACTGATTACCTGTCCCGTTATGCGGAGACTAAAGCTATGCAGCGTGGCACAGCAGCAGAAGCCGCTCAGTTTTTCATCGAAAACATCGTCCTTCTGCATGGCGCTTCGACAACAGTGATCACAGACAGAGGACCTGCCTTCACCGCAGAGCTTTTGGAGTTGGTTCTCCGACTCAGCGGTACAGCTCACCGGAGAACAACTGCATACCATCCGCAGACAAACGGACTGACGGAGCGCCTCAATAGGACCCTCACAGACATGATCAGCATGTACGTTGACACGGAACATAAAAACTGGGATCAGATATTGCCGTACGTGACCTTGGCTTATAACACCGCTCGACAAGAAACACTGGAATGACACCATTCAGTCTGATCTATGGTCGCGAAGTCACGACAACATTGGACGCCATGCTGCCGCATGAGTGTGACGACATCCATGTAGACGCCGAAAATAATTCACTCAGCGTGCCGAAGAAGCCAGACAGCTCGCGCGCGTGCGCATTTGTCATCAGCAGCATCAAGATGCACAACGCTACGACACCCGACACAAGTTTGTTAGCTACTCACCAGGCGACAAAGTGTGGGTCTGAATTGCGATACGTTGACGTGGACTGTCTGAGAAACTGCTAAGACGGTAATTTGGTCCATACAGCGTCACGCGACGCTTGAATGACATGAACTACGAAGTCGTTCCCGACACTAATTTTAGCTCTAAGCGCCAAAAGCGTTTGCCCGAAGTCGTGCACGTCGTGCGTATTAAACCGTATTTATCGTGTAATTAGCTTCCGGTTACCGTTTTTGTACGACCACTTCATACGACTGGTAGAGCACCTAAGTTGCGCATCGGGACGATGCTTCTTTCGGAGGGAGGCAAATGTCACGTGCTTGCTCAAGAAAGACGATGACAGTTGTGCATTGCCACGAAGGACTATGAAATGGACGAAGAAGAAGAACTCGCTTGCGCGTTCTAATTAAAAAGATCGACCTGATTCTGGTGTCTTAGTCTCTATGGCAAGACCTCTGTTTTGACGTAGTGACGATATACCTCAGAGATTACATCGTGGTAATCTCACATGTCGTTGTAAAACACATGGTGTATTCCTGAAGGGTTCGTATTCGGTAACATGCAGGTATATGTGGGCACAGTTATGCTTACGGATTTTCAGTGCCTTCGAATGTCAGTCGCTATTGCTGAAAATAAGACCCGTGTTACCAGTAATAATCCTGAAGAACGTACTTGCTCAGTCCTGCCGGTAGAGACAAAAATTGGCCGCGTATTTCCATGCTGTGCTGCAAAGGACGTCGAAAGAGGGTAGTCTTGTGCCTTGACGCATTGTTTAAGATATGGTGCCATCTAGAAGTAATATGAAGCGTGTTGGTTGAAGAAACGAGTTTTCTTTTTTTTCGCAAAGCAGAGCCATTGGTATGTGGTGACGGATCGTTTCAGGTAAAGCCTCTCGATTTTTCAGCAAAGTCTAGGAAACGCACAAAGCGTGCCTATTCCACTTGTATAACTGATTTTTATATACTTGTATCGCATTGAGCGTGTTTCATGTTTTTTTGCTTATTTGTTGTAATCTTGTGATACTTCCATCCTTCACTTGCACATTCGTTATGTAACACCACAAGCTGTGATAATTATTCCTTTTATTGTTATTGTCAACAGTGTGCCACTGCAGTTGCCCGACTTTGGGACCCTTTTCTGCATATTTTTAACTGCGAACTTTGTATTTTGAATGAATGAATAAATTTTGATCTAGAAATCACTGCTATCCATCGCTTGCAATTGAAACCAGGAAATATTCCAGGTATAATTCTGAGGTATACAAGGAAGGCAGATAGAGACCAGTGGTTAGAAAAGTGGCACAAATTGAGAGAAAATAATTGTAGAGTGGTTGTGCTGGAGAACTTGACCAGTTACAACAGGCAGTTGTTTAACGCCGTGAAACAGTGGGCAAAAGACAATGGCTTTCAGTATGCGTGGCACAGAAACGAAAAAGTCTTCGTGCGCAGAGTCAATGGCGAGCTGGGTGTCCTTGTGCGAAACGTGAACGACTTTCCTGCATAATGTTGTTCTGTTCAGCTGCAAACTCTTGCAAATATTCTCATGATAGATGAAACAAAACTGACATATTTCTTTCGCAAGAACTAAATATCATTGGCTCCGCTAAACATAAAAAATCCCTAAAATGTTTGAACTGAAATGTTCGTTCTCTTAAAAATAAAACAGACGACATACCATTTTTCACCCATGCAATTTCATTCATGTTCGATGTCATACTGCTTACTGAAACTTGGTGCAAAGATAAGGATTAAGCACTCCCTTTCACTTTTTATCGGCATTTCTGTTTAAATCGCCCAATGCATCGTGGGGGCGGTGTCATGTTACTGTTGAAGGAAGGCGCGCAATGTGAATTGCTTTCCGAATTTTGTGTTATGTCTGATGATTTTGAAACGCTTACTGTTCGATCCGGTGAATATCTCTTTTCTGTGTGTTATAGGCCACCAGACAGAAACCTTGATGGCTTCTTTTGTTTCTATGAGACGCTTTTACGTTTTTCGTTATATATTGCGTATTTTTTTGGTATCGGGAGGGGACTTTAACATTGATATGGTATCAATTCTACTCCACAACAAGCCATGAATGAAATTATTGCATCAAACGGCTTTAAAAATGTCATTAGTTTACCGGCCAGGATTACAGAAAACAGTGCAACTTTATTAGGTGTGTTCATTACAAATGCCAACGACAATAACATATTTGCAGGAGTATTGTCTGAGGATATTAGTGACCATCTTCCTATCGTTCTTTTTATTAAAAGAAGCACCTTACAAGAACGTAAGAAGCGGATGGTAGCCATTCAAGATATCTCTGAATCTAACCTAACAGCTTTTAAAAACGAACTGCTTGGTAGTAGTCTTACTGAGATCTTTGCGATGAAAAACGCGAGTCAAGCTTAAAATACATTCTTAGACAAAAATCTTGGATATTTATAAACGTCACTTCTCCGAAAAACAAGTGCGTTTGACCAAGAGAACCCGTGAGCAATGGATGACCCCGAACTTGCTCAACAAAATTAAACATAAAAATGAACTTTATCACAAATTTCTTGTGAATAAACATTCTGACATTTTAAAAGATTATAAAATGTACGGAAATAGAATAAATAAGGAAATCAGCAAGCGCAGACTTCACTACATACATATCGAAATAGAAACCACTGCAGATAAGACTCACGCCTTTTGGACGAAGCTGAACTTATTTTTGAACTGTGGTACAACACGGGTAAGTGTGGAGAACCTGACTAAAAATGGGCGCAGCGTATCAGGAGCTGAACTTGCAAATATATTCAATGACCACTTAGTCAATAATACGCAGAATGAAACGTCTAGTAATTTTATTCAATTTCTACCAGATCCAAACTCATCCTCCATATTTTTTGAGCCTGTAGTGGACGAAGATGTTTATTCCGTTTTCTCGAAACTTAGAAATACATCATCTCGTGATGTTGATGGTATGCAGATTAGGCTCATAATATGCGCTAAATATTCTTGTTCCTTATATCACTCACATATTCAATCTCTGTTCTTCAAGTGCAACGTTTCTCGAAAGAATACAGACAGCAGGAGTCAGCGTTTTGTTTAAATAAGGTGACAAAAATGACATTCAAAACTACAGACCCATATCTATTCTTCCGGTGTTTTCGAAAGGTTTCGAAAAGCTTATGCACCTTCAACTGTACCAATTCTTAAAAAAACACGACGTGATTTTCCCAACTCAGTTTGGTTTCGGGAAACATCGATCTAAGGAATTGGCATTATTAGAACAAAAACAGTACATATTATCTGAATTTGAAAACAAACGTGCCGTTCTCAGTATGTTTGTTGACTTTAGTAAAGCCTTTGACAACATTCAGCGTTCCACGTTGTTTGAAAAGTTGCAGTGCTATGGAATTCGTGGTCATGACTAGACTCTTCTGCTTTCGCAGGTTGCTGGCTTCAACTTGGCTCACGGATACCGCCCTTATCGCCTTGATAGGCGGACGCGTCGCCACCACTTTGGTCATCGTGGTCCTGTGCCTGCGCTCCGAGTTTCACGTGACCTGGACCTGGAAAACGCTTAAAAAACGGCATCGCCGAGTGGACCACGCAGTTCGGCGGCAGTGCACGAACCGGACGGAACGTAACAAATCTTCTGCTTTCGCAGGTGAGAAACGGTGTTACTCACGTCTAAGTCTGCTCCTGTGCCTGTGCACTGCTGCCGAACACAGCGTGAAGTGTATTTTCTTTGAGTGAAGTGTTCTTGCTTTGCTATGGGGAAGGATTCCGCAAAAAGTGCGGGGAAAGACGCGGAAAAGGACGCAGCAGATGTAAAGAATTTGAAAGAGCTGTCGAAAGCATTTGAAAATTTCAAACGCAATTTCTGAAATGAGATTCGGGAAAATGAAGACAGCATAGTTTTTTGCTCTGACACCTGCAGTGAGGTGAAGTGTGTAGCCACTGATAATAAGAATATGAGAGCTGAAATGGAAGAACTCATAAGACAAAGCATGGAATTGAAAGCGGAAAATAAGAAACTGTCACACAAATGCGTTAAGCTCGAATAGTATCAGCGCCTAAACAATCTTGAGATAAAGGGTGCGCCGGTCGGGAATGATCCAGTGGATGTTGTAAGAAAGATAAGCGAAGCTGTCGGCACGGCAGTTGATCTGTCTGATATTGACACATGTCACTGGATTCGCACTCCTTAGCCTGATGTGAAGAAAATAATCATTCGCTTTGTAAAAAGAGCAAAACGTGACGACATACTGGCGAAATGTAGAAAAAAGAGGCTCGATAGTTCTATGCTTGGGGATGACAAAAAAACGCCCATTTTTGTAAATTTTTGTAAAGGCTTGTTCAGGGCATTGCATATAAATTGTAGAAGCATAAAAAGAAAGGTCGACGACATTGCTAATTTTATATGGTCTATAGCTATCGGATTTGATGTGCTAGTTTTCTTCGAGACATAGATTACTTATAGAGAAGTTGCGCCGTTCTTTTCAGGCTATAGTCATGAACTTCTCGGTCGTAACCAGCAAAAAGGTGGAGGTCTTGCTATTTATTTTAAAGATACGCTTTTGCGTGAACTGCTTGATAAGTATACTGTTATGAACAATGATGTTGCAAGCATTACAATGTGTGTTTGCCCATTCATAGTAATTGGTGTATATAGGCCACCACATGGCCACAAAAAAAACTTTATTGAGTTTCTTAATGTTGTGTTATCAACTGTTCGCGGGAATACTCCTTGTATAGTCATGGGTGACATAAACATTGACCTCTGTTCCAATGATCCTTATGCCAAAGATTTTGAAACGCTCTTACTTACATATGGAAGTGCAAATTTTATACGTTCACCTAATAGGATTACATCAACAAGTGCTACGCTCCTTGATATATGCGCCTCAAATTTAAGTTCACAGATTATAAAATTCGGGGTATTTGCGTATGACATAAATGATCATGTGCCCATCTTCTTTCTTGCACGATTTACTTGTCAGGTTGGTCAGAAAACAGAGACGTCTTTCCACCGAATTAAAAACAGCAAAACTCGGGAACATTTTTTTTCAGCTTGTTCAGAACATATATTGGAACACTGTTTATAGACAACAAAATCCTGATAATGCTTATATCACATTCATGAGGTTATTTATTGCTAGCTATGATGCGGCATTTCCACTTCAGAAGCGCTCACGTGGTAGAAATAAGAAATGCAGAAAGCCTTAGATAAATTGTGATATTTACCGGCGCATAAAAATAAAGTAAAAACGGTATCATGACTTCATCCATTTCAGAACACAGACGCCTTAGCTGAGTACAAGAAATACAGAAACGTTTTAAATTCAGAAGTACGGAAGGCTCAACAGAACTACTATGAAAAATTATTTGAAAGCATTTACAATGACCAGAGGAAGCTGTGGGAGGTCATAAATGGGCTTACGAACCGAAATAAGTGTTTTAATAGGACATAGGACTTAACAATTAATGGTCAGATTTTCAGTGGTGAAAGGTTGGCCAATGTTATGCATGAACATTTCATAAATGCGGGTTTCTTTATTTTAACGGATGAAAAGCGAGATAATGCTCCAACTCCTGATAAGTCTCCTCTGCCGTATTCTATTTTTCTCGCACCCACAGATCCGTTTGAAGTAAAAAGATTAATCAGAAAGCCTAAAAACAATGTTGCATCAGGGATTGATGAGATAGGTTCTGGTGAGTTAAAAATGATGTCACCATTGATATCTAATGTCTTAACCTATATTATCAACCTCACCCTCACTAACGGTGTATTTCCAGAGCAGTTGAAAGTGGCAAAAGTCACTGCAGTACATAAAGGTGGTGATATCAATACTTTAGCGAACTATCAACCTATATCTGTGCTTCAAACAGTATCAAAAACATTTGAAGGGGTTATTTATGATAGACTTGCATCTTTTTTTTGATAAGCATCAAATAATAACAAAAAGTCAGTATGGTTTTCAAAAAATAGATCAACTGAACAAGCTCTACTGCATATCAAAGATAAGGTAATCAAAAATATGGAAAACAAAAATTCATGATACTCTTGGGCTCTTCCTCGATCTTCAAAAAGCATTAGACTCCATACAATTCAAATCATTGATTCATAAATTATCAAGTTATGGGGTGCGTGGAGTTGCATTACAAATGTTTAACAGTTACCTTGAAGATTGTTATCAATATTTACGACTGAATAACACTATTTCTGCAAAGATAAAATTAAACCAAGGAGTCCCCCGAGGGTCTATACTGGGGTCATTATTGTTCCTTGCCTATATATTTGATATTGTCGATATACCTCATTCTCCTTAACTTATAATGTACGCTGACAATACGAATGTTTTCTTTTCATCAGAGAATCTAATATCACTTGAGGTCAGTGTAAATAATTATCTAAGCAATCTTTCAAATTGGTTAAGGCAAAATGGACTGCGTTTGAATGCAAAAAACAACCTATGTGATATTCCGACCTATAAACAAATCTATTAGTAACATCGCTGTGAAATTCGAAGGAAATTGCATCGCACAAGTTAGGGAACAAAAGTTTCTTGGTGTATGGTTTCAGGAGGATTGAAACTGGAACACACATGTATATCATCTGATCACCGCATTAGCGCGCATAGTTGGTTGTTTTTAGAACAATGCACTTAATCTCATTGAGGTTAAAAATAAGTATGCACTATGCACTCTTCCATTCTAAAGTAACTTATGGGTTGTTAGTCTGGGGAACGACATCACAAGGGAATTACCATAAGTTAATAACCATACAAAAGAAAATATTGCGCTGCTTTGAAAAATACAGGGGAAATCTACAAGACTTGCGCACTGCTCCACTATTCATTAAACATTCCATACTCAGAATTGATCAATTATATCATTTTAAATTGCTTCAGTTAATACGAAACACTAAGCTATATGAAGAAAGTTGCACCGAAAGACCACACTACAGTCTGCGAGAACAAAAGAAACGAGCTCCTAGAACAAGAACCAAGTATGGAAAACAAAGTGTTGCTTACCAGGTATCCCAGGTTTTAAATACCCTTGCAGATCAATTGAACTTTAGGGCTAGTAGTGCGACTTTCAAGAAACAAATAAAGAACATATTCATAACCACCGGTCTACACTATCGAAACTACGTAATGGAGTCTCATTCCTCTGCAAATGCCTAAATTGGTCGTAAATTTCTATGTCAATTATACGAGTGTATACAGCGCAATTCATTGTATCAGCATGCATTTTGTGTCTGTTTTTGAGTTGTTTCATTGATGTTGTTTAGTTGTGAGTTTTTACGAGAGTAACCTCTAATTCTTAAAATGTGTTATGTAAACTTCTTATGCTATTTATGTTTGAATTTTGTGTGTACAATCGGAGGTTGCTTGAAACCAATGTATTGAATATATATATTGTTTGTCAGTGCTGATGTCTAAGCTTTGCACTGTCACGGACTGCGGAGCAACAAGGGCCTTTGTCAGGCTGTTCGCCTTTAGCCCTTTGCCCCTGCAGTGAGCTCTTTATCCGGCTTACTGTAAATAAAAGTACTACTACTACTACTACTACTACTACTACTACTACTACTACTACTACTACTACTACTACTACCTAGTAAAAAGTTACCTTAAATATCGCAAACAGGTGGTTGAAATAAATAGAAAATTCTCAGAGCTGAAGCCTATAACTAAGGGTGTACCTCAGGGAAGCATCCTTGGACCCCTTTTTTATAGCCTATATAAGTGATTTCCCTCGTATTTATCCAGATGCTAAATACGTCTTATATGCCAATGATGTCAGAATGTTTGTTTTAGCTGAAAATAGTATCACGCTTGAGGAAAAAATGAACCAATTTCTTGTGAAACTAAAGCTCTGGTCATACTGTAATAGTTTAAACATAAACACTAGTAAAACAAAGGTGGTACTACTCCGACCTAAAAATAAGCCCGTTAATAAAAACATACATCTCAAGTATGGCGATACTTATAATGCAATCTGCTTTGAACTGAACACAATCACAGTGTGCTGAGTCAGTTATCCCGCGTAGTGGGTATGGTGTACAGTGGCAAAACTATTCTACCATACAAGGTAAAACTCTTACTTTATAAATCAATTTTCTATTCACATTTTACCTATTGTTTCTTGGTAAGGGGGACTACAACTTTCATGAACTTGCAAAAACTGTACCTGGTGCAAAAGAAGTATATTAGAATCATTTTTAACTCGCTGTATGATGCTCACACAAGCGAATTGTTTTCAACAGGCCGGAATACTACCTGTACATCGTCTCTACAATTTTAATTTAGCATTGGCAATCAGGCGTGAATTGAAAGAAAGTCGACATTTTTTGTATGACCTCTCAAAACTGCAGCCAAATATTACATTGTTTGAAACACGAAAAAAAGAAACATGGTATATATAAGAACTTCGAGAACAAACTACTCTACAGATAAGTTATTCTACATAGTTCCTACATTACTTAATAAATATGTGAAAGCTGGCATAGATTTTTGCGTTGTACACAGATTCAATTGCGCGATATATACGTGTTTAGTTTTTAAGATATCTTTGCAGTTGCTGTAATTCATAGGTTGCTATTTTTATTTTTGTAATTGGGACTTGATTTATATATCTTCATTTATTTTTTATACATTTATCTATTTGGTGTTTTTGTTATTGTTGTTGACTTCACAATGCTGATTGTTTTCCACTGTTGTCGTGCTAAAAGCTAGCTGTGGGCCTTTGTCAAGCTGCCTCTTTTGGAGAGCAACTTTTACCTGCAGCTGTCCTTCGTCAAACTATTCATGAAAAGTAAACTATATAATAATAATAATAATAATAATAATAATAATAATAATAATAATAATAATAATAAATAATAATAATATTATGATTATTATCAAATAATCTAAACTCACGTTTTTGTTCTTGGAGTCGTAGTGCCAGCGCAGCGTATTAAACACTTCGGTGTTTAGAAATAAGTATTTATACTTTATATCACGGCAAACACTCTGCCGAACACTTACATTTTTCTGTTATGTCTAGAATATGCATAAAATGTCCTTTTCGATTGAAAATGTTCACAAATATAAAGAAAATCACCAGATTAAAAAGAGCGGGCTTTCAGCATGAGCTTGACTTGTCGTCGGGTGACTGAGCCGTTGGGCAGACTCCTACAGAGGGATAGTCAAACCAAAATTTTGTCTTGATTTGCACAAATAAGTACTGTCTAAACGACTTTGGCTTCAGGGCATCCATCGAAGAGACAGCCCAGGCTAGATGCTCGTTACTAATAGTGTCACATGCGGTGCTCCCACTGTGATAACTTGGATTGTCATGCCTATACAATTACTGCTCTAAGGTACTGCTGAATTGTGCCATCGGGCAGCACTAGCTTTTATTTATACAGCAAATACCTACCATACTACAAAGCATTGCATATACCGAAGTAGCGGTGTGGTTGTTGCACCTGCGAGTCAGTGTAGTGCTGCCCAGGTTTGTGCGAAAACATGAGAGCACATCGATAATCTCGACACTGCAGCGTAGTTCAAGAGTTAAGCTTCAATAATTTTATTGTGCTATATTCGTATTTTCAAAGAACGCCTTTGTGCCATGACAGGGGGTAGCGTTGTGCTGCGAATCTAGAAAGCGTGCTTTCGAATCAATGTGAAAATTTGTTTAAAGCTCCTTTTTACTTATTGATGTCCGACTGGTTAAAAATATATGTTGGGGATTAACGCCCCAAAACCAGCAAATGATTATTAAATACACCATAGTGGAAGGCTCTGGAAATTTTTACCACATGGGGTACTTTAACGTGCACCTAAATATAAGCACACGGGCCTCAAACATTTACGCCTCAATCGAAAATGCGGTGCGACCTGCTGGTCCGCAGCCAAGTGCGTTAATCATTAGACCACCATGGCGGGTACGGCCGCCCTGGTTGATGACAAAATCAGGCTTGCAATTTCTTGGAGATTGCTTACTCTCAGTGCGTCTAATCACTTCTAGAGAACCCTCGCTTAATAGATTACATTTGCATTGTTCAGTCACTCTAATGAGGTATTGTGGAATATTACCCATTAAAATTGCCATTTTAATAGTATAACCGCTCGTTGTTGCCTAACCTGCACGTGAAATTGTTCTCGAACGACTTTTTTATGCCATGTCATTAGGTATATTACCACTATTTTATATTCTACTAGTCAATCACTCACAGCTCACAAGAGTTGAATAGCAAATGACTTTCTCTCCAAGGACCGCAATAATAAGCTAATTTTTTTTCCAGCTGTAAGGCCATCTCCACGTTTTTAATGGGCAGTATTAGCAGCCTACTTCTGACGTGAAAAGTAATGTTCCTATTTATCACAGTGGTATGTTATTAACGACCAGACCTAATTGAACATAATAAACATATGAGGCTTTTCTTCCACAACTTGCTAATAAGACACCAGCAAAGAGCTTAAATAGCGAGCCTTGTTAGCTTTGATACAATTTGATTTTTGAAAACTAAATATATTGGGTAAGTAACTACGTTCTCACCTGCTTTACGTAGTATTTACATACGAGAGGTGTTAAGATGCTCGAAAACTTCGTTTTTTCACTACATTGTGGCATCTTGCTTTGTTGTATCTTCCAGCGAGATCGGCTCAAACAAATATGATCTATATACAATTCTCAGTGAATGTAGGCCTATAGTGTACTTGCCGAGCCGGTCATACATGTTATCAGCACTTCTTGGTTAAACAATATGCGATTACGGTTAGAATAATTGACTGTACAGTAAATTTTTCAATGGGTTCACTGAACAAACCATTGTTTCCTGCGTATGGTGTCCGTATGCGGAGCGATGAGCATCGATGTGATGCGCTTTCAGCCAGCACACACAGGCCACGATCAAAAGCAGCTGGGTGCCCTCACCGGCGTTTAACCGACTTACACTTGAGAACATAGGCTTTCCATTGGACAAGCGCTAATAAAGTAATATGATGAGATATTATGTGAACATTGAATTTGGTTTTTAAGAATCGGCCTTGCATTTGCAAGTGCAGATGCAAATCAGTGCACACTGACACAACCGCATTGCTAGCGTAGTATAGCGAGTAGAACAAAAATACAGAAAACCAGTTCACGACCTTCTTTTTTCTTATTCTTTGGTTTAACCAGAACAGGACTCGCAAGAGCGTACGTTACGATGGCTACGACGCACATCGCACGATCATTTTGTATTGTAGCAAGTGAATGAATTGAAACAAACTACAGTCAAGACATCAAAACAAACCTTTGATAACGAGATTTAGGTCAAAATACGGTCTCTATCCCACTCTCCGCGTGAGATGACAATGTGAAAAGGGTAGTCGATGCCATGGATTTCTTGAATTACGTGCGAATAACAAGCACCGAGAGCAAATTGCAGCTGAGTGAGCACCAGGGGCGCAGCCGTGTTGTCTGAAGTCGCAACAGTGGCTTCCGCGCGACAAGCGATCTTTTCTGGTTTTCCAGAGACGCGTGACGCATTAAGCGGTGGTGACAAGTGGGCCTCCGCAACAGCAAACCTGGTCGCTTATCACTGTCGTTTGTCGCTGTCTCGAGAAAGTTGCGTGCATGCGGTTAGAGCTTCACACGAACTTCTCGCAGGGTGACTCCTAGTTTTCACCGATGGTTCAGTTTTGAGCTACAGTCGTGCCGTGGCCGCCTGTGTGGTGCACAGGCTGAAGTGTCACATCGGAGCCGCCTCACCTGCGAGGTTTCATCGACGATCGCAGAACTCACCGCGCTTGACTTCGTCACCAATGCTCTCCTTCACCTGAGAGTTCCGTTCGCTGCCATACTCTCGCACTTGCGTGCTGCTCTCCAACTGCTCGCGCAGGACTCCTGAAGACCTACTGTTGCCACGCGCATCGCGCGAAAGCTCGAAGCGGCGCAGGACCTCGAGTGTGGTCTTGTGTCACAATGGATACAGTGCACGTTGGAATTTCCGGCGTCAAAGCGGCCGACTAGCTCGCCGAAGATGCGCACTCACCAGGGACCCCTAAGACTAAAGCGCAACTTCGCACACGCCACTCCGTATTCACTTTGCAGGGCAACCTCCCCATGCACTGCCGTAAACCGCATCTTCGAGAGAAAGAAAATAAACATTGTAATATAACTAAAGCATTGATGAGAGAATCCTACTTTCCTATTATGACATCGGCCACCAACCGGGCCCGTTAAACCAAGGCCGGGCGGACCTCGGGAGGCCCGTTGCAGAGGGCATCGTACCACAGGTCTTTGCTACGGAAGGAGTTCTGGCTAGCAGAACAGGGAGAAAATAATTTTGTGGAACACTTTAACGCGACATAAAATACTGTCGGAGAGGTGCCACAGCCCAGAAAACAGTCTCAGTTGCAGTTAGGGTAGCATTTTTGCATGGAGAGAAGGCTGGGGATCGTATGTGTTTAGAGTTGGTGGAGTGCCACCTCCTCATCTGGCGAGAACGACGGTAACGGGGGTGCACGGTGCGTCTAGCTATGATGTATTATGTCAATATGTCTCAATATGTGAGTAAAGGGCCCACTTGATCGGGCCTCTCGGCCTCACCATGCCGAGCAGCTCATTGGCTAAGCTCTTGAGCGACCACGTGAACGTGATCATTACCCGGCAAAGACGAGTGAACAGTCTAGATCAAGCAGATACGTTGAGGGCTGGATGTGCCGCTGTTTGTGGCCTTGATTAGAACGTGGTGAGCCGCCCAGGAAAAGCTGCGTCTTATCAAAAAGGCTCGATATGCATCAGTTGATATATAAACCTCCTCATGAATGTGAAGAGTGTGTCGAAGAGTAAGCGCAACAACAAGGCCTTCACCGTCTGCAGGAGTAGAACTCTGCGAAAAGCTGCCGTAAGTAATGTTGCAGTGTCATCCGACACTACCGGAGTATACCCATTGCGGCATCATGTGGAATCAGTGTATAATGTATTGGCTACAACGATGTCTCAGAGCATGCACATCTGGTACCCAGCACGGGCGTGCCGGTATCCCATGCACCTCATGCTCAGTACTCATGTTTCGGGGCAGTGGATGCACTTTAAGGCTTGATGTACTCAACGTGGGACACCTATGGCGCTCTCTGTGAGACACTGAGCACGATCCACATGAGGACGGCAACGCCATTCACGTGCACAGCAATCTGGGGTGGCGGCGTGATCCTACGCGCCCGGATAGCAACAAGCTGGGGCTTTTTGAAAGGAACAGGTCATGCCGCACTGTCGTGCGTAGGCGGCAAAAATGCCGGCTTTCTGCTGCACGTGATCCTAAATAGCTCCGTCTGAGCCTCGCGTCGTCCAGATCGTTATGTCATCTGCGTCCATTGCATGGGCGACATCGGGGATCTGATCAAACTGCTGTGGTAATCTTGCCAGGGCAATATTAAACAGGATGGGGGACAGAAGTGATCCCGGTAGAGTAATGCGACCTGTAAGGCGAATCGTATCCGAACGTTGTGGCCCTATCCCGATACTAGCTGTCCTGTCACGCAGAAAGGAACGAAACTAATTACACATGCGGATGCCTCAATGAGATTCGGCTAGATTCTGTAGGAACAAATCGTGTGCCACGTTATCAAATGCTCCTTTTAAATGAACGGCGAGGATGACCCTTGTCTGGGCACGCGACGGAGGTCCGAGAACGCCGTCTTTGAGAGGTAGAAGTCCGTCTTGCGTAGAGAGTTGTGTCCGAAATTCAAATTGTGAGTGCGAAATGAATGTATCTCGCTCAAAAAAAAGGCTGCAGACGCCGTAAATGAACGTGTTTCATGGATTTTTCAACGCATCAGTTAAAAGATATTGGGCGCAGATGTTCTCTGGCTATGGGATTGCCTGGTTTAGCCAATAAGGAAGTGCTGGCATGACGCCATGCCTCCGGTAGTCTATCCTTAGGCAAATAGTCTTTGAATAAATTCGTTAGATGACTCAGATCTGAGTCACTGAAACTATGAAGGGCAGATTATTGAATGTGAGCATCATCTGGTGCCGTATTTCAACTGAGATCTTGAACTACGCCAACTTCACCAACCGCTATGTTCGTGTCGAGTCCTTCGTTAGATTCCACCTCGCGGGGATAGCAGGATACTTTAGGAGTGATGAAACGTCGTTCAAGCTCTTTAAAGAGACCGGGAGGATTGTTTCCGTACATATGTGTTAGGCGATATTCTTGGTGAAAAGTTTGCACTTTGCTAGAGGTTGCATTTAAAAGGGCGCCAAGTATCGACCATCTTTTCACAGTGCCAAGGGTGCCTGAAAGATGCTCGCAGAAACGACGCCAGTTTGTTCCGGACGAGGTGATGCGCGTATTTTTGTGCCTCATGTGACCGTTGGTCGATACACTGGCGAAGCTCGTAACTGAGTTGATGTGGTCGGTGAAAAGTTTGCGCTTTGCTAGAGGTTGGATTTAAAGGGGCGCCAGATATTGACCATCTTTTCACAGTGCCCAGGGTGCCTGAAAGGTGCTCGTAGGAACGACGCCAGTTGTTCCGGACGAGGTGATGCGTGTATTGTTGTGCCTCATGTGAGAGGTAGTCGATACGCTGGCGTATCTTGTGATTGAGGCATTGGCACTTCCAACGCCATGTGAACCCTCTACGCACCTCCCACAGATGCAGAAGGTTAAGGTTCACGTCCGCGTTTGTCATTGTAGTAACGACTGTACACATACGCGCATTTAGGTCACCAGAAAGAGTCTGCAGCCATTTTTCATACACGAATCGTTTGGGAAGGTTCTGTTGATGCTCTTTGAATCACACCCCACTCGTGATACGCACGTCCCCCTCGGGAAAGCGTGCATTGTGTAGAGTAATTTTAGTGGACACTATACTGTGGTCACTGCCAAGATATTAACCAAGAAGACCATGTGCTCTTACTGGTCCTGTGTTTTTCGAAAGAGTGAGGTTGGGGCATGTGTTTCAAGAGACACTCTTTCATAAGCGAGTAGGGTGGCCAGGATCTGTGCGCAAAGTATACCGCAAATTGCATATATCATCATAGAGCCCAGTTCTCTTGGCTTAACATTTGCGGAACCCCCAAATTGTGTGCGCAGCATTGAAGTCTCCGCACACAAAATGGGTGCGCCGAACGCCCAAATTCAATTAGGAGTTGAAGAAATGAACATGTGCATCAGCGGGGAGAACTATACACGCTGAATATGTGAAAACTGCAACTTTTTATCCTGGGAGATTATTCAAGGATCAGATAAGAAATATCGATGCTTGTAGCGTGGGTGCTTCATGTGATGCTTTTGGAAGCTAAGCCTCCAACGAGTGGAAAGATAGTTGCGAAAGAGTTGAAACCAGAAAGAGCCTGCTCCTGTAGGAGAAAACAACTGGGTAGTTGCTGGTTATAGTAAGGTACTGTTGCAGGGAGCCCCTCTTTTGAAGGTATCCTTGCTAGATCCGTCGCCCTACCACAATTTTCTGCTGGTTAAGAGACGCCATCATCATCGTGAGAGGAAGTGGTCAGGCGGGTGTACGGGTGCGTCCGCTTTGCTTCTGTGAGTGGTGGCTGAGGCTACACGGCATGAGAATTGGTTGGCAAGCGATGGACTTGAACGATAATATGAGTTACACTACATCCTTTTTGGCCTTCTTTTCTAAAATGGGGCTGCTCTTCGGGAAGTTCGCACTTCCCGAAGACTTTGATTTCGTCCGTGCCTTGGAGCAGGATGTGGATCGCGCCCTCGATCGGGACCACCCACTATTCGTCAGTGGTGTTGCAGAAGCGTAAGTTGTTGACGATTATAAAGGAGCCTCGTCGGTGGATTTCATCAATTGTTGCTGTTCCTCGTCGATGGCTCTTTTAAACAAGGATCTGTGAAAAAGCTGTAGCTGGCGTCCCACGAACTGTGAATCAGTTGTGGGATGATCCCCTCCAAAGGATTCGCCGCATGGAGAGCGTGGGTGCGATGGCGTTGGAATATTGATGGCGCACTAATCACAAATGGTGGCATCCGGAATGGGGCAATGTCAGCACGGTGTCCCAATTTTAGGCGCGTTTTGCAGACCTGGCGTCTGGAAAACTCGCGTCTTTCAGACCTGGTATCAGCATAGCTCTGCTCCAAAGATAGATATGTGAGGTTTAACGTCCCAAAATCACCATATGATTATGAAAGACGCCGTAGTGGAGAACTCCGAAAATGTCGGTTCTTTAACGTGCACCTAAATAGGAGCATACAGGCCTACATTTTTGCCTCCATCGGTAATGCAGCCGCCACAGCCAGGATTCTATCCCGCGACCTGCGGTTCAGCAGCCGAGTACCTTACCCACTAGACCACCGTGGCGGGGTCTGCTCCAAAGAAGCGGATGAAGCAAGGCGCGCGAAGGACATTAAAAGTTGCCAGTGCTATATCCATCTGACCCATCATCAGAGCCTGTAGTATGTGGATTCCAGTCACCCGACTTTTTTTTCCATCCAAGGTGAAGTGGTACCTGGTTCCAGTCCAGAGCAGTACCCTTGCACGAATCGTCAGGGGCTACAAGATATGGAGGTAAAGGGTAGCTGTGCTGGCCGAGTGAGAGCGTCGGCAACGTGTGATAATAAAGTGATTATGACGGCCCAGTTTGGCTGCGGTCGAGTTAGTAGAGTGAGGTTTCTGTGGTCATTCAGACTCACTTCAGCGGCAGCCCAAAGCATGGTGACCAATGTTGATCTGGGCCATAGATTCATTCTGAGACCTCCGAGCGCATGGGGGACAACTTTTTCATTTCCGAATAAAAGAGAAGATAGGCGCTTCGCTGCACTCGGCTTGGCCTGAGAGTTCTCCGAGTTGGTTGAGAGGGGCGACGCTGCTTCGAGAGCTGCGGCTTGCGGCCGCATTGCTTGTTGTGGGCTACTTTTCAGCAGCCACCATTATACGCGTCGTCCTCCACCGTGTTTGGGACGTAAGTGAAAGAAATGGAGGAATCTTCGTTCATGACTTCCCCAAGGTGTTGGTCGTTCTTAAGTGCTGCGAGAGGAAGACTGATATCATTGGGATCGGGGGATGCCTCGATAGCATCGGCCTTGTCGGTGTCAGTGAGCGTCTCCTCAGCGTCGCTGAACACCGTAGGCGTCTGTTGCTCGCAGTCGCTAACAGAAATGGCGCATATTAGTGATAATTATTTTAGACGCTGCCTGTCCTGAAGGTTCTGGCGGCTGTCTCTAAGAGCGTGAGATTGAACGGTGCCCACTGCAAACGGCATGCATCAGCACCACCGCGCCTAGGCTGTACCCATACCGACTCCGTTTGTCTACGCGGCACGTTCGCCACCTGAGAATTCTGAAGGCGTGTTAATAAGCTATAAATAGACTCACAGTGTCCGCAGAGACATTCGGTAGCTCCTATAACTAGGTTTGTCAGACTCTGCCGACGAATCAGATGCCACACTTGACTATCATCTGCAAAAGAAGATTGCAACAAGGTCACGTGCGAAACATGTCCCTAAACTGTGGCCTCTTGGTGGTGGATCCAGATTTTCGAGAGAGGAAGTCGCCATTGCCCACAACTCTGAAATACTCCCTCATAATATAGAGTTTTTATTGCTTGGTACGCAAGCTCATGGCGCGTTGTGGGCTTTAGGGGTGCGCGGCGTTGCGTGCACAACCTATAGCCAATTAGAATGATTTATAGCAGTGCGCACGCAAACGCGAGCCGCACGAAGGTCACATGCGCTCGCAGTGCCATGTCGTCTTGTCGCGTAAGTATTGTTTGATTATTTTTTACGATTTGAAATGTTAAATAAACATACATAATGACATGAAGTAAACTACTTTCAATAAATCAGGTCACTAATTTGTAATAATACCTCTGCGCGGTTTTTGCACGAGACGTACAATGCACAATGTTTCTGCAATAACAGTTTTGTGATAGCCTGGTTCACTATGGCCCCGCTAGATGGCACCACCTAATCAGCTTGTCGGAGGGCTCGCACGCTTTTGGCTTCTAGGTTCTAGGCTATTCTAGATGTGGTAATCTCGCTGAAACAATTTAATCACTATTGATCCACCACCACTACTTCAAGTAACAGAAAGATGTCCACCTCGGGCGAGAAGTAAAACATTGCTCGGCGCTGCTTCGCCGGAGGTGGCATCTTAGAATGCAGCCGATCTATGCTGTCCAAGGTTTGACGCATTTGTGCTATAATCAAGCCGGTGGCTCTGGTCAGTCTTGGCTTGGCTTGCCGTGCAGGTGAGTGACATCACGAGTAACATGATGTGCCAGCATGTGCGGCAGGGCAGCTTATATCCGCTAGGAGGCCAGCGGTGGTAGCGTTCTTTATGGCTGCGCGGACGCATCGCCCCAGCGACCAAGTGATCTTGCGACGCATCTGTTTGTGGTTTCACGCATGCGCAATACCGCCGCCCCAACACCCTGTGTACGCAAGCCGCTAAGGTACCCAGCGCGTAAAACTCTCTATGATCTTCGAATGTGAGGAGTATTCGGATGCGTGTAGATTACTCTTCGGCGTCTACCGCAAACTGGGACTCACGATCACAACTGTTATTGCGATTCTCTTTCCCTTTGCATATGCATACCTGGTCAAGCACACGCACGCTGCTCTTAGCACCTACTTCGAGACATCTGCGCTCTTTGAGTGCTTGTGACCGCGAGAAACTTTAGTGCCTCCTTCTCTTCGAGGTCTCTGAGACTCCTACTAGTAAATGCTCAAGCCCTCAAGTTTTCCGGTACAAGTGCCTTTGTAATAGCTTTAGGCGTTCTTGGCAAGGCGCAATTCCGGCCCTGTTTTCCTTCTTTAGGTGACAATACTTCTTCGGCTTTTTTGGTGGTTTTCCTGGTCGGCTGCTCGTTGTGCGTGGTGGCTTGTGCATCCGCTGATGGAGGCAGATCAAATGGCGGTCACCTTTGTTTACTCTCTTTTCTATCATTATCTTTCCAATATATTTTATTCCCCAAACCGCATTCCCGTGCCGAACTTTTGTGGTGTTGTCATCAGTGTGCATAACAGAAAAGACTTCGTTCAATAATTGAACTCCAAGTGAATTGTACCCAGGAATTTAGTTACAGGTGTCCTCGTTATTTGAAGACAGTGCAACTTTGGAGCCGTCCCCGCAAGCGGGCCGCCATACCTTACAACTGAAGACACGAAGTTGGCCCCAACGCGGGCCACATGGTCTCGGCGCCGGGGAAAGTTTAGTGTAAGCACTGTGTGCACCGGTGGGGCACACAGACCGACTCCTCTCCTACTATTGCCCCCCGAAGAAATCTCCAGATAGGGCCGGGATATTACGACGAAGATGACGTAGAGCTTGAGGCAGTTGAACCTTGGCTCGGGCGAAAGGAAGACGCACACCGACTCCGTCTGGACAGAACCAACATCGGCTACGCTCTGATCTCTGGTGTCAAGTCCCTACCCCGGCAACACCCCAAAGGCTCCAGCAAGTGTCAAGTATATTGTGACGACGCGGGATCGACGTGCACACAAAGCACCTCGAAACGCCTGATGAAGATGATGATCATGATGATGATGATGATGATGATGATGAACCTTCGGCTTTGCTGGCACTCGCCCACAAAGGGGGATCGGCCAAGAACCGGGCGGCAGGATCATCAAGTGTGTTCAGTCAGGCATTCAGGTAGTCTCGTAGCCATAAATAATACCAATTGGCTAACAGGGTAATCTCTTTGTTGCCCTTATGTACTCGCACACAGCAGAGAAAACCTCCCTGTGGCTATAACCTATTGTAATCCCTCTGAAGAATAAAATTTGTTTCACGTTTCTTTTTAAACCGAGCTTCTCAATTGGTTCGACCAGGTATCTTTTCCTTTGATAAGCATAACGTTTACAGGATGAAAAGAAATGATCTATTGATTCTGATTCCTTGCAAAAGAGACACAACGGAGATGCTAGTAGTCCAGCTTTATGTAGGTAGTAATTCAGATGCGGAATTCTGCATCGTAGTCTGGGGATTGTAGTTTCCAACTGCCGAGATACACACCACTTTTTGTTCCAGCAATATCTTAGTTGTACGAAGTCTCTGACTTTATCCATTGATAATTTTTCTATTTCTTTGTGAAACAAGCCTTTCTATATCTGAGTGCTGTTACGTAGGCAAAATCAGGTAAAATAGGTAAGATTGGTTCGCTTAAATATGCTTTAACTAACGAGTCTGCCATCTCATTTGGATAAATCCCGCAGTAGCCGGGCATCTATAGTAAGTGAAATTTTTTCAGGTTTTCTGGTAATAAACTGCTAATCATACTCAATAATGTCTAATTTTTTGCTGTAGATAGTGCAGTGCATACTGAGAGAGAATCGGTAAGTATGACCGCTTCTGATTCGATTGCAGGAAGTTTACGAAGCGCTACAATTATAGCAAATAATTCAGCAATGAATATAGGCGTGAAATCTGGTAATCGAACTGAGAAAGACCAGTCAAAAGAAGTACAAAAGATGCCTATTCCAGCCTTTTCGTTCAATACGGATGCATCCGTCGCAATAACGTTGTTTATGGACAGATGAGTCAGGTACTTTTTTAAGCGAATATTTAAATATTGAAGGAGCAGTTCTTTTGCATTAGAGGGGAAAATATCATCAAATATAATTGCATGTTTTGAATTATGTGTCTTCGTTATGCAAATCTGATAAATATTTACATTGAGAGGCTCTAGGAATGCTTGGACGAACCTAATCTGAGGGGAGTGTAGTCTAGACCATTGTGTTCCAAAGAATGCGGTTGGTTCTTGAATAAAAACGTATGAAGCTTGTCGCAGAAGCGAATTGTATATTTTTAAGAAAGTTTGAACTGTAAGTATTATAAACCGAGTTAACAAAGGTGGAAGGCGCGCTTCCACATACAAAACATTATTTGCCACAAATTTTGGGCGTCCAAGGCACAAGCGCAAAGCTTCTCTTTCTAATAATATTAATTGTCTCATCTTGAAAATAATACACACCAAAATTGCATAGTAGGCCGTACATACATCTTGTAAATCATTATCAATGAACTCCTACGCAATCCTATTTTTCTGTTTCCCAATTTGCGTAACCACCCCAAGGCACGTGACGCTTTACAGCCAACCTCGTCTATATGGCTTTTTCAATTTAGCATCCTATTATATACGATGCCTAGGTATTTCAGGAAATCGACCTGGGGAATGAGCTCGGTACGATACATCAGGGAAATGTTGACACGATCCTTAAAAGAAACTTTCAGAAGCGCGCTTTTTTTGACGTTCAATGACATATGGATATTGTCAAGCCATCCTTCTAGCTTGTTCATGTAATTCTGTAATGCCTGATTCAATGAGTGCAGGCCACTGTTTGTTGTGAAGAAAGCAATATGATCTGCATATACGTAAATTTTGATATCCTGATGAGTTGGAATAGAACTTAGTAATATGTTGAATAACACCGGGGATAATACTGAGCCCTGAGGTACACCTCGTGTCTGCTTATATTTTTTAGAAGAGCATCCATCTAAGAAGCAATAAAAATCTCTGTCTTTCACAAACTCTGTAATCCATGCTGTTATATATTTTGAAAAGCGATGGTCTTGCATCTGCTGGATTAGGATGGGATATTCCACTTTGTCATACGCTTTAGCTAAGTCTAGAGTGACTAGTGCACAGTATTCGCGGTGATGCCGAGCCAGCTGTATGCGACTTTGCAAATCCACATGTGCACACCAAATGGAGTATCCCGATCTAAAGCCAATTTGGCTGGGGTTTAGTATTGTACGTTCATTGATGTAGTTTATTATACGGGCATTTAGGACTCTCTCTACAAGCTTGACCAGGTTAGATGTCAATGAAATAGGCCTTATGTTATCCAGAGTAAACTCCATTCCCTGTTTCTTAAGTATTGGAATTATTTTGGAAAGCTTCCGATCGGCCGAAATCAAATAATTTTTCACTGAATAATTAACTATATTACGGATTTCATGTGGCCATATTTCGTATAACACTTTAATCATTGTAGAGGTCACCCCATCAGGTCCGGGAGCAGCGGGCGGTAAGCTCTTCATCACATCCGCCAATTCAGCTAAAGATACCTCTGGGAAATCACAATCAACCCTTAATTTCACCATGGACTTTGGCATAATTGTCGTAAACCTGGTTTGCAAGCCTTTAGTAATATTTTCCAAGAATTCAGAGAGTTCGCGAGGAGACATAATGGTGGAATGACTGCTTTCTGTCTGTGGAATCATTTTTCTCGCACGTAAAAACCTGCAAAGCATTTTGTTATTTTCAGACTTTGACAGATAATTAAATTTATTCATATCATGGTCTTTTTTGCTTCGCGCACTACACGCTTAAAATCGGCGGCCATGAATTTATAATCACTCTAATTTTGGGGGCATTGGTTAATTAACAGCTTTTTCCAAGCTGCTTTTCTGTACCCCCTGACACATTCTTGATTCCACCACGGGCTAAAAGATCCCACTGTGTTCGCGTTTACAGTAAACGTTGAATTTTTTAGTGATCGTTTCAACACCGCACATAGACTCATAGCCCTAAGGTCTTCCTGCATTTCCTCGCGAAAAGTCAACGTAGATTTTAAGTCTTTTTGTAATTTACCATAATTTAATGAGCCAATTTTCTCTGCCAAACTAAACCTCAGGAACTTAATTTCAAATGTAATGGGAAGGTGGTCGCTGTTTGTAGCCCAATCTAATATATTCTACGAGGATATGCTTAAAGTGGAGCTGGAAAATCTTAAATCAATAGTCGATTTAGAGTTACCTCTTACAAATGTAGCAACGTGTGAGTTCAAGCAGGAAAAGTTATTAACAAGCGTCCATTCCCACAAACGTCTTCCGCATACATCAGATTTGAAGCCCCAAGACACATGGTGTGAATCGAGATCACCACACAGTACTATTTCTTTTCTGCATGAAACTACCATAATATCGAGGCATCTCGTGTCGAACTCCTGCAGGAAAGTATACATTTGCAAAAGAGAAAGGCGAGCAGTCTGGTAGTGTTATGTCTAACACCAGAATTTCGTAATTCGTATCCATACACTGATACGATATCTTGGCTCTATGACTAAATTTAGTTGATAATAAGAAAGCCAGCCCGCCACCTCTACTCAGCCAATCCAGCCGTAATAATCAATAACTTTTCATGCAAAATTTTTTACCGTTACCAAGCCAGGTTTCCTGAATGGCAATTATGTCGGGAGAAACTTGCGAAGAAATATATTGTAAATCTGTAGTTGTCGACCAAATAGACCGGCAGTTCCACTGCAGAATTTCTAAGGAACCTATTTTGATGCTATACCGGCAGAAGAAACTGCCTAATCCAAAATATCTTTTTTCAAGAAATCAAGCAAACGCCTTATCGATCACAGGAAAAAGACTGCAACTTCTTCTTCGCCTCTGCCCTCGGCCAAGGACACTCGCGCTGCTTCGTTGTCGCCGCCACTGGAACATATGTGCGTCATGATTCCCCCTTTAAAAAGATGCATCGCCCTGATGGTAAACGTTCGAGAAGTAAGGCAAAACCAAAACTACACAGATGTCAATAAATGCCAGGCTTCATCCGAGGCACGTGGACAATCTCTGTTGAATGTCTGCGGTTCTTCGAACACTGAACGCTGTCTGAAGCAACCTAGTAGTCAATGTCATTGTTGCGTCGCAGAACCTTGTAGGCTTCGAAGTATCTTCGTAACAGCTTTTCCGAGAGCCCACGCTCACGAATAGGTGCCCAGACCCACACTTGTCGCCCAGGTTGTAAATGATGGTTCTGTGCCGAAGGTTGCAATGTTTGGCGTTCGTCATGTTGTTTGGTGATTCGCAACCTGGCAAGTTGCCTGACTTCTTTGCTCGCTGGGTAAACTTTTCGGCGTTTGTCTAATTGCCATCATTTTTATAAAGGAAAGTCGCGTCTAACGTTGTCATAAATTCGTGTCCGTAAAGGAGACTGAAAAGTGTCTTCCGGGTGGTCTCCTGACGAGCGGTGTTGTACGCGAACGTGACGTAGGGCAATATGTCGTCCAAGTTCTTCTGCAGAATTTTGTTGAGACACTCAGTGGGCCTGTTGGTCTCTGAGCTGTGCACTATATTCAAAAACGGTGTCCAAAAGCTCGGTCATAAATGCAGTACCTTTGTCGGTAATGACTTTTGCGGGAGTTACATGTCTTAAAACAATGAATTAGATGAAAAATTGTTCGCTTCAGCAGCCCTTGCGCGTGGCAGAGCGTCTGTCTTCGTGTATCGGGTCAGGTAATCTGTGGCGACAAATATACATCTTCTTCGAGTGGCAGACTTTGGAAAGGGGTCAAGAAAATTCATGCCAATTCGTGCGAGTCATGTCGCCGGCACCCGGACAGGCTGCAGCTGGCCGGCTGGTTTGATGAATGGTGGCTTGCTACGCTGGCAATCTAGACATGCCTGCACGTATGTTTTAACAACTTCGGCAAGTCTGGGCTAGTAATAGTTTTGCCTTATCATCGTCATTGTTCTTGCGTAACCCAAGTGACCAGTGGTAGGTTCGTCGTGGCAGGCTTGCAGTACCTCACGGTGAAGCGAAGAAGGAACGACGAGCCAGTAGCTGCTGCCGGTGGGTGACAAGTTCTTTTTATAAAGAACATCATTTCACAAGCATTATGATGGCAGCCCTCCTGAAAAAAATTGGGCACGCTATTCGTTCACCCTTATGAGTGGTAGCAGTTCAGGGTCGTCACGCTGCTGTTTTGAAAAGTCGGCAGTGTTCACAACTTTCGAAAAGGCCTTGTCGTGTTCGTCATCCAGCGATGTCGTCTCAACAGGAGATCGAGAAAAACAGCCAGCATCAGTGTGTCGTCTTCCCGACTTGTAGGTAACAATTAAGTCAAATCCATGGAGCTGAAGACTCCAGCGTGCAAGACAGCCAGATGGATCTTTCATGTTTATTAAGCAACAGAGTGAGTGGTGGTCGCTGATAACGGTGAATGGGTGGCCGTACAAATAAGGATAAAACTTCAGGACTGCACACAACATTGCAAGGCTTTCTTTTTCCGTCGTAGTATAGTTGGCTTCTGATCGGGACAGCGTCCTCCTGGCGTGGACTATCTACTTTTCCTTGTCCTTCACCTGTACGAGCATAGTTCCAAGGCCCACATTACTAGCCTCTGTATGTAGTATTTTTGGTGCATCTCACCGAAGTGGGTGAGCATGGGCGGTTTTTTCATGCGCTGACGAAGCTTGTAAAATGCCTGCTGCTGGTCTTTGCCCCATGTGAAATGGATGTCTTCCCAAGTAGGCTGTGTCCATAGCCATATGATGTGCGAAAAATTAGAAATGAGCCAATATATGTAGAGTTGGCAATATACCAATAGGCACAGAGTCTCAAAAAACGTCGCACTGATTTTTGTCTTATGGCGTCGGGAAATTCACCATGGCGACAATTTTATATGGGGGGGGGTCATATCCCTTGGCTGCTTGACCGAGGAATTGAAGTTTGTGGAAGCGGAAGTGGGACTTTTCGGGTTTGAAAGTAAGACCAGACAAGCATATTACTTCAAAAACTTCTTCGAGCCTTCGTAAGTGTTTCTTGAAAGTCGCCGAAAAGACAATCACGTCGTCAAGGTACACCAAGTAGGTTAGCCACTTAAGTCCCGAAAGAACCTTGTCCATCAGATGCAGGGATGTTGCTGGTGCCAAACACAAACCCAAAAGAAGTACCTGAAATTTATAAAGTTCATCATGCGCAACAAAGGGGGTATTTTCATGATCTCTCTCGTCCACTCCAATTTGCCAGTAGTTGTTTTCAAGTCCATGGGCAAAAAGTAGCGTGCGTTTCGTAATATATCCATTGAATCATCAACACGTGGCAGAAGATAGACGTCTTTCTTTGTGATCAGATTTAGCTTCCGGTAGCTGACGCAGAAACGCGAGCTGCCGTCATTTTACTTGACAAATACTATTGGCGATGCCCAAAGACTGTTAGATGGCTGAATAACACCATCTTCCAGCATAGCATTCACCTTATTTTGAATTGCTTCACGCTCTTTTGAGGCGACGCGATATCAATTTCGCCGGACGGGTCTCGCGTTGGAATCCCTCATGACGCGGTGTTTCGTGAGTTTCGTTTGACAAACTCCTGATGTGGGTGAGAAGCAGCCGTGGACTTTATTGATCAGCTTGGGAAGGTGGTCTCGCTCAATGGGAGATAACGTTGGACGAACGTCGAAAGATGTCAGTGTAGTAACAGTAGACGCTGGTGCTTCCTTCACTAAATGACAACCTTCTAATAGAGCAAGTTCGTCAAAACAGACAATAGCCGTGCCTTTATCTATGTGTTAGCGTTCTCTGCTGAAATTTGTCAAGAGTTCAACGCGTCCAGCAATAACAGTGATGACAGCCCTGGCAATAGAAATGCTGCTATTGAATGCGAGCACCTTGATGTGTTCAGAAATGCCAGTACCGTCTTGTAAGATGTCGCAGTGCACGGATACGAGGGAGCCACTTCGTGGTGGAAGTATGACGTCGTCATCGGCAATACGGACCAGCTGGTTGCGGAAGTCATCCCACGTAGCCAAGCTTCTTTCCCTGTTGATGTACCATATCTGGGCGTTGTAATTCAGCTATAAGCACACGTTCGTGAGCTTGTCTTCTGTGAATGCCCACTGGTTGTATTTCGCACAGCATTCGAACTAGTCCAGCCAGTCTTAGGCGTCTTCATAACTCTCACCATAAAAACAATCAAGAGTAATGGGACTCTCTAGTGTCATGTGCATGGAGCTGCAGTGGCCATGGTGGCTGAAGGAGGCAAGCGATTGCTGGCAATTTCTCGCGAGGAATTGAGCTCGGGAGCCAGGCCTAGCAGCCAGTGACTGAAAAAGATTGCCCGCAGCTTCCCTCGGGGGAACACTCAGGAGGATGCGGAGCATATAATTGGTTAACGGGGTGTTAAAGTGCGACTTACTTGGGTCGATGGCTAAATTGGTTAACGTGGTTGTGAAATGGGGTGTTAAATTGCGACTTACTTGGGTCGATGGCTAAATTGGTTAAGGTGGTTGTAGGAGGGGGTGTTAAATGAGTGAACACGTACACACGTATGCGAAAGGGCGGCGCTGGTCGAAAGGACGTCGATCATTGTGTTTGTGGATTCGTTGCCATTCATTTCACCGCGACCTTGGACGTCGACGCGCCGTACAAACCAACCGACGAGCGGCAACTGAGCGAGCGAGCGCCGACCTTGAGTATATATACAGCGCGACGGCGCATGCACTGTCAGCTGTTGAATGTTCTCGAAGTGCGACGGCGCATGCGCGTCCACTGGAGAATCAGGAGAATTGTAGAATGTTCTCGAAGGGGAGAAGCGCGCGTGGCACAGATGGTGGGTGACGGTGCATGCGCGCGTCAGCTGTCGAATGTTCGAGAAGGGGGAGAAGCGCAACGGCACATGCGCGCGCGTCAGCTGCCGATGTTCTCGAAGCGTGACGGCGCATGCGCGCTACATTATACACCTAGCGAATGTTCGTGAAGAGGAGAAGCGCACGCGGTGTGTAGAGGAGGAAGGGTGCACAGATTGTGGAGGAGTGAAGCGCGCGCGGTGTGTAGAGGAGGAAGGAATGCACAGATGGTGGAAGGAGGAGGAGGAAGCTTGCGGACGGAGCCGCACTACAAGCCTCGAGTATTAGATGCTCCGCATCTAAAAAGTGGATTGGTGTGTCGACGTGTGGTAGCGATTTCGGGCTCGAATGTCGGGTCCGCGAAAGGGTGCCAAGCATACGGGCGTCAATATTCGGACTTTATCGTTTATAATGAGTAGCGAAATGAGGTTGTTATTTGGACTCTTATTTATAGATGTCGAATTTGAAACCGCCACTACAGTTGTAACATTGTTGTCAGTACCTTCCTTTAGTGAATTTCATTTTCATATTTGATCGAAAGTAAATAGTTGAAACAAAACGTGTCCATGTACATCTCTCTGGTCTCCATGACTTTACAGGCAGTGACCGGTGTCCTCGTAAGGAGAGACAGTTACGGGTCGGCACTTCTTCTGCTTGTATACCAACTTATAAAGAGCATTCGTCAGCTAAGCGCTGCCGATGTCAGGTTTTCTAAACACCCACGTGTTAAATTGGTCCATGTCTATTTTCATTTTTGTGGGTAGATACTAAGTGCCAATCAAGTGTGGCACGCCCCTGCATAGCAGGGGTATTTACCCACCTACGGGTATGTGCCACTCTCTGGCGGGAACTGTTTGACGCTTTCCACGGCAAGATTTCGGCATTAATCGTGGATTAACCAGCCCGTCATATTCGCGAAGGCAGCTTACCCTCGCATACTAATTTTGGCTCACGCCAAGCTACGGGTATGATTACGAGAGCAACCAGAAGTAAGCGGCTGGATAGATAGATAGATAGATAGATAGATAGATAGATAGATAGATAGATAGATAGATAGATAGATAGATAGATAGACGCCAAAAGTGCTTGCAGTACACAAACAATTGCTTCGCATTGAATGGCCCCCACAATGCTATATTGTAGCACTCAAAATGTACATGCCAATTCATTTCTCAGAGTTTCACGGGGATTATGCTGTGTGCAACCTATTTTTCCCTCTTTAGCAGTGTAGTTTGTCAACTTGCACTGAGTATGCTTCTCTTGTTCTATAAGCAGATGTCGAAAATAAATGTTTCTTTTTTGCAGATTCTGAACAATCAGCCTAGAAGCAGACACGATGAAATGCTCTCTCTTGGTTGTCATTTCAATGATCTTTGTGGCGGCATCACAGGCTCAGCTTGACTGCGATAAGACGACTCTCCTAATAGGCAACGGTAAACCATTATCCGTACCACGGTTTTATGATTTCTCTCTGCGAAATTCATAAGACAGTTTGGGGGGACATACGTTGAAGTGAAACTTGGCTCTTGTGCTTATCTTTGTACTACAGTGCTAAGAAGGGCGTAATATCAAACCATTTTACTTGAGTTTCGGATATGAATTTATGCCACCATGCTTAAAATTGTGGCTGATCTACCAGTTTGTCGCGGTGTTGTGGCATTGAAACTTTTAGCAGCCGAGACATCATTTGTCTTGGTTGTCTTGTCTTGGTTGTTGTGCGAGGCCGAACAGCAAACATGTAAAGAGCAGATGTTAAATATAATAAAGCCTGATTTTACAAGCTTGCCAATTTACCGTACAAATTTCCAGTGCAAGGAAGAGCCCTCAAGTGTTCGGTGTTGTCACCAGCACAAAGTAGCTAAGCTAAGCTTTCATGTCTAAATAGTCTAGATATTACTATACAAAGTTTTTCTTTAAAAAGGAATAAAATGTGCAGTAATTGTTTTTTCGTACCCTTGATAGAAGTGGGTTTGTTTTTGAGGATGCATATTAACGCTACCTTGTAAAAGCTTGTAGCCAGGCTAATGCCAACCTTAGTTTGATTTTATGCGGTCTGCGCATTGCGCCCTTCAAACGCTTTTACATACAAAATGAGGGCTCGTGTTTTCACAAATGCCCCCCCCCCCCTCTTAAATGGTGGATTGCCTCTGTAATCAATGTTTTATCCCATAGATTGCGCTGATGGCATCCTGTGAATTTCCGAGCTCCGCCTGCTCACAAACTCATTCTGTGTCCTTGCCTCTCGGCAGCTCTTCACAGCTTCACGCAAGAGTCAGCTTCGCCGGTATGGAACGTAAATGTCATCCTTAAACTTCGGCGAACCTAGGATGTTCCATCTCTGGGATGCAATGTGAACTACTGATACACTTAAGGGCGTGTTAGCAGCTGAAACAAATTGTAGCAGTTTTGGGGCGTTTTTACATTACAACTTTAGTATTTGAAAGCAGTGAATGTGCCTGTTTTTTATTTTGTCAACCAAAATCAATAACTTATTATGGCATTGCCAATACTTGACCATGTATCCAAACCACGTGATTCAACCAGCTATCCTCCGATTCAGCATGGTGACGAAGGCGTTGGTGGTGGCTTGCTTAGGATTTAATCGCAAACTACCTGTGCAGCACGACGAAGCTTGGTCACCACAAAGAGGACGTGTTCTTTAAGATCCTGGTTTCGGTTACAAACACCGAGAGCGCTGGAAGTTGACGGTGCAGCTGCATCAAGTCGGTATGCCCCAACGTGTCTCTACTTTGTTTACAGCTTGTATATTCCGCCACCGCCACTGCTGATGCGTTCGATCCGGCCGTTTCAGGTGGCATATACACCTGGAGCAACGTTCTATTAGGTGTGAGCTGTTTATTTTCAGTAGTTTGCATGAATAACTAAAATTTTGTAAAAACTTTGGTTCTCATAACACAGGCGAAATTAAAATAAATTTCAAAGTAGTGACGGCAGTGGCGGCAGGATGGGAAAGAACGAATGTGACCGTCTTCGACGCAAGCGGTTGTGGTTTTCGGCCACTATGGCGTGTTAAAAGCGAATGCCTTCTAAGTCGGGCTATGTCAGGCATCCGGAAGCGGCATCCGTGGCGGCGGCCGCGCACTGGCAGTTGTTATATATCCGCTCTCCCTCCAGCTCTCATTTCAACAGCAGTGGGCACACCCACTTATTCCCGCCCCTAGCAACCGGAGCATGTGGTGCGAGAAAGTGTACGCTAGCACAGTGCTTCTCTGCTCTTTTTCTCGCCATTCAGCTCTCCCTGCACCCCACTTTCTCGTCCTTTTGCGCCTCACTCTCGACCGTTCGCTGGCCTAGCCCTTCTTAAAGTGATGGCAAAAGTCGGTGAAGGTGAATTATAGCAACTTAGTACGCTGTAGGGGAATGTTTCACCGCAACGGTGCCGTCTCTTAACACCGCTTAACTGCGTGGAATTTCTACAGGGATGACCTCGCTGTTAAAACCACTATAACGGACATTGAATAAAGGTTCAAAATGCGCTAGATACAGCCGAACGACAGAAAAACATGAAGCTCAACACCGACGCGCCCGCAGTGGACGCCCACATTCTCCACCTCTGGAAGGCTAGGAGAAAACTTATCAACAGGTGGAAGCCGCACAAACTTAACAGGCAGCCAAAGAAACGTATCGCTATCCTCACCAAGGAAAGTCAAGATTATGCCAATTAACTGACGAGGCAGCAGTGGCGCGCCTTTTGCGACAAGCTAAAGGGATTTCTTAGCACAAAGAAAACCTGGCACCAACTACGCTCTCTTATGTACACGAAACTCTCCAAAGCAGCAAAGAGGCAGTGTCTTCTCAAGCTTATTCACAATTATGCCGGATCAAAAGAACAACTTCTACAAGAATTAGTAAAGAATTTTTGCGTAGACGCACCCGCTGTCGCGTCTTTAACACCAAAGAATATGCAAGAACACCAAACCCTGATTTCGACTGGCCTTCACGCAGGCAGAACTGTTCGCAGCCCTATCGAAGTTGACGAAAAATACCAGCACCGGAAAAGACTGGATTGTCAACAAACTGTTGCGCAACTTACCGCACCAGGCCACCACAGCTCTTCTCCAATATTACAATGACTGCTGGGAGAAAGGAGAGCTGCCTTTGGTTTGGAAAATTTCGGAGATCACCATGGTCTCCAAGCCTAACAAACCTATAAGCATTGAGAACATGCGCCCAATTTCTCACGTCGTGTGTAAGAAAGATGTTTGAACATACGGTACACGACCGCTTTACCCTGTACCTAGAATATACTTAGCACCTACTAGATACAATGTTCGGCTTCAGACACCACCTCTCGGTGCACGACGTGCTTCAACTACTCAAAAAAGAGCTGCTTGATCAACTCGGTCACCGAACAATGTACTCAATACTGTAGTCGATGTCAAGGGGGCATTCGATAACGTAAGTCAGGACGCAATCCTCATCAAACTCGAAGGAACCGCGTGCAGCGTGAGGACCTATACGTATGTCAGAAACTTTCTGACGGACCGTAAAGCAAATTTGGGCATCTAGAACATCCTCACCATATCTTTCAACTACCTAAAAGAGGCATGCCACAGAATTCAATCATGTCACCGCTTTTGTTCTACGTGGCAATGATCAATTTGCCTAAGGGTCTTGATAAAGTACCAGATGTGCAGCACGTGATATACGCTGATGACATCACACACTTTGCCAAGGTTTCGAACATCGGAAGACAAGTGAGCTGCTTACAAGATGCGGTAAACAGCATGGGAAAGTATCTCCGACACTGCGGTCTTAATTGTGCCCCCGAGAAGTCTCAGCAGCCTGTACTCAAAGCAAGGACGAGAGGCAGGCCTCCCATATACGAAGGTCACGTCCCTTGCGTCACCCTCAACGGGACAATCATTCCGAAAGTTGATACGCTACGGGTGTCGGATGTCGCATACACAACAATAGATTGGGGGCTTCCACCGTACCAAGACTCCTAAGAACTCTCTCGCAGCTCGCAAACTTCGCCAAAAGGATCGCGAACCGACGCATTGGCCTTAAAGAACATGGCACGCTACAAATAATGCGCGTTCTTGTCACCAGCCGCATCATGTACGGAAGGCTATACCCTAGTTTGAATACCACGAACTTAGAAAAACTCAATATTATGATAAGAGAGGCAACCAAAGCCACTTTCGGACTACTACCCATGTCTTCTACTTCACGACTTCTTGACATGGGTGTCCACAATCCTTGGCAATAGCTCGCTGAGGCTCACAAGAACAGCTAGATGGAGCGGCCCAAGCTCACCCCAACTGAGATGTCGGCGTTCAGGTATCTCAACTACAGTGATTCACACATTGCCGATGCAGACCGGAAAAAGCGCATCCCAGTCAAACACGTCGGTTATCATAAAGCGTTGTCACTACTACAAGACAGTGTTTTGAGGCTGCGTTATGGTTCTTAATCATTGCTTGGTCATTAATTCCAAAAAAAACAAAGCTACGTTTCTTCAAAAACCCATTGAAAAGAACCAATGCACCTTAATTTTTTCTCGTCTGTGATTACGCTGTCTGTGTGCAATCCCATTGAATTTGTTCATTCTATAAAACATCTCAGTGTAATTCTCAATAGCCATGTGTTTTAAATTGATGATACGGCTTACATTTATTTATGGCAGACCACGCAAATCTAATGGTTACTTTCAAATACTAACTCAATTGCACCCACTAATATAAAGTGATCATTTTGCTCGCTCTTGCGTACAGTGTCCAGCATTACGGAATCACTTTGTTTGCTCTTTGTTCCTCGCTATAACAGTGTCGGGTTGATAATAATTTTAAAAACATTTAGAAACTCATTGTTTACAATTGTACATAAATACATAACTCAAATATCTTTTCTTTATTCGCCCACCGTCTGTCAAAGCGTCTTTTATTCAAACTGTGGTATTACGACAGTTCTGTAACTCTGTGTTAAAAAAACTGCTTTGCTCCTGTAAATTAAGGAATTCGGCAAATCCCGCGTACCCGGAAACCACGTTATGCGAAGCATGTGGAGGGAGGATGACCGCGTTACAATCTTTGATTGAGCGACATTTCATGAAATGACACTAAATATTTGTAGAAATATCAAATTTTGCACGCGCAGACACATGTAAAAACGTTTCAGATGTTTACATAACCAGTTCTTTGCACTTGCGCAACGATGCTAAATACAAAATGGGTTTTAGCAACAATAATAGCAGATATGAAACACTGATGCTCACAAGGATGCTGGCCCTGGGAACTGCTACATAAATCAACTGCGCATGGCAACTAACCAAAATTGACGTTAACTCGACGTGACTGCTTTAATAAAGTAGTACATATGTTGTGTTAACATAATTGGCTAGGCAGCACTGCAACCACTATACATGTTTCATGAAGATTAGCGTCTATTTGAAAAGTATTTCCGAGACCTTGCTTAACTCTCTGGTAAAATGCCTCATTGCCCCGCAGAATGCTTGGGTTCGATTCCAGCTGGGACCCTGACATTTATTCTTTGCGTTCAACGGGTCTACACTACCAATGTCGGGTATTCCTTAACCTCCCGCGTTAGGTAGGAAGGAAGGAAGGAAGTGCTTGGAAGCTGTGGCACACACCCACGCTGGAGGATTGGCCAAGAACCGGGTAGTTCTGACGAAATTGCCCATGTGCGTTCTCGTCCTTCCTGGGTAGATACTAAGTGTCAATCATAGTGGCATATACCCGCCCGAGGGTATGTGCCACTATCTTGCGGGAATTGTTTGACGACGTACGTGACGGGGTTGTGACAATATTAATGTCTCGGCAAGCACGTCATATCTCTCAAATCATCTTAGACTCCCATGTTAATTTTTGTTCACGCCAAGTTAAAGGAGAGGGCACCCTAACGTAAGCAGCTAGATAGATAGATAGATAGATAGATAGATAGATAGATAGATAGATAGATAGATAGATACGCTCGAAGTCACCGAAGTTCGCTAAAAAATACTTCGCATTTAAAAAATATCCCGCTTTTCTGTACAAACTTTCTAAATACAATAAGGGAAAGGTATTGAAAGTTCATATTTTTTCTGCTTTTAGTTAGTTCCCCGACAATGTTTTTTTCTGTAACGACAAAACGCCACTTAAGAAATGTTCTAGAAGTACTTTTCGCTGCGCAATTTATTGTATGACTATTTATATAGCTTCCTTTATGCCGGGTACTGTTAAAAAATTGCTCAATCTTTATCTCAACGTTCTACTGCTTACATAGTTTTGTTTCCGCTAGTTTTAACTTTGTATATTATTGTGTGTATACTCTGGAATTTGTTCTCTAGAAGTTCTTTTTACACTACAATTTGTTTGAAGTACTTATGAGTCATCACTGAGGTTTCTAGATGGTGGGCTGAAACTCGCACTTGCTGTTTCTTATAAATTATTTCAAGTACTGGTAAATCATCACGTAGGTAAACAGCCGGTAAGGCAACCCCCGTCATACCTGCTCTCTATAATAAAGATCACGTTAGTTCTTTTGCATGTTATTGTGTGTAAAGTGAATGGTTTGTAGACATCTGCATTCGACACGATGAGCGGAACACTAAAATGACAGTGTCTCTTATAAAGAGCCCTCGCATTTTCCGACAAGACCGTTTATGCTTCTTTAGTGCGATGAATGTGCTTCTTGCCATATGGCAGTGGTATCTGACACGCGATTACGCCGTGGCGATAGCAACTCTTCGAGTTGTGCTTCACACAATAGTTTCCACATTTGCCACTGAATATTTTGTTTTTGTCGAATTTCAGCCGTCCCTTCGGACACATTCCGGCGAGCGTATGTGGTGACAAGTATATGAGATCTACAACATGCCATCTAGCAGCGCGTGTTCTTTTTTCCTAAAGGCCTGTTAGAATGCGGCATTTTACGTATCCTTCAGGACAGCTACTGCTTTTTTACTGGTTTGATATTTTATTCCGCATGAACCCTGTCGTTATGGAAAATACACAAAGAGTTTTTTTATCACTTGAAACAGTGACGGATATGCTGGCCTGTCCTACGTTGTCTTGACTGAGGTAGAATTTATGTGATTAACGATGTGCGAAGAAATAGTGCTTTGGCCTTCACCAAAGCAGCAAAGATCAAGCTGACGTGTGCCCGCACGCTTGTTTGACAGATAGAAGCCGGAACGTGAACCAATAATGCCGCCAAGATACGATGCTTATGCAGTGCGGACCTCACCAGGCGATTGCCTGCACAACGCCCCGGCTAAACCACTCAGAGCGTATCAACACTCGGTTGGTTACATCGACGTAGCTCATAACTCATATTAATCATGTTATACGAGCTGAAAGTGTAATATAGTGGATAAGGCGCTGAATTGCTGACTGGGGGTTCGTGGGATGTCGGCCGGACACTTTCATTTTCGATGAATGTGATATTTCCAGAGGCTCTTGTGCTTTAATGTTAGTACATGCTAAACGTGCTCAGATTGTAAAATATTTTGGAGCCACCCACTACAGCGTCCCGGACACCTTGCCTTTAGAACGTGAAAAGTTAGAGTGCATAAACGTCGCGTGCTTTGTAAGTAAGCAGCTTGTACTAGTCATGCAGTACAGCACGAATATGGGAAGTGTAGTTATGAGATAGGAAGCACGCGCAATGCTAATATTCAATTGCATCATTGATATTCTCTCTGCTCAGCGTGGAGGATGGGCCACTACCCATCTAATTATTTTATGCAGCGCGTTGTGCGTGTTGTGCCATTATTGAGGCGCAGTTCTCTTGGCACACATTGCTTCTTTCAGGTGGTTTTTCTCAGTACCAATAGTCTCTATTTAGTATCATGGGTTACTTAGTAGTCTTTGTTTCCTTCTCCAGGGATGTGCACTGAGGGACCGCTGCCTATTCCGCCAAATCAAGTTACTCAGCTACGGTGCCCATGTGCAAACGTTACTTGTCATGACTACATGAGGCGAGTCACAATTACCTGGTAAGCCATAAGTTTCAAATACTGTTTTGTAATGAAGCTGTCGAAACGAAATGAACGGTTCGTGTTCTAGCTAGAAAAAAAGATTATAATTCTGGGTGAACATGCCTGATCTAAAGATATTTCTCAAGCTCCAATGTGGCATAATCGATCATGCTGCTAACTTTTACGCAATACGCATACACATGTTTTCTGAACATGACAATTGTGTTGCTGACCCTAAGACTACTGGGAAGTAATTTGACCCTTCAGTGTTTTCACCATAGGGTGCTACAGTTTCATCAATTCTCGACTAAAACATCGCATTCATAAATAATCAATATCTCATATAGCATTTATTTATCAACTATAAAATGCAAGAGTGACCACAGAAAATAGATGATGTCACCATAACTGCCACTGAAAAAAAACGGCCAAATGATATGAAAGGATCTTTAATCTCAAGTTATCAGATAAGGTGTAACGTGGAAGTCAAGTGTTCTCTCACAGAAGCAGTTGAAGGTTTGTTTTGCGCGTTCGCTGAAGTACGAGCGCTAGCACAATGTCTGTTGGTTTTGTCAGCTACAGGCACCGTTTGAAGGGAATTCACTGATGTTGGCGCCTGTTGACACATCTCAGACCCGACGAATAACGTCTATGATAATAAATAAAAGTTCGTGGTACACTGTAAACATGTTTTAGCATTTTAGGGAGTTTTTCAATCGTGTTTCAGCGTACATCTCATAGGTAATAAACGAAACGCCTTTTAAAATTAGGTTTTTACTAACACCCTTGTTTGCGGTGTTTTTGTAGGGTCTCTGAGGTGTTTTGTTTTCCTCGTTTGAACAGCATGCTGAAGTGAGAGCCGCCCACTTCAAATCTTTCTAGTGGTCAGCCTGCTTTATTAAATCTATTTATGGACAAATATTGCTCGTATTTGATCTAGAATAAGTAATGAAGCTTTGATAACTGTTAATTGCCGATAAAATAGCTTCGTTTTCAGATACACGGCCGATTTGGGGTGGCTCAAGGCTTAACATGGTTTGCTTACGAAGTAAATGGGGTTAAAACAGTTAATTTAGAAGGTAACGTCGGTATTTATTTAACTTGAATCGGAGGCTTAATGGGAGTGAAGTGAAAGTTTTTCTGCTTCTCTTGAGAGCCTTAAAAAACCCTTTTAGACGCAGCCAGGAAAACAAAGTAGTTAAGGCACAAAATCATTGTTTCGAAGACATTTCTTGCAATTGTCTATCACAGTGACATATTAGAAAATGGACATTCACGCATTCACAAACAAACATGACACTTGTACACAAGTGCGCATGATCAAAGATGTACTTTGGACCACATGCACCTAAAGCGAACACGATATCCATTGCACCAAAGCACTACCACTAGCTTGCCTGGTTTATCACGGGCATTCGTGTGTACAAAGCGGCTACTGACACGTCGGCGACACTTCAATTTTTTGTTCTCGCAGCAGCGGCATGCTTCAGCGCTTGTAAAAGGCCACTGCTTAAACGGAAGGGTGTCACGCCGGCTATGGTGAACACCATCAGCTGCGAACTATTCAGCTCGTCGTGTCGTGCCGCTAGACAAAAGGTAAACGTGGGCCCACTTGAGCACTTCTCCTTACGTCGACAGTGCTTCATTCGCACCGAATTCGTAAATACCAGCGTGACAAAACATATCTTGAGATGGCCGAACACATGTGCATTCCATGGGCGTATGCGGTAGAGCTATTTTCAGTATTTCCGCCTTGACCTGCACGTGTCCCATGACAGCGGCGTGTTCTCAGCTTTTTGAGACCGCCCGTATATCTATTGTAGGTACATGTCTGAGACTGCCGCCACACAAAAACCTCAGAGACGAGGACGAAACACTGAGCAAATTATCTTTATCATTTCAAGACTCTGCCGCGAGTGACTATGAGCGGCCAACACGAGTGTGCCATGTTCCATCGTTCTCGTTTGCCACCGGCGCGTTCACCACCACCGCCGTTTCCCATAGCATATATAAAACAATAATAAAAGTTACACATGAAGATGCCCATGAGCGTGCACAGGATTCTTATTCAGATTGAGGAGGAAGGGGTGAAGGTTTGTCGCAGCACTCACCCTCCCTATTAAGTCAGTGTATGGAGTGGAGTTCGCCCCCCTTTCCCCTGGCGATACAAGGACACTAACGCGCCTACACCAATTGTCTTTACTGCGCACGCACTGTCGCGAGCCAAACGCAGGGGCAGCAGCGCCTGCCTTCTGAGCAGCTGAACCACCATCTGTATCCTAAATTAGCACTTATTTGGAACTCGTATTTTAGCGCGGCACACAGTCGATCTCTAACTTAAACTCAACATTTAGTTGATTTGGCGCTCGTTGACTTTCCACAATCTTACTAATCAATCTTTGTCGTTAAATATTACGCAAATGCATTAAAGAAAATGTGTAAAGTATGCCCGAATGTCAAGCAAAACCACCACAAATTAGCATTTGACAGGTGTCCCGCTAAATAAGGAAGCTGATTTACAAGCATTTCGCCCTCATGAACGGCTATGTGTATTTGACACTCCTGTTACACAAATGATGCAGCGCGAATCAAAAACAAATGCTGAGTTACAGTCTTCCTCTAAAAACAGCTGTTGTTCAATAAAAAATGTTTTTATTTGCAAGCATATCATGCGCACAGAAGAAGAGAGGTTCGCTTCTTAGCCATTCAGAATTTTGTAGACCTAACACAGAAACCCCGAGGATTGTAGCAAACATACACACAACTGGAAAATCCAACCCATTGTAGCATTGTGTCGTCGCCTGCATATTACGTTAAACTTTATTTATGCAACAGGCAACTTCAATTATGGTACAATTGATGAAGCACCCACTAATGTATGCAAGAACAAAGTGAAAACTTACTGCTCGTTTGTCCGTCACCCATTTAACTTCGACAAATTTTCTCAAGAGTAAAACATCTGCTCCAATCGTTTGGTAATAAAAGCACAAGCCATAACATTCACCAAGCCGTATTTCAGCTATTTCTAATGCATACCTCAAATAATTAAAGATACAGTGATTGAAATATTTTATTGGAACCGTAATGGCATCAGTTGTTATGTCAGTGTAAGCATATGCATATTTACAAAGTTGCATACTATACCTTATACAAAACACTAGGAACATACACAGCACGGACCAAACACCATGGATTATTCACCATAGTATAGCAAGATGAAACTAGAGCAAAAAAGGTTATCATAACACACACTAACAGGTGCACTTCAGAGTGCAAAATTCAATGAATATAAGCACAATCCAGTGAAATAGAAAGTACAAGAAACTTTGCGTCAGTCTACACATGAAGTTACCAAATTACTACAATAGGTCTAGCATTACTTTTACGAAATATGCAACCGCTCACGTGGGCACGTTGTAGTTTTTTTTATTGCATTAGTTTGAGTTATGGCATCAAACGTTGCGCGATATGATCATAAGTTCAGTTTTTTTGCTTAGAAGTCGAAATAATACCTGTTCAGTTCATTGTACATCCGCTTCCCTGAATTTGTAAAGTGTTCCGTCTTGCCAGCAAAATAACAACATAGCATTCATATATGGCTTTACATGCTTACTCACACATATCTGAAAAATAATATAATTCTCTGGAATTACTTATGCTCTCAAACTTGTCGACATTATCACACAGCTGTAATAAACCGATGCTTTATTCGTAGGTAATTAGTACAGATATGTTTACAATATTTCCAAGCTAGCCAGTGCCATCTGCAACCTAAGAAGTACTTCATATTTTCTTTCACATTTCATGACTTATGCATGATTTCCACACTAAAATTATTCCAGGTACCTGGGCTGCATAGTGAACTTGAAGTTAATTAGTCAAAGGCTTACAATTTAAACTTCTTATATATATATCAGATAGTGGTTAGCATATTCTGTCCTAGAGCTTGGGGTGCCATGAGGTGGAAACTATTTTGACCACAAATGAATACAGACTGTAAAGGAGTTAGGAGTTCAGTCCATGGATAAACATGTGCGATAACAAACGATAGAAATAGAATTGAAGAGAACAGGGAGACGCCGTACTATAAGCTGTAGTTTACCGCATATATGGTTATTTTATACACGTTCGTATACTTATTCAGGGACTGCATATTACTTCCATCCAGTAACTTTTTGTACTGTGTGTGTACCTTTTAGTGGTTGGCATCACACTTTCTTTCTAGTAGCGCATCGTCCTGTGCGTTTCATTCTCGTTTCATTAAGATATGGGCCTTTTTAGCGCTCTTTCTTTAATTCTTATTACTAATAAACTCACTCAACTGTCTAATTTAGGAATAAGTTTGCTGTAAAAAGCCGGTTCCAACCAGTGTCGTTTCTAACAGTGCAAAATTTTCAAATGGGCACGCAATTGCACATGTTCCGTGCAGTACCATATATAACACTCTGCGTGTAGAACAAAGCACAGTGAAAGTATTATCCTAATTGTCGTAAGATGCAGAAATGTTCAAGTTAGTGTACAGTGAGGCACAGAGGAGTGTTCCCACAATGCACTGTCTTGTACACAAACAGGTGGCTGAGCGACTCCTGCTGCTTTCCCATAAATGTCTTCTTGAAAGGGACACAAAAACGTCCATTAAGCTTTTTTTATGCATAAAACAAATGTCTTACCACTGGCGCACACTTGACAGTCTCACTGCACACTTTCTAACAAAACGTGAAACAGGTGCAAATTTGAGATGCCCTTAAGTAGTTCCTTGTAAAAATTTCACTTTAAGCTACAGAGAGTGAAGAATACATGATGGTGAAGAAATTCAAAACAACATCACAAGTGAACTCTTGTCCTGTGCACTACTACTCCGTCAGTATTTTTATCTCAATATATTTAGCAGTGGAGTGCAAAAAATGTTAGTAAGACTAGGGTTCACTTTGTTATTGAACCCATTCTCGATGAACAAAAATTCCTTGAGACTCTTGTGCTTACATTTATATACAGTATATTGAGCTTCAGGTGGTCAGAATTTATGTACTTTCCCACAGCAGTGTTGCTGATTATCACATGATGGTTTTTGAACGTTGAAGACCAACAATTATACCTCTTTGAAATGAAACACGTGCATTACAAGCTTATTGGACAACCCTAGCTGTTCTGTTTAGGTCTCAGAATGGAAAACTTGTTATTGATTTATGGATGAAAAGCACAGGTGTAACGATGACAAAAACAGAGCAAGCCACAATATCAGCAGTTTCTACCTTGCCGAAAATTCGGTAAATAGTCACAATAGTCTGCGCTGATCACAAGCACTATGGCGACGCAATGTAAAACAAAATAACCAGAAGGAAGGATGAAAGTGACCCAATAACAAGGTTCCACAGATTAAACTGTTATTAATGCAATTAAATTAGCCATGCATTAGCGACACTTCTCCTAAATGCTATAAATATTCACATCTAATCGTGGCTAGTTCCAGTGCTAATATGTGACGCATGAAGTGACTATACCTTAAACTGCCTGTGCTTCCTTGAAAACGCAATGTTAATAACGACATGTCTGTGACGTCTAATAGCTATTATTATATCTTTTTAACGTATTATCTTTCAAAGTAAATTAATACAATCTCATGATGCTGCTCTACCTTGATATGCGATGTAATTTTTTCTCTACAATCCAGTACAAGTGAGCAATCCAAGATTGTTATTGTAAAGTCTTCTTGCTAGCTCATATTTTGGACATTAGAAGAGAGTAAATGGAATACAAATTTGGTCCTAATGCACACTTCATCACATGGCAGCGCGATAACAGTGGTTGTTTGTTTGTTTGCTTGTGCTTAGGTGTATACTCCCTGAAATCACTGTTTCAATAATGCTTTATCGCAACGAAGAAATTATGTCACACGAACATTCCTTTTTTTAGGGTGCACTCGCTAGAATTGGCGGGCGTTGCAAAGCTTCAGAGATATTCACAGGAGTTCCGAAACACGCTCCGCCCCTCGTTATTCGAGCTTACTAACTTTGTGTTTTTTGCTTTTTATTGCTAATTTCACGCAACGCAAAATCCAAAACGCCTCCTACTGGTGCTCATACGACGATAATTATGCGCGAACAGAGTGAACATGAGTATTACCTACCATTTGTGTTCCTGATAGTGCCGCGAAGGCGGCGCACTCATAAGCTGCTTGGTGATACACAGCGGCAGCTGGCATGCTTGCTTGAGTCACAGGGCTAATGCCACGCTATCGCACTTGCATAGCGGCGTGTTGCAGTGTTGTCGAACCATGCATTTCTCATCGAGCAACAATACCACAGTACGGCTCCCTCAAAAAAGACACGCACACAACACTGTAACACATAGCCGTGCAGCTCAAACGCGTCACTTAGAAGGCAAAGGTTATCCCGTCACAGCTTCGTTTCACTATCGCTCACGCACGTCGCTGGGGTAGTCTTATATTCTCCGCTGGCATACCGAAACTTGAACGGCTCTTTTTTCGCATGTTCTTTTTTTATTTGCGTGTGGGCGGCACTGGGCGAGTGCATCGGTTCCCTCTCACGAGGTGCCGTCACTGTTTAGAGGTCGAAGAAGAGATCGGTCGAAGGGCATATTCTCTCGTTTTGAGTGGCCGTATCAGATGAGCCGCGTTATTCGCTCCATTTAACTCTTCTTATAGACGATACTCTTTCTTGGGGACCTTAGACGGAAAAATTTTGGTGATTCTGTCTGTACATTTGTCTGTTTGTCCGCTCTAGTGATACCTCAAACGGCATCAAACGGTCAACCCCATCCGCAGCACCCACCAATATTGCTCAAGGTTTAGCGCTCTGAGTTGTGCGATTGTGAATGAAAAAGCTATTATTGCGCATATGTGAGGCGCCACAACAACGCTTCGATGTTTTGTATGTCTGCCTTTATACTAGAAAGGGTACACATAAGTAACTTTAAGGAAGGTAGCGTTTAATCGCGCTGCGCTGACAGTGCAATGCCATGCTCAAAAAAAAGTTGCCAACGCTTTGCTACGGCGTCACGGTAGTGGCACCTGCCCGTCGCTTTGCGTTCCACACCTTATCACCTCCGAGACTGGCGTGCATCCTTCTCCGCGGGCTGCACGCCATCGTTTTCGAAAATAACTGGCAGATGGTACTACGTGCCCAGATGCGCTCGTTCACCTCCGCTACACGCTCGAGGCACTCTAACGCAGTGCCTGCAGAATACCATTTACCTATTTTCTTGCGCAGAATATCAAATAAACGTTTTGTTCACTCTCACCAGACGCAAGACTATCGTCTTTAGAGGACATTTGCGGTGTAACATGCTGATTTGGAACCAATTTTTTTCTCCGGGTCTTCTGAACACCTGCTTTTATTTCTTGCGTTGATGCACGCCGCACCTTTCGATACTTTATCCAGAAGAGTAAACTGAGTGTGCATGCTATACCGTTTGGCCACACCGAAGGTCTGCAGGCTCTTCCTTTAAAATTATATTGATTTGATGGTAAGACAACATAAGCAAAGTTATTCTGTGGTCGCAGTGCAGGTTGAACGCGAGCCCAACTGTCTGAAGTGTGCCCTCTGCAACAATCCCTACAACGGATATCATTCGACAATACGAAGAAATAAATAATTGATTAGTGCGTTTGAATTGGTTCAAGCATTCTGGTAAATTTGTGTTTTTGTGTGACAAGGCACTTCTTCCCCCTACACAGCAGATTGCATGCCAGGCAGCAATGAAAACAAATTGCAGAGAGCTCCAGAAAAGAAAAAAAGAAATCATACGAGAAGAGGTGAAGTGGGAGTTTTCTGGTGGTCTCTTTCGTGATGAATGATGTGAGATTGTGAATTTACCTCCTTTCTCCCCTCATTTATTAATCCTATTAGCTAAGGAAGTATAATTGAGGTCACAGTTCCTTAGTACACTTTTTTCACACCCTAAGGGTGTATAAGTGTGAATGCATGTAACATCACGCCCTCAAAACACCCAACCCGGCTAGCTTGTGTTTACAGTGTAGCTGTGGTCCACACTTTGCGTAGACCTAGATACAGTCTATCGTAAATGCCACGAAAAGATGGCCTCAGCTTTCAAACAACAAATTCTAGAACTTGATAATTAATTTTTCAAAGCGTCCCCATTTAAGAAGACAATACAAAGATGTGTGGTCCCCAGGATTAGCGCGACCAGCGCCTCTGCTCATGCATGACTCACGCAGTATTTCAGGAACACGGAAGAGGGAGTTCATAGCCTGTTACTATGAACGCGCGAAAGCGTTCCGTTTCGCGTTGACGTCTCTCTCGCATCATCAAAGAACCAAGACATGGCAATTGCCCATCGACGCTTACGTTTGGACACCATCCTTCTCCTCTCTTTATTGCAGCCAGTTTGCTACATTGCACCTCGTCACAAGAAGCAGCAAGTGGTGGGGAAACACCATAACATTTCGAAGCTACCGTACGTTGACGAGGAGGCGTCATATGATGACTCAAAAACCAAATTATGTAACAGCCGCTTTGCTGAATCGAATCTCCGCACACACTGCATTTCACTGGCAATTTAGTTTTCTAGCAATACCGTCTCATACCGTAACTCATTTCAGAATAACACTGTCTTCCACTAAAAGAAAGTCGGAGCAGCATCCGAAGCAGCGCATAGGTAGACTTCCAGGAGCAGTCATATGAACTGTTCCGTTTTTTCGCTTCAATGCGTAGTTGTCAACGCCGTAGGAACGATTTGGTACCAACAGAGGGTCAAAATAACGTGTTTAATATCGATTAGCCAGAACTGTATTGAACCCAATAACACCAGTGCGAAGCCAGCCGAATTTCAGCGCAGCGAAGCGATCACCTCCCGTGATCCCACCCCATCTGATCACGTGGCCAGACGAAATTGTGACAAAATTGCGAGTTTAAAATTCTTCTGCTCGGCGCGCACATGTATAGACATGTCCTCTCCAAACCCATTGTCGTTGCCACAGTCATCAGTGTTCATTAGCGATGATAACAACACTGAGGAATATGGAATTATGGCAACTCCTGCTGTGGCGAATCATTTCCGGTTTATCCTCTTTTGACTAGTGATTCTGAAATCGCCGCCGGACGAAGCAGTGACGAGGCAGCTTGAGATTCCTTTTGACCTTGCTCGCTGTTAAGGCATATGAGCGCTGCGTGCGTGTTACTTGTTCGCGACGACCGTAGTTTCATATAATCAAATTGGCGCTCATGTATTCACGAAAATTACGAACTGGCACCGCTAAAACGCCGTATTCATACGAACGCACTGCAGGAAGCAAGCGATACAAAGCAAGTATAGTCGTTTTCAGACAGCCAGGCGTCGCCACCAGACGGTACTACATATAGACACAGCGATGACAACTCACTAAAAACTGTCGACGTTATCGCTGCTCTCTTATTGTCACTAGCCACCTTAAGTGTGGCCTAGGAGCTTGCTGAGCTCTTAAAAATGCTGTCGACGTCTCATGGCCGCTAACGCACTGATGAGCCTCGGACGCTCGAAATAGAATGACTTCTACGTAACTAACGCGATTCATACTTCGATAAAAAGCTCATGCGTACCAAGCAATCGAATGAACGCCACATCTAGAATTTTGAAATTTGGTGTCACTGCTGCTTCCACGCTACGTTCATCACGGGTACATTGCTCAATGATCAGGCGTCCTTGCAAGTTGATTGATTGACTGATTGATATGTGGTGTTTAATGTCCCAAAACCACCATATGATTATGAGAGACGCCGTGGTGGAGGGCTCTGGAAATTTTGACCTCCTGAGGTTCTTTAACGTGCACCCAAATCTGAGCACACGGGCCTACAACATTTCCGCCTCCATTGGAAATGCAGCTGCCGCAGCCGGGATTCAATCCCGTGACCTGCGGGTCAGCAGCCGAGTACCTTAGCCACAAGACCAACGCGGCGGGGCTCCTTGCAAGTTAAGCACACCATAAATTTACTGTAGTTTTATTGCTGTTACTCGTCCCGAACTCTTCGAGCACGCCACACAGGTTCATTCCGACGCCATGCGGCGTACGAGCAATAATCGTGATGCTTCAGAGTCTCAGCACCAGTCACCATTGCGTGATTGCTGGGAGAGTGTAAGAGGCCGCCACAATTAGCCACAACTAGCCACAATCTCTTACAGAGCAACGTATCCATGTCCGAAAGCGCTACCGCGTGTCAGCGCGTTCTACTTATGATGCAACGCGTTGCTTCATCGCACGTCTGCAGAATCTCATTCCCCGACGGCATCACATGATTACCGAAATAGTGTAAGGGAGAAGGGCTACATCGTTTTACCCATTCCTTTACACAGGCCCGAACACGCTAGTGCGTGAGCACGTTCTGAGCCTGCTTGAACCAGCTGTTGTGCATGTGCAGTGAGTGGCCACAGAGACCGCATTGAGCTCAACCACAAGATGATTGACATAAAAATTTTACCCAAACCACAACGCAGACTCTTGTTCGTTGCTCGGGCTCTGGTAGCTCTCAACGGCATGCTATATCATGGTCGTTTGTTCCGCGATATTATGTCTTCCCTTCACAATCTTCCCGCTCGCCCTATGAACCAAAAAGCTGTAAACAGATTACCTCCGCGAGAGGTCGTTTGGGGTCTACCAGGTCTTCAATAAAGGGCTCCAGGGGTCACCGAAATCAACCTAAATGCACAGAACTGGGTTCTTTCCCACATATTTGGTTTTGTTTTCCTAATACAATATTTTTGCTCTCTTTGTATCTACAACACTGAGTACCCTTTAAAGTCTGACGTAACATTGACGTCCGCGCAAATTATAGCCACAGTGCAGTTACTCTAATGAAGGTACGACACCACACAGTCGAACGCGATGCTAGAGCAACGTATCCGACATTCGCCGAAGTGCTTCCGCCGCAGTCGTCACGGCCCCCTGTCAGACACACCACGACCGTGACGAAAGCACATCGAGGGTGCGGAAGTTCTGGTGAATTGGTGTTTGTCTTAACTATCTTGTTCAATAAAGTCAGTAGGTCTGTGATAAACATAACGTCGCCAACTTCTGCTGTAGCTGGCTGACGCGATCTCAAGGTTTACTCGAAAGCCTCCGGGGCGCTCAGACTACTTAAACACTCCCAGTCGGCGTGACTTAGTGTCATGAAGGTTGTGTCCCCGCGCCACCTGAAACAAATTTCTGGCTAGGCACCTGCCACGGAGCAGTTCTTGACTATACCGCGTCCAGATGGCAACACCATTCCATCAACCAAGAAGAAAGTGTGAATAAAAAGTGCGAGAAGTGTCGTTAAAATGCCAGTCAAGGGTCACAAAAAGGCACGCCTGTAAAGCATCATCGAGTGATAATCACCTGCTGTTGAGCAACCGCAACTTGTTGGACTTGAATAACGATTGGTTATTGCATGCCTCTGTTTGTTCTTTCTCTTTCTCTGCTTTTCCTCAATATTTCCCTCTTTCCAGTCCCATGACGCATCGCTGTGCTAGCTGTTGGGCTGCATAAATATGCATCTTTCGGCAATGAGCCACTACAATTGGCGTAGCACACTAGGTGGACCAACACATGGTCCTGTGCAGACATGTGGGCTCGACTGCCTTCACTCAAGCTTTCTATTTTAGTTTTTTATTGAACCTGAGATTGCGTTGATTTGGCGGACATCATATTCACGAACATCATATTCACGGAACTTAAGGCAAGGGTAGTAGAAACTTCTACGTGTAGCCAAGTGTAGGTGCATCAAGTGAGAGAGAATAAAAAAAACATTTATTGGTAATTACTAAGTCGCTATTGTGGTTGGACCTTCTAGTCTGGAAGACCATTGGCATTTGCCACCATCCGGGCTAGGTCGACCAGGGCTTGTACCTGCACTGGGTCACAGCTGGACAGGGTCGCCTACCGCTCGTCTAATGTAGAGGTATGATTGTCCGATATACTGGCATTTTGGGCACTTCCTGACCTTGTGAAATAAAGTTGCCGTCTGCGGACAGAACTTACAATGCGGATTGTACATCGAAGGGTCTATTTTAGACAGTACATGAGGATTTGGAATCGTTGATGATTGTAGTCGTCTTCAAGCGACCTTCGATTCCTTATTTAATTTACGGTTAGGTGGGGGTAGAGTGCGTCTACTCAGCCTGATGTGTTGCAGGATGTCAGTGTAAGAAAAGAGGGGCTGGGGATCGTCTATGTCAGGAAGAAGGTGCGCTGTGTATGAAGCAACGAAGTCCCGGCGTAGGAGATTGTGGGCGGAGGCATGAGCACGTTCGTTGCCTATAAATAATGTGTGCCCTGGTACCCGTAGCAGGTGGATTACACAACGACATATTTCTTTGAATCTCATACTGCATCACGTAGACTTGTCGAAGAAAATTAATAGTTGACGAATTTTAGCTTGTGTTGCCCAATTCGTGTTCAAATTATCATATATAGACTGCGCGAAATGTAATCAATAGATATGATATATTTACAAAGCATTCACTGCCACTACACATGTACAAAAAGTCAGAGTATATCCACTGAGTCCAAGATATTGAGTGGAGCAAAGCATCCATCTGCTCTTCCGCGCTTCCGTCCGTCCGTCCATCCGTATATGCGACCGTCCGCACGTCCATTCGTCTGTTCGTGCATCCGTTCATGCGCCTATCCGTCCATCCCTGCGTGCATTCGTGCGTCCATGCGTCTGTGCGTCATCCGTACGTCCGTGCCTTCATGGGTCGATCCGTGCATCCATCCGTCTGTGCGTCTGCTCCTGCGTTCGTCCATGCGTCCGTCCCGGCGTCGGCTCATCCATGCTTCCGCCGTCCGTTCAACCGTGCATGCGTCTATCAATGCATCTATCTGTCTGTCTGTGCAGCCGTCTGTTCGTGTGTCTGTCCATCCGTATCCCATCGAGTGCACACTCCAAATACGGCCATCGCGCATTTTTATTTATATATTCATCATATGAAAGTACCGCCTACCAGCGGACATTCCAAGCACTAACGAGAAGTGGCACACCTGCACTATTGCAGCGGCATGTGCGCACTCTCTACGGCCTGAGCGTTGTGTCTAGTTCCTTCCTTTTACCGCTGATAGTTTATGGCACTGTGGCCCAACCCTCGCTAAACCTTCTTAAAACCAAGAGGGTTGTTACGCGCAGCGAGTTAAACGTTGCAACCTTTTCTGCTCAGATAGTGCTGAAGGTGCGTCCTTCTGTGACTAAACGTTTTTTTTTTGAGTAAATTTCAAATTCATGGCAAATTTCATTGGACAGTATATCACCGATACTTCTCTCTGTAGGTTATTTCATCTCAAACAACAACCTTTATTTATAATAAAGTGCACGGGTTTCCTACTTAATTCAAAAGAGTGCGCACGTGCTGCTCTTCTAGTTCGGCCATGTAGTTAGCCACTGCAACTACTGCTACTACTACTACTACTACTACTACTACTACTACTACTACTACTACTAGTACTACTACTACTACTACTGCTACTACTACTATTACAACTACTACTACTACGTACATCGCAGATGCACGACCCACTGACTAAGGAGCTTCGCCCCTAAAATGTGAAATACGTGCGGTGCATATAGTTTATAAAGAGCTTCTACTGAACCTGCCAGGGTAGAGCTTGCTTTCATGAACAATCCGAATAAAAACAATTACGATTGTTACGATGCATTTTGGCCCGCACCCTCAGTGTTTCTTCAGGTTTTTATTTAAGGGCGTATAGAGTTGTAGGAATTTTCATAAACAGCTTCTTTAAGACCCTTTTTTGATTTTGATGGGCTCGGGTATTTTATAGGGGTACCTTTATTGCGCTACGAACACATCTCATTTAGGCGATCATCAACCTAATAGTATGTGGTACCTAGAAAAGTTAGTTACGCAAAATTTTGCTTTCAAAGAACTCTTTTGACTTGCACTATGCGAACAAGACTGAGCACTAAGCAGACCAGCACAGATAAATACATTATGCCCGAGAGCTGATCTTCAATTTTTTATATCAATTCAAGAGTTTAGCCATGCTATACAGACAGAAACACAGCTCCCAGCAGAACTTATCGAACTCCAAATTGGTAGAGTCGCACTCACTCGAAAGTGGCTTCAGAGGCTCCAATGTGGTACTTTAATATTTATTGTGGCCTTCACGTGTCGCAAGCATGAGCTACTGGCGTTTGAGATTGCAGACGTGACCTATTAGAAAACTGAGAGACCATCCGAAAGAACAAGCTTTGTTGCCTTGTCAGTACAGGAATGCTCACAAGAAACGGCCTAGTATATCATACTGTTGATCTTACGCCGAAGACCACCAATAACGTGTATGAATGGCGCTTTCTGGAAGCTATGCTACTTGGAAGCTCCTCGTGCTTTCTCTCCAGTATAGCACGTCGCAGTGCAGTGGGCCATATGAGAAGTCTGCACAATTAGCTTTCATGAACTAAGCCATCAAATTTCATTCCCAATACCATCTTTGCAGCCTGAGACCAATGCCGCAAAGGAGAAACCGTAAAAGTTATTCTGGCAGACGGCACACAGCAGTGCAGAGAGTCAATCCCTGAGCACTGCGATCCACTACACCAATGATTATTAAATAACGCAAAAATTACTTTGAACCTATAATTAGGCCTTAACATCACAGAAATGCAAGAAACTGGGGAGCCGAGACCCGTCGTCACGGCCTCACTTTTCGAGTTTCACCAACCTGCATGTATGTGCTTCCTGCAATACTGTGGAAAAATGCATCCGTAAACTACAGGATGAAGATCAAGTTTGTCCCATGGTCTTAACACTATAAGTGCATACTTTTCTGAGCTTTCTGTGTTTATGTGAGTTTTCGTTCATTTTAACTTTTATTCTGTTTCTCTACATCTGTCTTCTCTCCGTACCCTAATTGCCCAATCATGCCCAGGATAGCAAACTTGTTCTATGTCGCGGGTTGATTTCTTCATGTTTCTGTTATCTTTACGTCCGGCTTTCTGTGCAGTTTAGATTCCTTGTGTCAAAAATTGTGGAGCTCGGTGTTTGCTTTCTTATGTTGAAACTCCGGGAATTTGGCGTAAATTAATTAGTAAGACTTCATAGCAATCACTTTTTTGCATTTACAGGCTTGACGCTGCCGATGGGTGCTCCTCGAATCTGGATCACTTTTTAGTAAGAGAGCGTTGAAGAGCACTTTTCGCAGAAATACTGGTGTTGCTACCGCCGTCGTCGGTTGTGAGCCAAAATTCATCACCTTTTCGCTGACCGCAAAGTTGATGAAGATTCAAATAAAGTAATAATAAAAAAATTCACTTTGAGTGAGACTAGAACCCAAGCCATCTGCGCGGCAAGCAGGTGCTCTACCACTGATCTTCCGGGTCTTGCAATCAGCTACGGTAAAATACTGCATGATAACACCATGTCATAGGAGAAGCCTTATTTACGCATGTGAAATTGCGTAGCAGAAGTGTAGAATTGTGCCCGGCGTCCAAACAATTGAATTTGTGCAATGAATGTGCGTTTGAAAGGCCGGCCTGTTACAGAACGCTCTGAAATATTTATTCATGATCAGTAGCCCAATCTTCAGCCAAGTGAGCAGCTCAGTAGCTTCCCGTGTTACCCAGCGGTCGCGTAGTGGACCTTCCGCAAATTCCCACAAGGAAAAAGTCACAGTTTTGCGAATAGGGCGAAGCATTGAATGCCATATTAACATAATGGAGCGTTTTACGAAGCAAGGCTCCTAGCTTGCTTATTGCTCCTAAACCTAATGGTTTAGGAGCAATATTATTTGTATACAGCCGATAAACACAACAATGCTTGTGCCTGGTAGTGCCGTTGATATACGAATTGAGGCTGGCAGATAACTCACTTAGATCCGATCTCACTTAACTCTACAAAACGTTAGTGTTAGAGAGCACGCCTGCTCAAGATAGACTTTTAGTACTGTTTTTGCATGCAGAGAGTACATCCCATTGAAGCTTCCGCCTGATCTAAGAGGACAAGGTGCGCGCTGATCGTTGCCGCAATTGCGCGGCAACCATGAGCGCCCCTCCTCATTATTCGCTAGCGAGATAAGTGCGCGCGCAGATGAGCCCGGCCCGAAAGGCGATGTTCGCTCCACAGAAAGAAAGGGGCTAGCGCATCTTTCCCCGTATTTATATACATACGTACGCCTATACGGGAATGATGGCGGTGGCGACGGCAATCACAAAAAAAGAAAAAAATGGCAGCATATCCACGGAGTGAATGATGGAGAGTGGGGCGAAGCATTCGTCCGTCCATGCGTCCGTCTGTGTGACCGTCCATGCGTCCGTTTGTGCGCCCGTCCCTGCGTTCTTTCATGCATCCGCCCCTGCGTCCGTTCATGCGTCCATCCATGCATCTGTTTGTGTGTCCGTTCGTTCATCTATTCAACACTCCAAGTCCCACCATCTCGCATCTTTTTATCACATATTCCCCATTTAGAAGAACCGCCATCCAGCGGACATTCCAAGGACTAAACGAGAGGTGGCACACGCACACTTTCTTACGGCCTGAGCTTTGGGTCCACTTCCCACCTTTAACCACCTCGAGTTCATGGTATATTCTAGTTCACTGTATTCATGGCACTGCGACCAAACGCTCGCTAAACCTTTCGAAAACCAAGGAGGTTACGCCCAGCGAGTATAACGTAGCAACCTTTCCCTGTCAGATAGGGCTCAATTTACATGCCAATGGCTGCCAATGAGAAATGAGAGACAGGAGAATTCGGCTTTTACTTTCTCACGGCTTGCGCTTCGTATCTACTTCTCATTTTTAACCACCTTGAGTTCATTCATAGTATATGCAAGTTCATTCTATTCATGGCACTGCGGCTCAACGCTCGCTAAACCTTTCTAAAGCTAAGGAGGTTACACCTAGCGAGTATAATGTAGCATTCCTTTCTTGTCCGATAGTGCTCAATGTACATGCCAATGGCTGCTAATGGGGATCGCAGCGTGCGCGTTGACTAAAAGCCGAATGCTCATGTCTCTCATCCCCATTAGCAGCCATTGGCATGTACATTGAGCACTATTTTTATTGTTAAACAACGCACAGAAGAAATCTCTCACTGGCACCACCTTGGAGGTCAAGTGTTATACCTATTTCGAATATGTGCCACTGGTGGTTACATACGAGGAACGCCCAAGCCACGCCATAAGGGGCTTCGCCCCTAAAACTACAGTAGGCTGCCCATATATTTGCTATCGCAATAAATTTAGGGCTAGGGGCCACTTGGAAAGCGCTCTTGCCTAATAAAGATGATAGCACAGTTTGAAACGGCCAATGTTTCACACACGATTCCTCGCTTCTTTATGGCATGGCTGAGGCATGCACCAAGGACGAAAGCAAGGCTAGAAATTGAGAAAGCGATCCGCACGGAGCTCAATTACTATTACATCCTGCTTTTGACGGCAAAGTTCAAGTGTCCTCTGCTCTTTTTTAAAATATCAATCAAATAAGGTACTGCTGGCCATATTAACTATATTTAAAGTCGCACAAGTCGAAGTCTTCGAAATACACAACACTTTCCTTGCCTTTCCTTGCATGAGTTATTAGTGTGGCTGCTCATGCGTTCACGAACAACCAATGGAAGATGAGTTACAAAATTTTTATAGGCCTTTTCTAGTTAGTACAAAAAACGTGCATGGCTGCAGCAGAAATAATAACGTGTCCTTAAAATTTTCTCTATGCATTATGTTAATGTCACACTTGTAAGAATGACACACTCCTCTGTAAAATTGTGGTTGGGTTGTCGGTGTATTCCTACTTCATTATTGCTTCGTTATACTTTTGTAGTAAACATGTATTGAAGCGGTTGCATTTCAATTGTTCTGGAATTCCACTGGACTAAGTGGTTTCATTGTTTTCAACTTCCAATTGTCACAATGCCCTTAATACTCAATGCCAGTCACGCGCTTCAAAGTGTCTCAAAGAAAAATAAGTGATCTCACTCAACTCAGTTGTATGCTTTCTAAGCAGGAAAATATCGTTATTGCAAGAACATTTCTTATCGGGCTACACAGCAAATGATGAACGTTTGTGTAGCAACGTTTCTCACACATATTACAAAATATATGTAAACTGATAGCGCAACTTCCGTAGAAGACTACAAATCCAGTATATAGCGGCCCATCGCCACTGTCGTCATTTAGGTATCAAAAGGGCAACTAGAAGCAAACAAAAAATACAAAATTATATATGAAGTCACAACCGGAAGTGGCAGCGACGTCGGGCATTTGCCCTACGTATAGCAAAATCAAATTTTTGTTCTTAATTGCTGTAATTTTACGTGGCGTTTTGTATAGCAGATTTTATTGTGCCTCGTGAATTGATTATTGCACGCGGGAAAGAAAACAAACAAAACACCAAAGCTTGATGAAGCGAAGTTCTTTTATTAGCCAAATGGCTTACTTACAATATGCGCAAAACACTTCGCAGACGCAATTTTGACACAACTGTTCACAAGTACATTAGCATATTTGTTCAAAAACTGACGTTGCTCAATCGTTGAAAACTACTGCAGTGAGACCACAGCTTTGAGAATATAGCTTTGGCAGCCACAGAGTAGAGCGTCTGTTGCCTAGCATGCCGCATTTACCATCACAATCTGTGAGCGTAGGCTGGCCATGCGCCAGTGATAGCAGTCGGCTCTCAAGTTGCGGTAATCTACACAACCTGTGATCTAGTTCAGCTGACAAATGCCACAGCAGTAGACAGCACATACGCAAATAATTAAAACTATGGAAGGCACGCACGAAACCACCACAAAAAGTGAACAATGCCTTGTTGATCCCGCAGTGCACTGAACCACCGAAGTAAACACAAGCTCTAATAGAATATTCTAGATAAGCCTCCCCCTCCCCCAGCCATTTATGGCACTCAACCTAAAATCGAGGCGATCAACTATTTATCCAGGTGTCAGATACACTGTAAAGTAAGTTGATAGTTAACTTTGACATGTATAAATTATGCCTATTTTAAGAAAAATTACATTGAGGTTTAGTGTTGGCTATTTCCTCTCCTCACAAAGCAGCACTTAAATCGTCGGCGGGCGTCAATGCCTGTAGCAATAAGTTTTCGACACTTTTCATTCCAAGTTTTGCGACTCATATAACTTGATAAAGCGTATTATTCGATTGAGCTATTTCATAAAGCACAAAGCAGTGGAGAGAGCTTGAGTCAAGAGCTATTGTCGCACTATGCAGTGTGAAGTCATGTTCCGAATCTCACATTCATTACAACGGTGCGCGCAATCTCGCTTCTTTAAATATTTGCTAATCCCGTTCTCAGGGACCAAGCGCATGCAAGTTTCACAGGTGCACTCCGGCTTCCTTTGTTTACGGTGACACCGTTTGACTAAGGATGCCTGCAGGGACAAGTGCCAGGGTCATCAACTCATTTTGAGTATTCATATTGACAACACTATACGTGCACCTGTATAAGCTAAATAACAACCAAGAAGTCGAGAGTTCACAGCTTACACCTAATAATTAAAACTAAACTATTTCATCCTATCACAAAAGCTGTTCAAGGTGTTTCAAGTGTCCATTCCAATTGCAAATTATGAAAAGTTTTTATCATCATCAGCCGTACTTCACCGACTGCAGGGCAAAGGCCTCCCTCATGATTCACATATCCACCCTGTCCTTTGCTTTTTGCTGCTATGTTATAGCGGCAAACGTTTCAATCTCCTACTCACGTAACCGTTTGGGTTCCCACACGCGTTTGATTTCTGCGGGAATTCAGTCACTCATCCTTAATGACTAGCGGTTATCCTACCTACGCACTACTTGCCCGGCCTATTATATTTATTCTTCTTGAGGCAAACTATGGTATCCTTAACCCCCTTGTTTTTCTAGCTTCTCTCATCTGTTCCTGTCTCTTGAAATTAAACCTTAAGAAAAAATGATGAAGTACTTAAGAATAAACACTGATAGTTTTCTCTTCTGGCTCACTCTAATTGAAAAGGTCTGATTTCGACACGATGAGCTGGAATGCACCTGTCAACTCACGTGCACACATGCTTCGAGGGACTAACCAAAGTTTCCCTACGCAAGAAGAAAATGGCAAACGGTGCTCTAAACGTGCGTCTCTAGGAACAGAGTGACTTGCGCTACCTTCTGGAGAGGATTGAATGCGTCACACTTGGACCATTAGTTGAACTCATTATCAAACAGCCTCTGTTAGTTCCACGTATTCATGGACATTTCCACAACGCTGCTTGTTTTGTGTTGCATATTTTTTGGAATGTCGTTGATTTCTTTGACAAGAAATCACCCTCCAAAGTAATAAAACATAATGAAATCCTATTGACTCGAAGATAGTATCTCGCAACCTTTATAATTGTTATAAAAAACAAAAAAACACAAATATGAAGGCCAATTTTTGGATTCTTTTAACAGCGTTTTTTCTTTATATTCATTAAAAATCACTTTTCCACATCTTCGCTCTTTATGTTTCCTGAACTCGTAACAAACGCATCGACAGCTGCACTAAACATGTATTTGAAAGGAAGAATAGTGTTGAAATATATCTATGCTTGGAGCCCTACAATGCAGTAACGTTACAACGACCTTGACGCTTCAGTCTCTCTCATTAAACAAGTACCTTGCACATTGAAACATGGACACTTTCGCCTAATATATGAATCTAGTAGGGGAAAAAATATGATCGGTGTAGTGCTAGCATGACTGATTCAGTAAGTTGACAGGGGTCAGTAGAATCACAAAAATAGAATTACACATCTAGCGCACCAAATTTCTGTCGAGACGCGCTGCAGGGACCAATAATTTTAGGCATCACTGAAACACTGAGTTTAAGTGTTGAATGCTGCAGTGCGGTCTGTAGCCTGCCAAAAAATACGACTGCCAAAGGTGAAGACACAATTTCAAGTTTATTTTATAAAAACTGATACCAATCAATTTTACAGTGTTTTTTCGCATTGTACACAGTGAAGTTAAAATGATAAGTCATCAATTGCAAAGAATAGGTCGGCACAATTGAGGAGATTAATCACTGTCGTGAATTTTCGTGGGCAAATTTATACGGCATCCACATCCGCGCAATTCACTGAGTATCCACAAAGGCACTCAATGAAGACATTGAGATATAATATATTCATGCGATAATTTGAAGTAGGGCTTTTTCACAAGCGATGAATGGCTCTTTTTATACACAGACTATGACTGAGCTCCTCACTGGCAAACGGCGTGATGGTTGATGAGAGAGAGAGAGCGAAGTAAATAAAAAGAAGAGACAGGGAGGTTAACCTAGAATAACTGGTTTGCTACCCTGTACAGGAGTAGGGAAAAGGGTCGCAAAGAGGATGGTCCATGAATCTATTATTACTGTAAGACTATTTTTGTTGACGTAGTGACCGCTAGCAATTTCATAAATGGAGCCTAAAATGGCGGTCACTGTAGAACGAGCCTCTAAACAGACACCTCGTGAATGACGCAGAAGTCCCGTTAGATGAACTGCTGACAACAAAACACAGCATAAGGGCTATGCACCAATCGAAGTTCGAGGCGCCTGGAGGTAGCCACCGCGTTACAGAACTTAGCCATGCAGTTAGGCACCACAAGGTTTTCTACAAATAATAGCCGCTCCAAGCGTTCATAGCATCAATGATATTAGGAAGGTTAGAGCTGCTAAGGAACTTGTGTCCACTCCAACTTCACCCATAATCAGAGGATCAAAACACTAACGGTGGCAACGAAGACAATTGTGAACGTTGGTCGACCATTTTCCATATCACCGGACCCCGTAAACGGTATGAATATATATAAAGTACCGCATTTGGACGGCAAGCCACAGTAAAAGCAAACGCATCCATTCATTATGATAAGCTGCTGGAACTGACCACGAAGTGGAAACAAGATGAAACCTGTCGTACAGAAAAGCTGTCTTGCAGAAGCTTAGAAGAAACCCGTGCAAATGAATGGGGCTGTGCGACTTTAAGAGCCAACTGTGGCAATTTTTCGAGGCAAATTAATCTCAATAAAGTTCACTGTGCATGTTCATTTGCACATTTCAGCCGTTTATGCATAACCGCAGGCTTGAGAGTTTCGCAGATTCATTTCAAATGCGTTTAATAGCTTGCCTCTATATGCTCATCTCGCTTTCCAGAATGAATCGAAACAATGTGTGTCATATTGACTTTTGCAAGCGATAGAACAGACATTCCACTGCAGTGTCGGCTTGTCTGCTATGAATTGTGTGTGTCTGGCCGGCGTTTTTCCGATTGAGCGCGCCATGTCCTTTTCCGAGGGAATGGGCATGTTATGGGTAGCTGGTGGTGTTCTGTTGCGGGCCACACACGGCTTCTCATATATATTCACCATATTAACTAAGCATTTCACCATATTAGCTAAGCACCATATTCACCATATTAGCTAAGTCCGCAGGCGTGGACTTGAATGACCTTGACAAGTACGGTCTGCGTCATCTTACGGCGTAGTCCACAACCACGCAACCAAGCACGAAGATCTGCTCCATCAATGAGAAATTGTTGACTCTCAAATGAATCTGAATCGTAGCTCTCACTGTTTGACAGCTCCGTTGAGCGTCTGAATGAGGCGCTATCAGTCACAGACATTGTGCGGCGTTGTTCACGTGGTGACCTACAACCGCTGAGCGTCTGCTCTTCGCGGCTTCCACAGTTTATGTACTTCGCGCTGAAAGGACTGGCATGCCATTCATTATTTCCGGTTCTAGCAAAGTTGTACGTGATACCTACAATGCCATCCGTTGTGTTCCGGCTTCGGTATCGCGGTTTATTACTTATTAGAACCTATTTTCGGATTTGTTAGAATTTCAACCATTGCGTGTGTGGAAAGATTGTATCAAGAACACAAATCCACCGTCACCCTGACATGGTCAAAAAATTGCCGGAGTCAGGTCACTGAAGCGCCCCTCGCCAACGTGCTTTAAGTTACGAGAGACCAGTTCTCTACCCTTCGAACGAAGTTATATCCTCCTCACTAGTTATTTCTTAAAGGCACGGGAACAATGTCTGCACTAAGCACTGAAGCCCAATAAGATATCACGTTATTCAGCTTCACGCTGTCATAAACACAAAATGAAGTGACATGAATTGACAGCACGCAATATTCATGTGAAATGAAAAAAAGAATGGGCGGCTGCATGAAAAAAAAACAGCAGAGGAGGCCATTCATACCACATGTTTCGCCTACATGGGCTAATCGGTAACATACATACACAACATACGTCACGGGAATAACGGTCTGTGTCACGAAGTAACCAAGGAAGACCAGAAACGCCAGGTGATAATAATGCGCTCAAGTTTTACGAGCTTGTTTGGCAAACTTTTTATACTGGCGCCTTGTCCGACGGCAGCGGAAGTGTGTACACTTCTCTGGTGGTTTCTGAAATACTCAGCAGATGGCGCACTGCCACTCAAGGTGTCCTCTCTGGTGATATCAGCGATTCTCACAAGGTCGCGTGCCACCGCTCAAAGAGCCCACTTTCCAGTGATTGAAAGGATGCTCACTAGATGGCAGGCCACCGGTAAAGGCGCACACCACTCTCAGCACATGCGATTTCTTTCTCTTCACCGGGAGCTTACGCAGCAGAAACAATTGGCACATAGGTATTTAAATGACCAGTTAGCAGATTATCTTGCTCACCTAGAGATAAGCAATATCATTGCGACTGATGCATCTGTGTCAAAAGAAAAGGCTGGGGTTGGGATCTTCTCTCCTTCTTTGGACTGGTCCTTTTCGATTCGACTCCCAGATTTTACCCCGATATTCATTGCAGAATTATTGGCCATTGTTCTTGCCCTACACAAATTGCCCTAAAGCGAATCATTAGCAGTTATCATTACAGATTCGTTATGAGTTTGTAATGCACTTTCTGCGGCAGTAAATGTAGAGCTGATGAATACGCTTCGGCATTTAGCACCGAAAAACGTAAAAAAACGGCATTTGCTATGGGTACCGGGCCACCGCGGATCATATTGAACGAAATGGCGGACTCTTTAGCAGCAGTATCCCTGGGTGGGCCACCATCCCAGTTTCACCAGATATGACTTACGTGACAGCGCTAAGGTTCCAAAATGCTTGCCTGCAGTGGGGAAAAGGTAATTTGGATAAATTCAAAGATTTCGAGCATTTGAGCTATTGCTGGAATAAACAGTGGTGTGTATCTCGCCAGTTAGAGGTCACTTATACCAGATTGCGAAGTGCAGTTCCACAATTAAATTATTACCTTAACAAAGCTCGACTCAAGTCTTCACCGCTATGCATTTTGTGCAACGAAATTAAAACAATTGAACATTTCTTTTTATTCTGCCATCGTTATTCTTATCAGAGGAAAAGATTTTTAGTAGCCCCATTGCAAAAGCTAGGAATACAAGTAAATCTACCAGTAATTTTATCACTTGGCGGAACTTCATTTGGTTACTGCCACAGGGATGTATGCTCCACTGTGTTTAATTACATCAATGCAACTAAAAGATTACCATGCTAGTGAACCTCAACCTTTTCAGATTTTTAGTTTATATTTCGTAGTTATGTCTATCAAAAACAAGAGATGGTTTGACCCCTTGCTCAGCAAATATTTGTTTCTTTTGGTGGTATTATTTTTGAAACTATTTTTTCAGATTGGCTTCATTTTCATTTTAGTTTCATTTAGGTATCCTGCCGCGTGGTTCTTGGCCCATCCTTCTCTGTGGGTGAGCGCCATCCATAAGAGGTCATCATCATCATCATCATCACTCTTCGTTACTGCTCGGCCGCTTGACACCTTCGCCACTGTGTGCGTTTTGAGAGGAACTGGAAACAATAGACCATTTCTTTTTGACCTGCGGGCGGTTTAACACATTACGAAAAACCCTATTAGAAATACCTTTACGTGGTATTGGTATGGACTTATCTCTGCCTGTCATTTTGTCTTTTGGAGCTTCCATTTCTGGTTTCTCTAATGCGACATTATGCGCGGCCGTCCGGGACTATATTGATGAAACTAATAGGTTGACTAATTAACCAGTTTCATTATCCTAACAGGTTCACATAATTATACACGTATAAAATCTGATTATTGCTCTACTCTGAGAATAAATTCGTTTGTGTAAATATTTTATGCATTACATTTAGCACCACGCTTTCCTAGGCTATCGGTAATCTTTCTGTTATTCCTCCATCATTCCAAATATGAACAGTAAATGCTGAAACCACTCGATTCTTGGCCAATCCCCCACAGTTGTTATGCGCCACTAACAATAGGAAAACAACAACAACAACAAGACCTCAGAAGCCAAGGCAACAGAGCCGCAAGCTTGCAACTTAGCAGCCGTCACGGATATGTACCATCGCCACATCTATATTTGGCGGTAGGAGATTTCTACGGAAGATTCGGTGCTTACCCAATCATCCACGAGCAAGCTCGTCTAACTTATTTTTTTGTGATAATGTGGGTGATTTTTTGTATTTCGAGAGGCTGGGAAGGTGTCCTTTAAAATATTTTCTTTGTCTTAATAACCATCATTTTGACCATGATACCACCAGCATGGCTTTTCCTTTCTTTGCAACATCCATGCGCAGTAGATACAAAAACTAGTTCTCCTCATAGTTAGGACCACCAAATATTGGTGAAAGAATCGACTATTGACATAACCAGAACTCCAAGACGCGATACAAGAACGCCAAAAAACAAAATAGCAGACGCTTTGCTGCAAGAATGACATGTAAAGAATAATTTATTTTGACAAGTTAAAAACGCCTAAGACGATAGGTGGAAAGTGGCAGGCAGCAGTGCAGAGATATATACAGGGTGCCTGTCTAGCTTTGCCAGGGTAGAAAAATATACCAACGCACTTAATGACGATGCAAACAATGCATGTGTTTACAATCGTCTGAAGTGCGTCGCACTACGTATTCGTTTTTGCTAAATTACTTAGTTCGGCATGAACGATTTTCTAGCTTTTCGCACAACAACGCTAGCCAAAAAATGGACACATTGAAATCACAGATAGATTCGCGAGGCATCTGATTAGACACTTTAATTTTCGATGAAGGCGAAAATGCTTCAGATTTATGGTTACTTTTTCCTGCATGTTAATGTACCATGGCTGTCGATATTTCCGGAGTCTTTCCTCACAAAATTTCTGATGATTCTACTGCTGAAAAATATTTCCACTCTCCTCTGAAATATACACCAGCGGAAAGTTTTTTTCGCGCATCATTGCGAACCCTAGAGAATTTTGCCCCTGTCACACGTGGCAACTTAAGTGCCCTTCAAGCGAGTACACTTAACCACCAGTGTGATTTAGGCGCTGTCACAGGAGCAAGTTTAATGTCACTCGCTGCAAAGTACACTCACCGGCAAGTGCGTTCCCCAACCTCAATTCGCTGCGACCAAGTGTGTAGCCTAGGTACCAGTGGCTTGCACAGAAATTCGCTGTTCGCTAAAGCGGCGCGC
>WOVY01004926.1:0-145255 GCA_013436015.1 Rhipicephalus annulatus
CCAATCATCATCAGCCTGACTACGTCCACTGCAGGACAAAGGCCTCTTCCATGTTCCGCCAGTTAACCGGTCCTGTGCTTGCTGCTGCCAATTATACCCGCAAACTTCTAATCTCATCTGCCCACCTAACTTCTGTCTCCCCCTAACCCGCTTCCCTTCTCTGGGAATCCAGTCAGTTACCCTAATGACCAGCGGTTATCCTGTCTACGCGCTACATGCCCTGCCCATGTCCATTTCTTCTTCTTGATTTCAGCTATGATATCCTTAACCCCCGTTTGTTCCTAATCCACTCTGCTCTCTTCTTGTCTCTTAAGGTTACACCTACCATTTTTCTTTCCATTGCTCGCTGCGTCGTCCTCAATTTAAGCTGAACCCTCTTTGTGAGTCTCCAGGTTTCTGCTCCGTAGCTAAGTACCGGCAAGATACAGCTGTTATATACCTTCCTCTTGAGGGATAGTGGCAATCTACCTGTCATAATTTGAGAGTGCTTGCCGAATGTGCTCCACCCCATTCTTATTCTTCTAGTTACTTCAATCTCGTGGTTCGGCTCTGCGGTTATTACCTGCCCTAAGTAGACATAGTCTTTTACAACTTCAAGTGCACTATTACCTATCGAAGCGCTGCTCCTTGCCGAGGTTGTTGTACATTACTTTCGTTTTCTGCAGATTAATTTTAAGACCCACCTTTCTGCTCTCCTTGTCTAACTCCGTAATCATGAGTTGCAATTCGTCCCCTGAGTTACTCAGCAATGCAATGTCATCGGCGAAGCGCAGGTTACTAAGGTATTCTCCATTGACTCTTATCCCTAACTGTTCCCATTCTAGGCTTCTGAAAACCTCCTGTAAGCACGCGGTAAAGCATTGGGGAAATTGTGTCCCCCTGCCTTACACCCTTCTTGATTGGTATTCTGTTGCTTTCTTTATGAAGCACTATGGTAGCAGTTGATCCCCTGTAGATTTCTTCCAGAATTTTATATATACTTCATCTACGCCCTGATTCCGCAGTGTTTGCATGACGGCTGATATTTCTACTGAATCAAACGCCTTCTCGTAATCTATGAAGGCTATGTATAGTGGTTGGTTATACTCTGAGCATTTCTCTATTACCTGATTGATAGTATGAATGTGGTCAATTGTTGAGTAGCCTGTTCGAAATCCTGCTTGTTCCTTTGGTTGATTGAATTCTAATGTTTTCTTTACTCTGTTAGCAATTACCTTTGTAAATAGCTTGTATACTACAGAGAGCAAGCTGATCGGCCTGTAATTCTTCAAGTCCTTGTCATCTCCTTTCTTATGTATTAAGATGATGTTAGCGTTCTTCCAAGACTCTGGTACTTTTCCCGTCAGGAGACACCTCGTAAACGGGGTGCTAGTTTTTCTAACACAATCTGTCCTCCATCTTTCAGCAGATCTGATGTTACCTGATCCTCACCAGCAGCTTTGCCTCTTTGCATGCTCTCCAAAGCTTTTCTGACTTCTTCTATCATTACTGGTGGGGTGTAATCTGGGTTACTGCTAGTTCTTATAGTATTAAGTCGTGGTTGTCTCGGCTACTATACAGATCTCTGTAAAACTCCTCCGCTATTTTAACTATCCCTATCCATATTGGGTAGTTATTTGCCTTCTTTGTCCCTAGTGCATACATCCGACTTTTGCCTATCCCAAGTTTCCTCTTCAATGCTTTGAAACTTCCTCCGTTTTTCAGAGCGTGTTCAATTCTCTCCATGTTATACCTTCTTACATCGCATACCTTACGTCATTAATCAACTTCGAAAGCTCTGCAGTTCTATTTTGTCTGTTGGTACTTGACACTTTCATGATTTGACGCTTCTTAGTTAGGTTCTTCGTTTCCTGGGAAAGCTTGCCAGTGTCCTGTCTAACTACCCTGCCTCCAACTTCCACTGCACACTCCGTAATGATACCTCGTCAGATTATCATTCATTGTATCTACGCTAAGGTTGGTTTCCTCCTAAGAGCCGAGTACCTGTTCTGCAGCGCACTCTGAATTCCTGTACTTTCCCTCTCAGTGCTAGCTGATTGATTGGCTTCTTGCGTATCAGTTTCTGTCGTTCCTTCTTCAAGTCTAGGCGAATTCGAGACCGTACCATTCTATGGTCACTGCATCTACCTTGCCAATCACTTCCACATCCTGCACGATTCCAGGTGTGCACTCATTATAAAGTCTATTTCGTTCTTATTTCGCCATTAGGGCTCCTCCATGTCCACTTGCGGTTTTGTCGTTTTCGGTAGAAGGTATTCAAAATCCGCAAATTATCGCATCTGCGAATTCTACTAGTAGCTCTCCTCTGGCGTTTCTAGTACCGAAAGTGGAAAGGCAAGCTGTATGTCAATTTGCTCATTACGAACGCCTGCACTAAACTGACAGTATCACTTTCTTTCATGACTTTTTTGTGGAAGGTGGTCCTCTGAATCATCCTATCCACTTGTTTAGTTGCCGATTTAAGAAGACCGAGAGTGTGATTTGACCTACCTTTGCTTTGAACCCAGAAACCCAGGATCCGGGCGAGGGTGACTTCTTTAATTTTCTGCTTTTCGATTTCAATTTCTATTCTTCCGTTCCTTTTGTAGCGTTTGCTGTGTATTCTGATCACCTCCGATTTTTCGGATGCGCAGCTGAGACCACTGGTTCTGGCAAAGTTTTCGACAGCCAGTGCCGCCTCTTGCAGAGTCTACTCTTTGCTGGCCAGGGACCCCGTGTGGCCCACAGAGTAATGTCGTGCGCGTAGAGGGTATAACCTAGCTGTGGTACACAATCCAAGGCCCGAGCGAGTCGACACATGGCGATATTAAACAACAGCGGAGATGTTATGGCTCCTTGAGGCGTTCCCTTGTTTGGCATTCGGAATGGGTGAGACCTAACGCTTGAGATACCGATTCTTCCCAGGTTTGTCCAGGATGCGTCTTTGAGGTTGAAGGTGAAAAGTGAGGTCCGGGAACGTGTCTCTACATACGCTGTTTCCCACTCTCGTGGGCGCGATTGGGAGAGTTCTTAAAACTCAGGCCCAGCCTAAATGCAGCATGTTCGAACGCGTTCCCTTCAGCGAGTCTTTTGGGTAACCTCATGTGGTGCTGGATGCGTTAAAATCACCCAAAACCAATAGGCGGTCCTTGTTGCCTGCGATTTTAACCGTCTCAGCAAGGAGCTCATTGAAGTCTTTGCCTTTGTCTTTTGTAGGACTGTATAGACTCACTAATATAGTCTTTACTTTGCCTCTCTTTGGGGGAATAAACTGATAATTTGTGATTGATCTATAGCGGTTCCCATGTACTCATCTGTTGCCCGCAATCATCTTGCTCACCAGCGTCGCTACGCGGGGATAATTTGGCTTCTGAAAAACATAATAACCCTAAGCTTCACTATTTGCTGGCGCCAATTTCTTGCAAGCATATAATGTCAGGTTTAATTGGTGCGACATTGATATAACCCTGGAGTGCTGCGGCGCATTTGCGAAAAGTGCGGCAATTCCACTGCCAGATCTCTAATTGGTTCCACACTTCTCAGGTTATTTTTGGCAATGATGCATGGGTGCTTCCGCGTCGTCGCGATTCCCCTTGGATTGTTTGCTATTTCTAGCCGAGGTCGAGCGAGAGCGCTTGTTTATCGCCCTTTGCAAGCTGCTAACAGCGTCATTCACGTAACTGCCTTTGAGTTTTTAATTCCTCGCCGACGAAAGATTTTATCTCATTCATGATATCGACTAGCAGTTTACTAACGTTAGCTATACCCTCCCTGTTTTTGTCTAACTGCGCCTGTATTGCTGCGTTATTTGGGTCGTGGTTTTTTACTGTCGTCTTTGAGGTAGGGGTGGTTGTACCTGCGTACACCATCCCTTCCTCAACTTCAGCCGACGCCGCGCTGCCCCCTAAAAGCGTGGGTTTATTGACTGTTGATATGTCGTTTTCTGACTACATCCTCCAGCTGTTACTGTCGGGTTTTGTGGTCGTAGTTTAGCCTCTAGCCGTATCTCTAATGAAGTTATTGCTGCCTGTAAGTTATTTCGCTCTTCGGCCATTTGTTTGTTTAGCTGTTTGACCTCTTGAGTCAATCTCTTATTTTCTTTTAATATTTTCTTGTATTGTGTATTTTTCTGTTATAGGAGCATTGGAAGACACTGACCCCGCAAAGCTCACCTGATTTATGCTTGTCCGGCCGGCAGCTAGGGCGTCTTGTGATTCCTCGCAGGAACCCATCTCTGCCTGAGGTCCGCGATGCTTTCGTTGGTTCTTTAAGCTTGATTTCCCAGGGGCCGGAGGTGCCGTGTTAGTGTGATGTCTGTCCCTCCTTGAACGAGATCTCGATCACGACCTTGACTGGGATCTTGATCGGGATCGTGAACTTGACCTTGACTGGCGCTGTTCCATCCGGTCCGAGCTGAACCATCGAGGCATGTCCATCTTTAGTGGAGGGAATTCCTCGGACGACTAGGCATCGCCGGTACATTCAGGTTGGCTAACCCAGTTTTTTGGCTGATCTGTCCTCAATTTCTTGGGAGGAGCGACGTTCTTAAGTTTTTTCTTGCACAGACTATCTCCTGTGGGGTGTTCACCGTCACATATGACACACTTAGGGATGCAGTCGTGTCCTTACATTGGTTCCCTTGCCCCGCACTTGAGGCATACATTGACATTTGGAGTTGGACAGACGTCCGTACGGTGTCCGGTTTGGAGGCATATCTTGCACACCTGTACTGTTGGCTTGTATGGGTAGCATATTAACTCGGCACCCATTATGTATACACTCCTCGGTAGCACATTGCCCGTGAATGTGATAATCGCCGTTTAGACGAGCCCAACATTCTTGCTCTCTCTCAATATTCACCCCTTGAGTCCGAACACATAGGTTCTCCATTAGTTCATCTTGCGAAGTCCCGGCCGGTATTCCATGTACAATTCCCCGCAAGACGCCTTCGGGGTCGGCCACGTATGCATTGAAAGCGTGCATTTGTCCTCTGATCTTTAGCTGACTGATACCTCGCAGCCTACTCGCTACCTCCATGCTTGGCGTAGATAGGACTACAATGTTCGATCCTGGGTGAACCCGCAACAGAAAGTCATTGCCATTGAAACTTCGTTGGCAGGCATCTATCACAGCCCTGGAGAGTTCCAGTCCCAATATGTTCTTAACCCAGAGACCCTTATGCGGCCTCAGAATAATCTTGATGTCCTCTTTCGGTAGTGGAGGTGGGCCGCGTCTCTTTCTCCGTCTCAAACCCTGCGTGGCTTCACGTTTTTGTTTTTCGGCGGGCGGATCGCTTTCAAATTTATCGTTCGCTTTCACAGCCTTCTCCATCTGGGATTTCTGCTTTTTTTAACTGGTTTTTCTTTTGCCTGCGCGATAAAACGGCATGCCAGGCATCCTCAGTCCATCCATGGCGTTCCGAACAAGTCGCGTCGCCAGTCTCGTTTCCGAGAGTCGCGTCAACAGACGCTGGTTCGTCATCCTTTGCCTGCCGAGACGAGACGCCACTCGCGTCCGTGTCAGCGGTGAGTGATTCCGGTGCCCGAAAAGGGCCGGGATAAGCTTCGTCAACTTCCATACGGCGAGAAAAAGCGATCAGCCTCGGCCAGGCATGCTTGGCAGAACAAAGGAAAAGTGACCGCCACTCCTGCCAAGTTAGTCGGAGCGCTTAGGCTGACAGAGCTTTCCCGCCGGCATTTTGTCGTGTCACAAAACAGGTCAAGAAAGTGAGGTAAACATCGCTCACCTTCGATCTTTGTCCCGTGGCAGCAAAGCAAGTGTCCAAAGTTCACTATCTTCTAGTCCGTGCTCCCACAAACACACAACACCGTCGTGTTCCTGCACGTCGGAGTACCTTCCGGGACGCGCGACGGCCGGCCGTGGTCGTTAAGGTGAGCGTCTCAACAAGGTCATCCAATCTGCCTGCGATGGTTTCTTCTTCTAAAGTTGATCCTGGCCCAAGCTTTGGGGAATTCGTTGGAATCAGGAGAACTTCACAAAGCAGACTATAAGATTGTTAGATGAGTTTGGGCGAAATTGCTTTTAGAAAAGCTTCGAGAAGCGGAGCGCAGTGTCAACATGTCTTCACAGCTTGGCGCCTCCTGGCGGTCTCGCGTCGCGGTGGTGGTGGTGAAAACATTTAATAACCATTAAATGGTTACAGAGAGGTGATTGGGTTGGGGCCTTATTGGCCTCCTACGCTCACAGCACTAGGGTGGAACCCCTATTCCGGGGCTCCATTGGCAAGTAACGCCGCCGGCGCCCGTTGAACCAGAGCCTCTTGGGCCTTCAGGTCTTGACAGCCGAGCAGGGCCACCTCCCAGTCCTTTCTCGTGGGATTGGGGTTGGGGGATAGATGGATTAGACTGGCACGCCCAGACGATGTGGAAAGTGTCAGCCACCTCACCACAGAACTGGCACGTGCCATCAAGGATGAATTGAAATGTTTTAGCACCGCCGGGCATAGTACAGTATTGGTAAACAGTTTTAAAGGAGGCGCTAGTCAGTGCGATTGCAGTCCCTTACAAGGGTCTGGATAGCTCCGGTGCTCCTCCTTGTAGTAATTGGTAATATCTTTGAATGAAAGGGCCGAATTGTCTGATTGCGAGTAGGCTTCTAAAGACAGGGAGATAGCCCGGGAAGAGAGTGCGCGGGCGGCCTGATCGGCCTGTTCGTTACCCCCTGAGTCCTTGGTGACCGGGTGCCCAAACCAGATTTCGCGGAATTGGATTAACGTATCGGCAGCTAGGTTCCAGTATGCGCTGAGCAAGCGGTGAAGCCCACCCTAGCTGATAGTTCCGACAGGCCCCTCGCGTGTCGGTGATGATATGTTTAGAAGAGGGATAGGTGAGAGCCAGAGCGATGGCAATCTCCTCCGCGTGTGTTGCGCTGTAGGCTTTTAAAGTGAGCCCGTTTACGGTGTTTGCGTTGTGTATGACTGCGGCCGTATACCACCCCCCATGGTGCGGGCCGCCAACGTCCACGTAGCACACGTGTTCCTCTTGACCAAAGTGTCGCTGCAACGCTTCCGCGTGCGCCTGGCGGCGACCACTGTAGTTTTCTTTGGACATGTTGCGGGGAAGGGGTCGGACCCGGAGGGCGCGTCTCTAAGGTTCTGGCACTCTCACCCTTTCCTCAATATAGTAATCGTGTTTGATGTGTATTCGGTCCAAGAGGCGGCGACCGGAATGGGTCTGTGCAAGGCGCGTGTATTGGTTAACGAGGTGGGCTTCTCGAAGTTCCCGGTAGGTATTCACCAGGCCTAGGGCCAGAAGTCTCTGGTTGGACGTGGTGATAGGGAGGTCGAGAGCCCGCTTGATAACTTTACGGTGGATGACCTCGAGTTGATCATCCTCGTGTTTGCGTAGGTGCAAGTAGGGAGTCGAGTAGAGTATTCTACTCGTTACGAAAGCATGGGCAAGCCGCATTGCATCCCTGCTTCGTAATCCGCCCCGCTTGTTGGAGACCCGGCGGACCATACGGCCCACCTGGTCTCCTACCGTGCGAAGTTTGGCTATTGTGGTGTCGGCCTTGCGTTGGTGGTGTATGAAGAGGCCAAGGACGCGGATCACCTTGGCCTCACGGATCGGTCCCTAGGGAAGACTGATATGGAGCTGAGTTGTGTCCTGAGGGGAGGGACGTACGTGCACAAACTCTGACTTGGCCGGGGCACACTGGAGTCCGCAGTAGGTTGCGTAGTCATTGACTACAGTCACTGCTGCTTGCAGGCATGACTCCATGTGACCCAGGTTACCTTGCGTGGCCCATATCATGATATTATCCGCGTAAAGAGCGTGATGTATTCCTGGTAAACAAGCCAATTTGGGGGGAAGATCAAGCATGGCTATATTAAATAGGAGGGGAAAGAGGACCGCGCCTTGAGGAGTTCCCCTTGAGACGATGACATAAGGCCCATGTTCCTCATCTTGTATGCGTATGTAGGCTTGACGGTCTGTAAGAAACTTTCTAACATAATTGAATGTTTTATAACCACAGTTGGTCTGACTGAGGTGGTCAAGGATTACCTTATGCTTCACGTTGTCGAATGCCCCTTTAAGATCCAAGGCCAGGACTACCTTGTCATTGTGGGGGAATTCAACAGGATCTAATATGTCATGTGGAGCTGGGGAAGTATATCCTGGGCTGACTTCTGAGGGCGGAATCCAAACATGGTGTCCGCAAAAGTGTGCTGTGTTTCTAGAAACTCGGAGAGTCTGTCGCGCACCATCGTTTCCATCAGCTTGCCGACACAAGACGTGAGGGAGATGGGACGAAGGTTTTCCACGTCAATAGGTTTACCTGCCTTCGGGATGAAGGTCACAAGAGCTGATTTCCATTTAAGAGGGAGAGGAGTTTCTCCGTCCCAAATGCTATTGATGTATTTGAGGAGCGTGGCGTAGGCTGCGTCGGGAAGATTGGCCAACAGTTTGACCGTAACCTGGTCACGCCCTGGTGCAATGCCACGCTTCATCTTGCGTAAGGCCGCCTGGAGGTCGTGGAGCTGGAACGGGGTGTCCAACTGCATGTTCTTTCTGCCTGCGTAAGAGTATGAGGCCGTCCGGGGGTCCTTGGTGGTGCACAGGTATCGGTCCCTGAGCGTGTTTGCCAGCTGTGTTGTCGTTCCTGTAAAGTTTTGCATGACCTTATGTAAGTGACGTTGAGTTTCCGTGCGTGTTTGTGTTGGATCGATGAGAGCGCGAAACAGGGCGCCACGTGTTGCGACCAGACATCTGGCGTGCAGCCGTGTTGCACCTGTCCACCCAGTTAGTGTCGGCTAGCTGAGCAGCATATTCCGCAGCTTGTTCCGTGAGTTCTAGGATGCTTTTCTTGAGGTCGCGTCGCGAAGAGGCCTCCTCGGCAACAACCTTTTTTCGTCGAGCGTCGATTACCCGAAACCATGGAGTGTGAGGTACGGATGGCCGCAGGTATGTATTGTTGGACGCTTCAGCAACACCGCTCGGACCGGGAATGGAGTCGATGGGCCCGACATTGTCCATGGGTTCGAAGTCGTCAGCATCCATGCAGTCCAGTTGGTCTGGTGAGTCAGAATCGATGGCGGTCGTCTCCGCGAATCGGGCCCCTGCCCGTTCGCTGTGCTGCGAGGCGCATTGCAAGGCGCGTCGCTGAGCGCGCCGGGCACCAACGCGGCTGGCACGTCCGCTGCAGCGGGGGCGCGTCTAGGCTTAATGTTGTGACCACCGCTTACGGTTTTCAAACATTCGTTTCTCGTTAAAAAAGGAGTCCAGCGCAAGAAAATATTGGTGCCAGATGAAAGATGGTGACTTGCCTGTTGCGATTCTTGTGCGATTTTGTGCCGATGGTCATAAAATCCTGGCTCTTGAGGACGGATAAGTAGAGCCAGATGTGACCCGGTTTGCATGCGTCGGCGCCACCTCCAGTATTTTATAGGAGTCGTTTTTGATATCTAGCGTCTTTTTTCAAGAGATAATATTCTTCTTGCCTATTTTTCTTTCAATTATGACCGTTCTTGTCACCCAGGAATGGTCACACGTCTAGATGTCCTCAATCCTTATTTTTTATTTTTAATTATTTCTTCAGAATACTGTCAATCCCGTGATGGGATTATTACAGGAGTGGTGTCACATTGTACATAGTTAAAACACGCAACACACAGACTAAAAATACATGTTGCAAGCACTTGAAATTTGAAGCGCATATCTCAAACATAGAGCTAAATTCGCCGTAGTGATAGGCAAAGAGTCTATGAATAAAAACATTCGATGAAATGCTGGGGCAAGCGAAAAACAAATACAAAACAAAATTTTACAGACAGAGTTAAAACTTGCGACATCATCAATTCAGAAAATCACGGCTGAATAAAAGACAGCACACATTCACTCGCTCGATTAACGAATTCGTCAACTGTCGGCTGTGTCAACACGGTGGGGTCCAGGGCATTAGCGCGTATGGCTCACGGAAAAAAGAGTGGCCAAAAACATTGTTCTTGAAGGGATACTCATCAAGTGTGTGACAATGTTTATTCTCTGCGCCCATGCCAAGTTTTCTGGTTCGTCCGAAGGCAGTCGCAGTTGCCTGCCTTCGGACGAACGGGCTTGAAAGGTCCGGGCTTGAAAGGTCCGGGCTTGAAAGCAGCTTGAAAGATCCGCGGGCTTGAAAGCTCCGGACTTTGCCTTCAACAAGAGGTCGTATTTAGCTCTTCTTTCCTCAACGTACACTTTCATTGGGATTTGAATGAGCCTCAAAGTTTCATCCAGCTATAATGTTAGACATGAGCGGTGCGCTTTTTCTGTTTTATTCTGTGGAACCACATGCCATCTGGCCTTCAAGCTGTCCTCCGTCGTTGGCGGTATTTGCTGCGCATTTCTCAGACACATAGATTTCCATGCGTATTTGCAATGCCGAAACTTAATCATTTAAAACTGATGTTTTCATTCGCCACAACTTGGAACAATGCCGTCCAAGCTTGGCCTTCAAGGTGAACTGCACCCCCTTGCGGTGGCTGAGCCTGCTTTGCCTAGGTGCCGAAGGAATGGCATCGCATGCCTCTAGACTTGCAACAAGTTCGTTAGGGAAATAGACTTGGTCAATCCTGCTCTAAGGCGCAGCCTGAACAAACAGCTGCAAAAACGTTTTTGTGAAGCGCTATCCATGCATCGACAAACTGCAACTTTTTATATATTATCCGCAGCTCCTTTTAATGGAACGTGCTTTGCCCTTGACTACAGCCCTGAGCATAACTAACTGAATCAAAAACGGAGTTGTAATCTCCTTACAAGACGCACGGTGCTGAGTCTAGCAAAATCTATCTGGTCCACTTGCAAAACACATTCACAAGAGACCGAGTCACGGCAGCGCAAAAGTTTGCGAATCAAAGTGTCTGGTTGTTCAAGTACATGTTTACCGTGATAAAACGGGGTTCTGCGTTGAAGAGGCAATGTGCCCTCGCCTGAAGCTCGGATGGAAAAACACGACCACTTACCACGAGACTTTGCAAGCGTTAGGTAAAAGATTGCCTCCACCGAAAACTTAGTACGGAAGGTCATGACGTTCACTCGCGTTCGAAAGTTTCTTGCAAAAAGAGCGAGCACGCATACCCTCAGCAAGAGTTCATTATTTCCTGTCGTTTCACAGGATCCCTGAAACCGCGGTTCTTGAAAGTCATGAGACAGAGCCGATTCATTCAAATACAGTTTGGAAGAAAAAGAAATAATCGCTTTATCCTTCAAAACACTGATTCAAGGAATGCCACTGTATATCATGTGCCAAGTGGCAGTATATGGCATCTAGCATGATAGTATTTGCACATTTCCCGGTTTTTCGGTCACGAACTAAATGACGATTTTTCACGCACAACGAATGGCGCACATGCCAACGCCAGAATTTCCGCGAAACAAGCCTTGAAAGGTATAGAATAGAATGAAAAAAAGATCATTTTAGTTCTGCAGGATGCGCTGCGTAGTTGGCGTTTCCCACGTACGGACCGACAGGGAGTACCTGGCGGCCACTTCGTGGGTCTTCTGGACGGCCTATTGCTGGTCGGCGATGAGTGAGCTCCTGGGGGACCACTACTTTTGTCACGATTATTGTGCAGGGTATGAAAACGTACTCTGGTTATGAAATGTTTTGTGCACAATCGAATATAAAATAATTTTGACGTGGTCGAACATTCTGGAATCCCTTTATTCAAAATAGCATATTCGCTGACATGCGCTGGCATGGCAGTAATGACTAATTGCCTATAGTAAATACTGTACAGCTTTCTTTTTAAATGTATATGCATTTCTACATGCCCGGCATGTAGCGCGTAGACAGGATAACCGCTGGTAATTAAGGGTAACTAACTGGATTCTCAGGGAAGGGAAGTGGGTTAGGGGGAGACAGAAGGTTAGGTGGGCAGATGAGATTAAGAAGTTTGCGGGTATAAATTGGTAGCAGCAAGCACAGGACCGGGTTAACTGGCGGAACATGGGAGAGGCCTTTGTCCTGCAGTGGACGTAGTCAGGCTGATCATGATGATGATGATGATGATGATGCATTTCTTAGTCGGGCTATGTCAGGCATCCCGCGTTGTCCGCGCGCCGCCAGGTGTTCTCTTCACTTTCACTTCCTCTCCCATAACAACAGCTGCGGGCCCGCGCGCTTATCATCGCCCCTAGCAACCAGACCATGTGGTGCGATAGAGTGTAGGAGGGAGGGGGGTAGTGCTTCGCCGCTCTTTCTCTCACCATTCGCTCTGTCTCTTCCCTGCGCACAACTTTTCTGTCAGCTAGCACCTCGCTCTCGACCATTCTCTGGCTGGGCGCCTCACAAGGCGATGGCAGAAGTCGGTGAAGGCGAATGATTGACGACAACGGTACCCTCTCTTGGTGCCAGAAATGCATTCGCCTTTCCTTACAATTCCCTTCGGGGAGGTGAGGGCATTTTTTTCCTAGTGCTGCGTTTCTTGACATGTAGTTTTAAAATGGAGGAGTTCAGTGAACTCTCTCAATATTCTATTTTTCTGATTCCTGAGCGTATCAAGAGAGCGGAAAGCTTGTTTATTGCCGGCGCTAATTATGGTCGGGTTCTATTAAAGTGACCAATCCCAAAAAAGAGCGCATTAATGATTGATATGTGGGGTTTAACGTCCCAAAACCACTATATGATTATGAGAGACGCTGAGCGCATTAATGGTGGAACACACACGATACTCAAGCAGGAGGGTATCATGCAAATTATGTTTCTTCATCATTTTTTTTTCATCCTTCGTTTATTTGTCGACAAAGACAAATGTATAGGGGTCTCGCCCCTGTCAGCTGAAAGTCCGTTGACATGTCCCTACGCCACCTCCGAAGCTGCTTTCGGCCTCTATAACACACTTGCAGCCCCTAGGACAGCTGGTCACCACTCCAGCCTGAGAAGTACGACACTGGGGGAAAAGCGGAAAGCATGACACTCAAGGAAAAGTAAAACTCCACACGACACAGAACGACAAAAGCAATATGTTCTGGGCCTGTGGGTTATTGCCTGTAGCTGTCCTAATTGCGCCACCGGGGTGAAAAGCTGTAACTTAACAATTCATGGCAATATGCATATGCTAAAATTTTATGCCGATAAAACAAGTGGAAATTTCAAGGGCTCATGTTTCTTTTTGTACACAATAATAATGAGAGCTATCACAAACAATATTGCGAATAAATGTATAGGGGATGGCATTTGTAGTAAATGTAATGTAAATACGAAGAAATAAAACTGGAAGAAAAAGCAATTTGCCGCGGGAAGAGACCACGCCTGCGACCTTCGAATAATGCGTCCGACACTCTACCAACTGGTCTACTATGGTGGTCATTTCACCGTCCACTTTATGAAGTATATATGTGAAGCGTTGAAGCGTCGCTTAGCGCTGCTAGTAGCCTTGACGGCGAGTGGGGAACACTCTTTTTTCTGCCTGTGGCATCACGTCTTATACAAACTGGCAGCTGGCATAATCTTATACAAACTGACAGCTGATCAATAATCTCTCACATACTACCTGAAAGTATAAAGCCCGCCAGAACGAGACCCACGGTATAAATGAAGGAAAGAAAAGGCAAAAAACACAGCATATCCACGGAGTGCATGATTATGAGTGGGGCAAATCATCCGTCCGTCCACCCCTGTGTGCGTCCGTCCGTCCGAGCATGCGTACGATAGCGTTCCAGAATGCAGATGGCGCGCGGGTGACACCGCCGAAACGCGGACCATAGAAGCCGAGCGCAAGCGTCTTCAACGCCGCCAGCACTCTGCTTTCTCCATGATTCACCAACGATGCGCCACGTACTGCGGCTATCCAGGAGACTTAGAGAGGCACTCGTTCTTCGCACACTCAGGCAAAGCGCACGCAGCAGCCAATGGGAGAGTAGCGGCAGAGTAATGCCACCTAGGAAATAAGACTAGGAACGGTCATCTATTTCTTTTGCTTTTTTTCTCCCTCGTATCTTCTTCGCTTCTTTACGTGTGACCACAGCCAAGGTGCAAGAGATTATTGGCAAGCTGCAAGCTCGTAATGACATAACGTGCTTCGTGACGCCAACAGGCAGAAAAAGAGTATTCCACACTCGCCTCAATGACAACAGGCAACGCCGACGGGCGCTCCCGCGTTTAAATGCACATATATACCCTATAAAGTAGACGGGAGGAGATAGCAGTCATGGTAACTCAGTTGGCAGAGCATCGGACGTGTTAATGGAAAGTCGCAGGTTCAGCAGCTGCTCGCGGCAAGCTGTCTTTTCATCAACTTTTTTTTCTTCGCAATTACATTGCCTTGACTACAAATGCCATCCCATATAGATGGTTTCAAGATTACAAGCGTTGTACCCAAAAATCTTCCGGTCACCTCATTTACCAGCTTCTAACATCATAACTGAAAGCACGTTTTCGAGTTTTTTTTTTCAAGGGTAAAGAAAGTCGCTCTTTAGTTTTTCAGAAAAATGGAACGTGCGTAAAGTTCAAGGAAGTTTGTTTATTTTTATGTAGCTCAAAAAAACAATAACTAGAATATACTTTTCCTAATAAGAGAAGGAAACTGTAGTAAATCAGCGGGTTATTTTCTAAAGCTCTTCTTGCCCACCAATGCTATTACGGCACATCGGTGACACGAAACCGGATGTCATCAAGTGCCTGTGTTTCCAAACAGTGAAAGGGTCTATACTTTGCATTATTGTCTGTTATTTTATATGTCATCGCATGTATGCTTCTTTCTTTTCTAAATTTAAACGAAATGCAAAGCGACCCTAATGCAATATGTAGATGTCGGTCGATGGCACTTGCATTGGCCTGCTTTGGTAAACGCGAGGTCAATGATCTTGCCCTCGTCCTCCCGAAGGCATTCTGCACATAACGTGTTTTCGCACAGCCTCCAAGATCGGCAGCATTGCAATCTTACTGCACGTCACGTTGTATTTCACTAGCTCCAAGATCGGCCAACCCTTACTGTGTGGTGATTTCCCGTGTGGACGCCTTCACGTTACCTAACTTTTTCGCCCCACCGCGGTAGTCCAGTGGCTAAGGTACCCGGCTGCTGACCTGCAGGTCGTGGGATTGAATCCCGTCTGCGGCGGCTGCATTTCTGATGGAGGCGGTATGTTGTAGGCCCGTGTGCTCAGATTTCGGTGCACGTTAAAGAACCCCAGGGTGGACGAAATTTCCGAAGTCCTCCACTAAGGCGTTTCTCATAATCATAAGGTGGTTTTGGGACGTTAAACGCCATATAATAATCTATCAAATCAACTTAACTTCTTGTGATGCCACATCAACGTCATAATAACCTCATAATACGGCATATTTCGGCCACCTATGGCACCATGACGATATCATCGAGCGTTACTTTTTGATCACGTGACTTTTATCATCGTGTTGATGCCGACAGGCATTTTTCCACGTTGACGAGGCATTTAGGGCTTCTTCCTTTGAATCACAGTCATCAGTTTTATACAGCTTTATGAAGAGGTTATACGAATAACTGTTTACACTAATATCAGCAAATTCTATGATATAAATTAGGTTTAACACGAAGCTTAATCTCCTCATTATTATTTGAAACCGTTACTTTAACTCATTCCGCAACTTTTACGTAGTTGTTTTCTCATATTTATTATGTTTTTTTTTGAAAACTTTCAACGGCGCTTGAGTGGCAGGCACTCTTGTCCAGTTTCAAGACCACGTTCGTGCGTTCTCTTGAAACTGGGCAAGAGTGCCACTCGGTACTCATGCCCCTAATTAACCAGTTTTGTAGAATCTTGGAACGGGGAGAAATGCTTTTCAACGCAAATTGAAATGTGCCACACACTCGCCTATTCTACAATTCCGCAAAGAAATTCGCATAAATTTCTCGTAAAGAAGAGCCTCTCAGCTGGTGAAACTTTTGTCCATGTCTGCATCTTCGAGCTAGAAGGCTTTCCTTTTGAGAGAATTGTGTAGTGATTCCCTCCCACATTTGAGGTATACATGCGGATGTATGACAAATTTTAATGTGTTGGATCACGTTCGTCTTAGGTATGCAGATATTTCCGAAAGTTTGAGAAATCAGACAAAAACAGTCTTTCAGATTTTTCCCAAAGTTTTAAAAAAATGGAAAGAATAATTTTTCCTTCGCATATTAAAAATAAGAGTAAACAAAATGTTGAGGAAAGAACAAGCCGCCGTCCCCATGGCGAAGCCAACCGTCGACCTTTTCTTTCTTTCAAATACACTGCTCTGAACCCCGATGAGGATAATGTCGCTCCTCATCCTCTACGCAATTTGCAACATCCTCCACGCCCCCACTGTGTGGCCTCATGGTGAACAATATCACAGTTGCTGTTACCACTTAACATACAATATTCGTCACTAATAGTTTGAGGTCCAAGCCAATCCACGTGAAACAATCCGGGTTTTCTCTTGCGTCTGGTTTTTCAACGCTGCTTCCGACACTTGTTCCATATCCGTGCCTTCGAACGCGTCGCCTTCGGTGAGCTTGCGCTCTCAATGATCAGGTTTCATTGGCAGAAACATGGTTTCTTCTGCGAGGTTCTGGTGTAGCTCATTTTGATAAGTTTTCCTTTTGAATTCCTTGCCTTGGCTCTGTTCACCTTGGAAGCATCATCCTTCTGCCTCCATCCCAGACTTGATTGCTTCATTCACCGCTGTGCCTTTGTCTCAATATACTTAATTGGCAGTCAGGTAGCTTGTACGGTCCACCTTCTTCTCCTCATTGGTGTTTGTAGCTTCATCGTAGAGCTCTGAGAACTTATACAGGCAGCAGGCTCCTGTGCCCTCGCAGTTTTAGGGGCGAAGCTCCTTATGGCGTGGCTTGGGCGTCCCTCGTATGTAACCACCAGTGGCACATACCCGAAATAGGTATAATACTTGACCTCCAAGGTGGTGCCAGTGAGAGATTTCTTCTGTGCGTTGTTTAACAATAAAAAATAGTGCTCAATGTACATGCCAATGGCTGCTAATGGGGAATGAGAGACACGAGCATTCGGCTTTTAGTCAACGCGCACGCTGCGATCCCCATTAGCAGCGATTGGCATGTACATTGAGCACTATCGGACAAGAAAGGGTTGCTACATTATACTCGCTGGGTGTAACCTCCTTAGCTTTAGAAAGGTTTAGCGAGCGTTGAGCCGCAGTGCCATGAATACAATGAACTTGTATATACCATGAATGAACTCAAGGTGGTTAAAAATGAGAAGTAGATACGAAGCGCAAGCCGTAAGAAAGTAAAAGCCGAATTCTCCTGTCTCTCATTTCTCATTAGCATCCATTGGCATGTAAATTGAGCCCTATCTGACAGGAAAAGGTTGCTACGTTATACTCGCTGGGCGTAACCTCCTTGGTTTTCGAAAGGTTTAGCGAGCGTTTGGTCGCAGTGCCATGAATACAATGAACTTGTATATACCATGAATGAACTCAAGGTGGTTAAAAATGAGAAGTAGATACGAAGCGCAAGCCGTAAGAAAGTAAAAGCCGAATTCTCCTGTCTCTCATTTCTCATTAGCAGCCATTGGCATGTAAATTGAGCCCTATCTGACAGGAAAAGGTTGCTACGTTATACTCGCTGGGCGTAACCTCCTTGGTTTTCGAAAGGTTTAGCGAGCGTTTGGTCGCAGTGCCATGAATACAGTGAACTAGAATATACCATGAACTCGAGGTGGTTAAAGGTGGGAAGTGGACCCAAAGCGCAGGCCGTAAGAAAGTGTGCGTGTGCCACCTCTCGTTTAGTCCGTGAAATGTCCGCTGGATGGCGGTGCTTCTATATGGGGAATATATGATAAAAAGATGCGAGATGGTGGGACTTGGAGTGTTGAATAGATGAACGAACGGACACACAAACAGATGCATGGATGGACGCATGAACGGACGCAGGGGCGGATGCATGAAAGAACGCAGGGACGGGCGCACAAACAGGCGCATGGACGGTCACACAGACGGACGCATCGACGGACGAATGCTTCGCCCCACTCTCCATCATTCACTCCGTGGATATGCTGCCATTTTTTTCTCTTGCTTCTTTTCGCTTGAATGCGTCTTGATTTGCTTCTGTCAGACATTTCTACGCATGGCTTGAGGACTGTACAACATCTGAATTTGTTTGCTTTGGCTCGCACTCATTCTTATTATCTTACGAATGGCCCGTTATATCTTCAAAGAATGGTTTGTTTATGGAACTTTGTTCCTCCACCATGTGCACTGGAGTTGTTACTGCTGTGTCTTTTGCTTCATTCATAGTGTACGCTGACGGGAGTTATAAAGAGATGGGCCAGTTCTTTCAAAGTAACGGTTCTGTGCATGCTTGGATGCTTCTTACGGTAGAAAAATAGGCGGCTTTTTGGCTTCCAGCAAGTTCAGCAATTCGTCGTGAGTCTGAATCGTCTAGCTTCCGTAAAACAAGACTGCTACTGAAGAAGCAGAGGCTAGATGGTGGCACCACAGACGAACAGTGTACGTTAACTTGTACTTCTGCCCAAATACTTTGCCTCACGGCCTCCAAGCGAGCTTGCCGAGCACATAATACGTCCGCAATCTAATATTCTGCTCCAATTCTTTCCAGAATAATCTGGTGCTCGTAAATATCCGCTTCCTTCATCTGAACTTCCAAATTTTCGATGCCAACTGCATCTTCCACATTTTTGTCGATTCTTCTGAGCTTATTGTACTACTCAATTAAAATTCGGCGAAACTTCTTCAAATTGCATATAGATGGATGGTCCATATGCCGAAGGTGTTCGATATCTGCGATGATCTGCGTGATAGCCTTGTGTGGTTTACTACGCCTTCGTAGAAGGCCTTTATGCTCCGGTTCGGTGTCGAAACGTGAGAAGTCACTGGCAGGCCATGACACGAGGCGAAGTCGAAGTCAAACAGCATCCGTCGCAAAAATTTCCCACAACGAATATCCGTGAGTTGTCGGGCTGTCGTTCTTCATGATCTTGCTAATATCGGGCCATCATCGCGAAGGGCGATGACGGCCCGATATTGCAACATAACCCAACGCAATTGCAATATAACCCTTTTCTGCCTTCAAAGATTCCATTAAATATACTCGCGTATTCAGCGTTAACGAGTTTCTAGGTGTATGATTGCTGGCGCGCTTGATTGCTGGTATCCCGGTAAGCTCGGAAAGTCACGTGACCACCAAGGGATGGCACTGGTTTTGAGTTCGATCCCCCGACCACGACAAATTTTTGTCACCTCCAGGTGTGGCTCAATTTACAGTGCCGAAATGATAGAATATCTGCCGTGCTTTTGTGATCGCTTTGTGAGCGATTGCAACTTTCTTCGTGCTTTGCTGAACAAATCAGGTTGCAACATACCATTTTAGAAAGAGCATACCCTTGGATTGTGCCTCTACGTGACGCAAGCCAGGAAAGCGACTCGGGCTTTATGTTCTTAGAATGAATCGAGTTAAGCGATCGTTTGTAGGCTTGAAATGGACGAGCACGCACGTATTCTGACAGTGATTCTTCCCCCTTATTTCTTTCTTTTTTGTCCCTTCCCCCAGTGCAGGGTACCAAACCAGACGGCCATCTGGTTGAAATATCTGCCTTTCATTCCTTTCTTGACTCCTCGTCCTCCTCCTGAAACTTCCTGAAATTTTCGTGCTACAACTGAAGTGGATGGCTGTGTATCCTTCATTATCAGCCTCGATCACGGCTGAAGGCACTTCAACAGTTGTGGATCTGTGTACAGATACTTCCTAAAAAAATGCAAGGTTCACTTTTTTTTCATTGATTCCCCACGCGGACTTATTGTCCACTGGTCTTAACCAGACTCTTCAGAGCACATTTTTTTTCCTTTTTTTATCGTTATCTTCGTCCTCATGATCACAACTTTCTCTATTCCTCCCAGCTTTCGCAGCATTTAGTTGGCGGTGAGATCACTGATTGGGGCCAATCTCTAGGCTTCTTTATATACCTCTATATCACTTAATACTTGGCCACCGTATAGAATAAAATGAATTTTAATATATTGCCTCATTTCCATCGATATCTGAATTGTAATAAAAGCATGACGCTATAGGTAGTCGAAGCTGTGCAATGTTTTTTTGGGGGGGTGGGAGAACAATGCAATGCAAATCACGCAACCTTCAAGTGTCGAATATCTCACCACACTGCCACACGATGTCATGGCGCAAGTGTCAGTCCTGAAAAGAGAAAAAACAAGAACACATATAACGAAAGGCCGTACACCAGGCGCATATCTTATCTTTTAGCACTTTTCCCTTGTGCAAACTCTGTTGATTTTACATTCGTCAAGGGACTGGTCATCATCCTCCCCTACTAGTGACGCATGAGCAAACAATATTAATCTCCACTACAGTCTAGTGTTTCTTTAGCCGAACATGGCATGTTCCTATGAGCAAAGGTGTAGTTGAATTCTGCGTCTGTATTCTTTGCTCATAATACCTGTAACACATTGCTCTTAATACTTTGCTTGTGTGTGGGAGTGCTGACATCTCACATGACCAACGTCATCACGATACAAAAATGGTTACCATTTGGTACTTTATGTGTGACACGATAGGTCGCAAATTATTCTGCGTGAGCATATCTTGTTGCACCGTAAAATAAAGCGTGATGCAAGCCTTCAATGCTTAAGTCACACATACGCTGTCTATCCACGCATTCGGTGAAATGGGAACACCTGAATGAAGTAGATATGAAGTCAATAATGCTGTACCGTATCTACAGACTGAATTTCGAGTAAAGCCTTTCATATTGCACAAATTTAATCAGACTTCGTATTGAATGTAGCCCGTTAGTATTAACATCGATGTGAACACAAGAGCTCACAGAGGCATAGTGAAAACCAGCAGATTATGACACGAAGCAAGATACATGAAAAATGTTAACTCTACCCTTTATGAGCGTATTGAAAGGATTGAGATGTGTACATATGCGATGAAAGGGAAGTGGGTGAAGAGATAACTTGCCACCTGCTGGTACCGAACGTGCAAGCTTCGTATAACGAGCCTGATGCCGATATCAATTCAGCTTCCGTGGCAGTCGTCCTCTCATCCACTTCATGGGGTATTTACGCGCATGATAACCTGGGAGTGTTAGTCAGCGCCGCTTGTAGCCATGACGTCATGTGTCAAAAAGAGTGTCCCACGCTCGCCGTCACCGACACTTCGGGCATGTCATTTCTATGACACCGACGAAGTTCTCCGGGTTATAATAAATTTAGACACTGCAACGTGGTTTTAGCGTATGTATTGTACTCAGCGTTATTCTGCCTAAATGGGTGAAATATTCCTTTGGTTTACGCGTGCGACTCTCTGTCAACTGCGAAAATGCTCCGATGCAATGCGAGGGTAGAGGTGGCTAACAAGTGCGCATATTTAAGTAAGAACGCAGGAATTGTTCATCCTTCTGAGGTACGCCTGGTCGAGTGTCGAAAGTGTTTCGCGCCTTCGTCATGTGCTTCAGACGTAAAGTGGTTCACGTAAACTGCCAACGCCAGTCATTTTTTAGGGGCGAAGCTCCTTATGGCGTGGCTTGTGCGTCCCTCGTAGTACGTAACCACCAGTGGCACATACCCGAAATAGCGGTACTTACAATGTCTGCTGGATGTGGGCACTTGTATATGATGAATACATGATGAAAAGATGTGAGATGGCTGTGCTTGGAGTTTTCTCTAGACATATGGACGGACGAACAGACTGACACACGCACGGACGGACAGACAGAGGGCCACACGGACGGATGGACAGACAGAGGGATGGCCGCAAAAAGAGATGGACGGAGAGACAGACGAATGAACAAACGGACGGATGCACCAAGGATCACACAGATAAGCGGACGCAAGAACGAATGGACAGACAGACTGACGAACGCTGCACCCCACCAATCATCATTCACTCCGTGGATATGCTGTGATTTTTTTTTACTAGTGGCACGTCACTCCTGGAACTTACAGGCCGGAGGCCTGTAAGTTCCAGGAGTGACGGGCCATTAGTAGGCTGGCAGTAGATTAGCGTGAACTCACTGGCTAGTCCGTCCACCCATCCGTCTCTTCATGCGTCTGTTTATCCATAGCTCACGCTACGTATATCCTAGCATTGCTGAGCTAAGCCACTGCTAATACTATTTTTTAAGTTCAGCGTCTCTTCTTGCGCGTCCGAATATTTTATGCCGCCCACTCAAGCACCTGTTCCACATCGTATACACGTATAAAAACACACACCAGCAACATTTCATTTTGGTGTCAGATCACACCACTCACCTTCAGTACTACTTACATGAAAAACAGAGCCATCGCCAGTAAAACGAACACCCCACTCCTAACAGCAGACATCGTCACGTTGTGTGAATGGCCGCTAGTCTGGCTTTTTAAACGAACGCCAGAAAGAATTTTAACGTTTTTTTTTCGTCCACCGTTGCACGTCAGCCTCGAATGTCAATCTATGCACACGCGCCACCGCGGAGCAACGCAGCCCTTTCAACAACATGTGGAACAGTGCCCGAGTGAAAGCACCTATTGTTTTGAATTGTCATCGGTCCAAAACAAACGAGCCAGAGGACGTAACCAAAACAAGGAAGAATTGAGGATGCAAAGTGACATACCGCGTCGTCGTTTGTAATGTAGGCTAAAGGTCAAACCCGTGCACACAGACATGCACTTTCACACAGCAGAGCCTCGTATTCGGCGTTTGTGACGCTAACTTTATTTACCAGTATTTTTTTCAAAGTTTCCTTGAATATACCTTCTATTCAGCCTTAGTTGCGCTCAACCTTAGTTGCGCTCTCGAAACTAAGGTTAGTTTCGAGACCTTAGTTGCGCAACTTAGGTTAGTCAACCTTAGTTGCGCTCTCGAAATGACGCTTCGCTTTACTAAGAAGCATGCCTCGATGAACTTCTCGAATAACTAAATATGTCGTACCTAATGGAGAATACAGCACATTTATTGTCATCAACGTCGCCAACCTGTCTCATGTCCACTGTAGGACGGAGGCTTCTGCTGGTTGCCTCCAACCCACGCCGTCTTGATTGATGGCTGTACGAGGTATTATTTGTATTTATTCTTTTATCAATAATGTTAATCTCAATATATCTGTTATTGTGTCATTACATGACAGTGAGCGTGTGTGAGTGAAGGAGGAGATGGTGGAATAAGCTTTATTCAGCAACGTTAACAAACGCCAGAGGGGGCGGCGTCCCTTGTCCAGGATGCCGTGGGCTTAAGCTGACAGGCTGGCCCAGACTTCGCTGGTATTTGGGGTTGAGCGTGTCAGCATGGGCCTCCCACTACTGATCGCTTGGCTCTTTTTTTTTAGGAAGTTGGGCAAGTTGTTTATAGTTCACACTAAGGTGTCGTTGCTTATAGTGTGGCTGCTCTCTGCTGTTCTCTGAGACTGAAATACTTTCCAGCCACAGGTATCAGGTGACCACGGAAGTTATCCATGTTTTCCACATCAATAAAAGAAAATATAACTGCACTAGTCAAGCATTGATTAGTTTAAGCGATTGCGAAGTGGCCTTTTCGGAAAATTTGCTGTAGCCTGAACGTCAACACGTGGTACAACGTCTTGTTGGATATTTACCGTGTTCTTCTGCGAAATAAACTAGCTAAGAGTGCAACGTTGTCCCTATCGTTCCTTTTGTGCTTGTCGTTGTGCACTGCTTCATAAGTAATTATAAGTAATCATCGTTTTTTCACACACGCACTAAACGAAACACAAACTACAACAAAAAGCGCAGAACCTATAATGGCCTTTCTCGGAAAAACTGCACATAAATTCATGCTGTCCGACACAGACATCATCCACTACACATGCGCAGATATGCCATCTCTTTACCTGTAAGTTGTATGGATATCCAATTTGAACACCTTTCTCCAAGGTATAATAATAATTGTTTGGGGTTTAACGTCCCGAGACCGTGCACCATATGATTATAAGAGACGCTGGAGTGGAGCGCTACGGAAATTTCGGCCACCTTGGGTATTTCAACACGCTTCTAAATCTAAACACATGGGCCTGAAGTGTTTTCGCCTCCATCTAAAATGCTACCACCGCGGCCGGGATTCGATTCCATGATCTACAAGTCAGCAGCCGAGTGTCTTAGCCAGTACACCTCCATGGCGGGCCGTTTCTCCCAGGTACGAAACGCTTCCTGCTTCTACGAGTTCTCGGGTGATTTATATTTTCCTCTTCTTAATGACTGATGTGTTGTGTAGGTAGAGTGAGCAATCCTGACAAGTTGAATAGCAATATCTGTTTTTTTACACCCCAAAAGAACAATATGATTATGAGAGACGCCCTAGTGAAGGACTCCGGAAGTTTCGATTAAGTGGTGTTCTTCAAAGCCCACTGACATAGCACAGTAGACGGGCCTCTGCCTTTCCGCCTTCATCAAAATGCGACCGCCGCGTCCGGGATCAACACTGACAGGTTATACAATGGCTTGTCAGAAAACCATCAAAATCCTTTCCATCACGTACATTTTTCACATTGTTCGCACGCTTCCTTAGCCTATTGTTGACGCATCACCCAGTTTGGCCAACATACACTTTTCCACACTCTTAAGAAATTTCTTACGGTTAATTGGTTAGCCCATAATTTCTCCAACTGCCTGTACATCATCAAGGATATATATCCCGTCATTACGAACTACGCGGGAGGAAGAATAAATCACCCGAGGCCGTGGTCGTTAGCAGGAGTTTTTTTGAGGCGAAGCTTTTTATAGCGGCACCTGTTCGTTCCTCGTAGCTGTTGTAATGTGTAACAAGTATAACATTTCGACCTCCAAGGTGATGCCGGTGAGAAATTTCTTCTGTGCATTGTTAAACAATAAAAGACAGTGCTCAATGTACATGCCAATGACTGCTAAGGAGGAATGAGAGACGGGAGCATTTGGCTTTTAGTTAACGCGCACGCTGCTATCCCCATTAGCAGCCATTGGCTTGTACATTGAGCATTGTATGACAAGAAAGGGTTACTGCGTTATACCCGCTGGGTGTAACCTCCTTAGTTTTAGAAATGTTTGGCGAGCGTTGAGGCGCAGTGCCATGAATACAGTGAATTAGTATATACCATGAATTCGAGGTGGTTAAAGGTGGGAAGTAGACCCGAAGCGCAAGCCGTAAGAAAGTGTGCGTGTGCCACCTCTCGTTTAGTCCTTGGAATGTCCGCTAGATGGCGGTGTTTCTATATGGGGAATATTTGATGAAAAGATGCGAGATGGTGGTATTTGGAGTGTTGAATAGATGGACGAACGGGCACACAGACAGATGCATGGATGAACGCAGGGACGGACGCACGAACAGACGCCCGCACGGACGGGCGGATGGACGCATGGATGGTCACACAGATGGACGCTTGGATGGACGGAAGCAAGAACGAATGGATGGACGAATGCTTCGCCCCACTCTCCATCATTCACTCCATGGATATGCTTCTATTTTTTTTTTGGGGGGGGGGCGGTGTAAATCAGTGTTGTATCGTGGATGGGGAGGAGGAAAGCACTGGTGTAGTTTGGGGGAGGGCAAGTGCTGGCGAGGCCTGAGGGGGGCAAGTGCTCCTTTTGCGGCCTTTCTTCCGATGCCCACGCCCGAGGCCACTAACACACTCCTCGCGAAGGCCAAGCTCATATCGTCTGAGGAATTTCGAGGGTTCTCAGCCCCCGCCTCCTGTCAATTCTCCGTTTCCAACTTCAACGAGAAAGTCCACCGAGGCCTCACTTACTGCGCTCGCGATGGAGCTTCCCACAAAGTAAGGGAGGAGGGGCGTGGAGGGAGTGGGACAGAAAATTTAGTTCTCGCGACGTTATCCCGTTTTACCAAAAGTCGAGGCTCACATTTCCACCACTTAGCTCCAAATTTGACAGATCTCAGGAGGTTGACTGGAGGCGACATCAAATCATAACATTTACCAACCCGGTGCACCTACATCGCATCTGCCATGGTGACTCGGGTAAGCTATATGTAGCGTGAAACACGCCACCCTAGAACACATGTTATTTCCTATAAATTGTGCTCTATGGTAGTGTTCTGGCCTCTCGTGCTACATAGCTTGCACGAGTCGCCATGCAAAGCACCTCGTATTTCTGTGACTTGCTAAAAGACCCTACTTCGTGATCCCTCCGCTGCCACGGCACCACAGAACAGCGGGAAGAGCCGGCTCTCTCGGCGAACACACTTTTTCCATAATGCTTCATGCTCCCACAGGGCACTCTTGAATAGCTTGAAAAAGGTCTATTCTCTTCGGTAAAGTGTGCCTCAGAGAGCACACTGACGCTAAAAGATGACCACGAATAGGTCAGGAAAAATCCGAGGAAAGACAACAGTCAATGAGGCCATTATGTATCAGCACCAGTGGGTTGAGCGTGTAGAAAAAAAAACTCAAAAGCATGAAGTACGCTTGAGATTCGCCTTCAAAAGTAGAACTCGGCAACAAAGTCGGGCCTCGAGCGCACCGTCTTCTCAAGTGCTAGCCCATTAGCCCAGAGATGCTGTAGTGGCGCCGCCTTGTGGGACGCTTTCATGACGTCATGGCATGGACTCTTCGACTCTCGCTGTGGCGCGCGTATACATAACACGTTCGTCCACCTTTTTCTTTGTCTCACACTTAAAATAAATGACGAAATCAGGATAGATAATCCTCCTGGTAAAACGATGAAAAAAATGGCAGCATATCCACGGAGTGAAGGATGGATAGTTGGGTGAAGCATCCGTCCGTCCATTTGTTCTTGCTTCCGTCCATCCATGCGTGCGTCTGTGTGGCCCCCCGTGCATCCATCCACCCGTCCGTGCGTGCGTTGTTCGTGCGTCCGCACGTTCATCTGTGCGTCCGTCCCTGCTTTCGTCCATGCATCCGCCCCTGCGTCCATCTGTCCCTGCAGCCACCCATTCGTCCGTCCATGCATCTGTCTGTGTGTCTGTTCGTCCACCTATTCAACACTCCAAGTACCACCATCACATATTTCTCATATCGAAGCACCGTCATCCAGCGGACATTCCAAGGACTGAACGAGAGGAGGCACACGCACACGTTCTTACGGCTTGCGCTTCGTGTCTACTTCCCACCTTTAACCACCTCGAGTTCATGGTATATACTAGTTCACTGTATTCATGGCACTGCGGCCCAACGCTCGCTAAAGCTTTCTAAAACCAAGGAGGTTACGCCCAGCGAGTATAACGTAGCAACCCTTTCTTGTCTTCTGTGCGTTGTTGAACAATAAAAAATTCGCAGCGTGCGCTTTAACTGAAAGCCGAATTTCCCTGTCTCTCATGCCCTCTTCGCAGAAATTGGCATGTATATTGAGCACTATCTTTTTTTGTTCAACAACGCACAGAAGAAATCTCTCACCGGCACCACCTCGGAGGTCAAAATGTAATACTGGTTACATACTACTACAACGGCTACGAGGGACGAACGGGTGCCGCTATGAGAACCTTCGCCTCAAAACTAAACTTTTTTTTCAGTAGAAGCACCCCTACGGTTCCTGCGCTCCAGCGTACACGCTTTGATGAGGTGTGTTGTGGTGTCGCGCTGCTTACGTCGGAGATCTGTTCCATTCTCGGTCACGGCAGCCGCACTCCGACGGGGGTCAAAAGCAAGACAACGCATGTGCAGCAGGTTAAAAATGCAAGGTGACCACAATTACTCTGCAGCATGCCTGGCAATCATGTCGTACTTCTGAAAAGGATTGGTTGCATTGTTCATGGGCGATTCCTTTAAAAAGATGCGATTGCTTTTTGCTTCGCTTCCACATTTGGTATTTGTATCGGACGCAAAGGAGTAACTGCTAGTAGCGTTTTTTTTCTAAGGGCGTATGCTTAAGTTAGTACCGAGTGTCGCAAAATATTTCGAATGCACTCACCCGAGAATACCACTGCAGCGGTTGCGTTAGACTTTCTTGTGCGTAGCTGCTCATATTTTATCACGTTATTTTGCTTCGTGTTTTTGTAAATAATTTCGAAGCTCCGTTTTACTATAAAAACAAGCTGATGTTGCAGAAACTGCTACTGATTTGAGATAGTGTCTATGTGCAACATCCTAGCAACTGTGCTGTCACGCTTATAAGTACCAGTTTAGATACGCACCTGATGAATAAATTTTTCCTATCGTGGATTACCCCAGAATAGCGTCAGTTTGTATATGAACATGACGGGCTAGACCAATCGTTGCTTCATTGAGGCAAAGGGCGTTTCAGTATCACGTAGGCCAAGAAGCGGAGTGCGCCATTGAAACAGTTCATTTTGACTTTCTGGCGTTTGTTTGGCAAACGATTGCTATCAGCAGTGCTCCTACGTGAAGTGAAAATTATCATTTAACGTGGTGGTATATCGGCTCAGCTGTTCGCGTAAATCAGGATATGCGACTGCTTAATCCTAACGACTGTTTAGGATATATCTTTACATAATATCCGAGTGAAGTGACGCCTCAGAATTCCAGAAACCATTTTATGGTTTACAGCGTTGCTTTTTTTCCTCACTATTATAAGTGATCGTGTATGAAAACAGATCCATATAAAGTCCCCTCCATTCCACAGCGGAATTCGGTCTAATGAGCTACATTATTTGCAGTGGCAGACATAGCTAGCACTGTAAAACGCATTGCTGTGAGTAAACTGAAAACGTCTCAATTTCATTTGTAATACTTTGACACAAATGTTAATGTAGTCTATGCGAAGTTGTAATGAAGTCAGACCTATTTAGCACGAATATTTTCTTAGCGTTGATTTCGTCGAGTATGAGCATGGTGAAAACAACTAATGTCTCGCTGTCCTACACCTTCATTTTCAAATTGAATCCGTACTTTCTGCAGCTTAGTTAACATTCAATACCAATAAATAGCTCTGTTTTGTGCATTTAGTGATATAATACTCAAAATTAAGAAGAATTCACCACCGTATCACTGAAGAGCGGTACACGGCGGGTCCAGAAAGAAGCGACCGTCGGCATGCGTTGATGATGCAGCAAGCTAGTCCTTCCCGTGACGTCACTTTGCCGCAACTGCAGCGATGCCAGTATTCGTTCTCGGGGCTAATAGACTCGTTTCTCGGTGCATGCCTCAACCGTGCCACAAGGACACAAATGCCTGTGCGCTTAACATCAGCTGTTACAAGTTATTTAGAATGCCACCTTCAAGCAGAATTGCACAGTGCCCACTACAGCGTAATTCTTTCTTATACTAATCTGAGAAAGGCCTACCAGTCACACGTAAGGTGACGCGCGAGCCTACACAGCTGCTCACTTTGTTGATGAATTCACTGAGGATGTTATTAAAATATGTCAGAGCGCTTTGCGACTGGTGGGCCTTTAGGACGCCCATATGTGTCGCTATTGACATGTTTTGATATTTTCAATGCTTTTCTCACGCGATAATACATGCGCTAAGGAGATTCTCCTAACCACCCCTTACTACCTCACGTTCAGCGTTTTAGATGCGAAGCAGCTCTTTGGCTAGCCTGTGTTACGCTGTCCCCCGTGCGCTCGTACGAACCGCCACAGAGTGCTGCCCTCACCGCAGGTGTTGGAGCGGTGCCGAGTAGGTCACGCTGGAGCTGCGCGTGACGTCACGCTCCCCTCGCAGTTCACACTGACATCACTCTTTTCCTCGCTTATCGCGTTCTTGCCGCAGCACCCGCAGCTGCCACCTCGTCCGTTCACCCCCCACACATGCTCGCTCCGACGTTCGCCCGTCGCTCGCTCCTGTACCACGACCACCAGTCGCTACACCGCCAACTTGTTGGTTCATGCGCAATTTACCTGACACGTGCCTAACGTACGCGTTCAAACATGTCTGTACGTGTCACCTTTCTCGTGCTTTACCTTTTCCACCACTCGCAACGCTCAAGCCCACATCAAGCGGTAACACTCTTTCGGCTCATTTATCTGCGATGAAGAGGACACCGGAAGACGACGCTCGCCTACCAGAACATCCGCCGAAACGATAAGGCTGAACCCGGTTGTCGCCGGCGTTGCGGTGGTTAGCAATTATTTGATTGATATGTGGGGTTTAACGTCCCAAAACCACCATTTGATTATGAGAGACGCCGTAGTGGAGGGCTCCGGAAATTTAGACCACTTGGGGTTCTTTAACGTGCGCCCAAATCTGAGCACACGGGCCTACAACATTTCCGCCTCCATCGGAAATGCAGCCACCGCAGCCGGGATTTGAACCCGCGACCTGCGGGTCAGCAGCCGAGTACCTTAGCCACTAGACCACCGCGGCGGGGCGCGGAGGTTAGCGAAGCCGATCGCGTTCGCCAATGGCGACGTCGCGCCTGAAACACCGCAGCACCCACATTAGCACCGTTCAACCCGTGACACCACCCATGCGCAACACTTCTGCTTCGCATCCCATCAGAGTTCCCTCTGGGAAGATGGAGTGAATTCTTTAAATGCGAATGCATTTTCTAGTCGGGCTATCTCAAGCATCCGGCGTTGTCCACGGTGGTTTCCGCGCGCTGGCAGGTGTTATCTTTCCGCTCTCACTGGCTTTCCCATAGCAACAGCTACGGGAGCGCGTGCTTATCCTCACCACTAGGAACCGGAGCATGTGGTGCGACAGTGTAGGAGACGTTAGTGCACAGTCTTCACCGTTCCCTCTCTCGTAGTTCGCCCTATCTCTTCTCTGCGACACCCTCTCCCGTCATCTCATGCCTCACAATCTCTCGCCTATCTTCGAGAACAAGACACTTGCCACCCCAACCCTATCCTTGCTGTCGCACTGCTGTTCGTGCTGAAGACATCGGCGCCACTCCTTACCTAACCTCTTTCTCTTCAGTCCACTTTTCTCCCATTTCCCATCCCCGGAAGCATTGCGCCGTGCTCCCTACCGGGCTGCAGAAATTGGGCGTCTTATTCCTCTTCTAACTACTACCACCACCTCCACCACTATCGGCCGTTTGCTGGCTCGGCGCCCCTCAAGAACATCCAGAAATTTGTGCTCGAGAAGCCGCTGTGAAACGCCAACGCCTAGCCGAGAACCTTGGCGCTTCACTCTTCAGTCCACTCACTCCTCACTATCGACCATTCGCTGTCGTGTCGCCTCTCAAGGCGATGGCAGAATTTGATGAATACGAATGTCTGACGGCAATGGTACCCTCTCTCGGCGCAAGAAATGCATTCTCGTTTCTTCGCGATTTCCTTCGGGAAGGTGAAGGAATTTTGAATGCGAAGCATTTCTTAGCGAACTTCGGTGACTTTGACCGTATCTATCTATCTATCTATCTATCTATCTATCTATCTATATATCTATCTATCTATCTATCTATCTGTCTGTCTGTCTATCTAGCCGCTTACGTTTGGGTGCTCTCGTGGTCACCCCCGCAACTTGGCACGAACCAAAATTAGCATGGGAGGGTAAGATGGTTTGAAAAATATGACGCGCTGGTCAAGACATCAATAATGTTACAATCATGCCGCGTACGTCGTCAAACACTTCTCGCCAGACAGTGGCACATACCCAAGGGCGCGCATGTGCCACTGGTATGCGGGTATGCACCACAGCCCAAAGTTAGCAAGCTTCGGGCGTGTTCGGTGCTTTTCTATCGCGGCAAGATCCTTCGCAAGACCGTTCTATTCTCGCCTTCAAGCTTGCCCGTGCTCAACCTGCTAGGGTGTTGTTGGCTGAGGATTGAGTAGTTTTAACTTTCTGTCTTAGAGTCCGATTCTGTAGTTTATCTGTTTCTGAGTCTAACCATATCTCCAGTGCTCATATCGACTACTTCTCCTGGCCAGGCGCGATCCGCCTGGTCAGCTTCCCTGCCGTCTAATGAATTACCGCTAGACTCCTTTTTCCGCAGTGGTATCGACAGCATTCCCGTGGCACTGGTACCTACAAATGGAGGCTTCATCAGACTTACAAACCCTCAGGAGGTTCAAAAGGAACTTAAGACAACTTCAAACCATTTCCAGACCATCACAGATGTGCGCCCATTTGGGCGAGGAGGTATCGTGTGTATGTAGGTCGCCGGATCAGACCTGCGTGCAGGATCTTCTCAAATGCACCTCCTTTGCTGCTACCCCGGTGAGTGCTTTTATTCCGCCTCACCTTGCATGTACCAAAGGTCTTGTACGGGGAGTCGACTCCAAGTTGAGTCCAGCTGAGACCCTAGACAGGCTATCTGGAGCAGGCGTAATTTCAATTTACCGGTGTAATCGCCTAGTCCACAAAGAGAGGGTACCAACCGAATCTGTCATCGCGACAATTGTGGGCACAAAATGCCCGTCAGAAATAAAATTATGGCCACTTATCTTCCGAGCACAACCCCTCGCTTCTCGTCCGATTCAATGCAAGAACTGCTGGAGATTCGGCCACAGTGTGGGAGGATGTAAATCTAACGTTCGTTGTAGCACCTGTGGAGAGAGCCATCCTTCAAGCAAGTGTACTGCAACAGCGGAAAAGTGTTCTCTGTGGGGGCAGTCACTGCGCCGACAACTCTGACTGTTCCGCTCCTTCCCGGGAGGTTCAAATCCTAGAAGTTATTGACCGCCGCCGCTGTTCTCGAAGGGAAGCCATTGACATAGAGACGGGGCTTTTGGATACTCTGGTATTACAGCGCGCTGCACTTCCAGTATGGACTCAAACCTATCGCAGGCTATTGAAACTGCTGTGAAAAAGGCAGTAAGTAAGGCAATGGATAAACTCATATCTAACCTTTCCGACTGTTTGGTACAAATTCTTTCAAGTAAGATTGGACAAACAGTACAGACTAGTACAGAACCTGCAGTATTAGACATTACCAGCGATGCCACACAGCTACGCAATGTAGTGTTGGACGAACTTTCTGCATCTGCAGGCAAGGCAAGCAGTCAGAAACACAGGTGCACTTGGACCAATATTCGCCTCAGCCGAGAACAAGTACTGCTACGTATATGGAACTTGATATACGAACTAATAAACGTACCAGATCCCCTATCTTCACCGATTTGAAGCCCAAATCTAAACAGAATGAATCAACTATTTCGCGTCAAGATGCTAACAAGGGTGCGACATGTGCCTCTGCGGTGCGCTCAACACCATAGGTCAGTTGAGGGTATTACAGTGGAACTGCCGTTCTATATTCTCAGCCTCAACCGACTTACATTACTTTTGCAATTGTTTTACTCTTGATATTATAATTCTTCAAGAAACTTGGCTCATGTCAGATAAAAATTTCCATCTTGCAGGTTTCCGTTCTTTTCGATTAGATTGCCCATCACGTGGTGGTGGTTTAATGATCCTTGTATCAAGTAAATTATGCCATAGGGCGAAAATTTCTTTCAGAATGTTAGACTTGGATTGTGAAATATTAGCATTAGACTTGTGTCTCCCCGGATACCACCCTTCTTCAATTGTAAATTGTTACTTCCACTCCGGTGTGCAAAGTACGCGTTATCTTGACAGCGTTTTGGTAGCATGTAGAAAGGAAATTGTACTCACAGGAGACTTTAATTTACATCGCTTGTCTTGGGGTATAAGGACAGATTCTTGTGGTAGGCGACTGTGGGAATGGACTATTGATCACAACCTCTCCTGTCTAAATAAAGGTCATGTAACATTTGTCCGAGGTTAAACTAGCTCAGTATTGGATTTAACGTTTTGCTTCAATGCAATCAAGGTTTTGTCATGGGCTGTTCTAGATTCGGCAACTAACAGTGACCATCTTCCTGTAGTTTTTGACATTACTTGTCCAACAATAACTTTATATCAGCCAAAACGCACGTACATCAACCATAGCAAATTTCAAACCTGCCTCCGTTCTGCCATTTCCAAGCTTGGAAATGCCAGTACTAAGGATATTGCATCTACGATTGGTTCAATGCTGGAGGGATCTAGAAAAAATTCCGAATTTTCTATTCCATCTAATAAACGAAGCTCCTCTCGTTGGTGGAATGATGAGTGTACGCGCGATTATAGAAGACGAAAAGCCGCTTGGAAAAAACTTCTCCTTTATCAGAGCCCAACAAACTGAAAGGACTATCAATTCCTCGCTGGCGTATTTAAGCGTACAGTGAACCGTGCGAAAGAAGAATCGAATACGACAGTAGACATTTTGATTATCTTTCTAAATCTAAAAATAAGCGTGCTTTGTTCGCTTATCTTCGGACAAGAAAAGTACTGCAAGCACCTTTAACGTTGCACTCATGTGTCTTGACGCCGGAAAAACTGAACACCGCTCTAGAAGACATAGCGCAAGGTTTGGAACGCCGCCTCACTGCTAATTTGTTGGCTATTCAGTCCGTTCTGGTAAACTTGCATGAATTTCCAGAAGTTTCTTTAGCTGAATTGAGTCAGACAGTATTCTGCTTATTGAGGACGGCTCCCGGACTAAATGGGATTACGAACTCTATGTTGAAATGTTTACTCCAGGAATCGCCTAATCTTTTGCTAGAAGTAGTGAATTATTCGTTAGGGAACGCATGGATACCTCCAGAATGGAAACTTGCCAAAATTGTATTGTTGCTAAAGAATGTAAATGATGCACACATGTTGGATAACATAAGGCCGATCGCACTGACATCAAACTTAGTGAAATCGGTTGAGAGAATCACCAATATACGAATTAATCAAATTATTACCATGAGGTCAATTCTAAGTCCCTGTCAAATTGGGTTCAGGGCTGGCTGTTCAATTTGGGATGCCCACGTTGATTTAGAACGTCGGCTTCAATTAGCTCGGCTTCATAAAAAATATGCAGTTTTAGTTACCTTAGACATCGCTAAAGCTTATGATACCGTGGAGCACTGTATTTTGATAGATCGATTAGAATACCTTGATTTTCCATCATACATAGTAGCTGGGTTCACAATTTTCTTGCATACAGGAAATTTTATTGTTTTAAAGATGGGTTTTCATCATCTACTCATACCCAAACGAGGGCAGTACCACAAGGCTCGGTGCTTTCCCCGGTGCTATTTAATTTACTAATGAGCACCATTCCACGTAAACAGGATATAACAACTTATGTTTATGCAGACGATATCGCATTTTTGGCAATGGCAGATAACATTCAGACCTTATATGAACGGCTGCAGGCTTACCCTAATATGTTGGAGAGCTGGCTCGATGGCAACAGCTTTTTACTTAATCCGAGTAAATGTGCCCTCCATATTTACCCTCTGCAATACCCTGTGAACACCTCTCTGTCTTACCATCATGAGGATATATCACAGGTGGAATCTGTTAAATACCTTGGAGTAATTTATCACACATCGCTTAACTGGCGACCTCATATCGAATATATCGCCGGAAAAGGTGTGCGGGCCATTGGCATATTACGTAGGCTAAGCAACTACCGCATAGGTATGAGAAGAGACACATTGGTAACGATATATCGCATGTACGTTCGTCCCATTTTCGAATTTGGTTGTGTACCTTTCTCTGGAGTTCCAGCTTACAAGTTGCGGCCTCTAATTCTTCTGGAAAGAGAAGCTTTGCGCTTATGCCTTGGCCTTCCCAAAACAGTTGCCAACAATGTGTTGTATCTCGAATCGAGGGTCCCTCCGCTTTTTTGTAGAATTCGCCTTCTGACTGATCAGACATTCTTAAGAATTTATGAATCACCATTACGACATTCAGAAACAGCCTTTATTTCTACCCCGGACTCATTTTTTGCTGCTAGATGGCCGCGATTTTACACGCCACAATTATATTTGTGAAAAATTTACTGGAGCCTCTAACATACGTATATGCGACATCGTGCCGAGTCGTCATAATTTAGCCCCGGTGGAAATTAAGTTCGGCGACATTTTTCCTAATAATGCCAAATTACTTCCCCATAATATTTCGGATGGTTTACTACAAGATCACCTGCGCCGTATTACAACGAACGTTATTATTGCTACAGACGCATCGCAATACGACGAAAAGTCAGGGGTCGGTATTTTCAGCCCGATTTTAAATTGGATTTATTCTCTTCGACTACCCGATTTCATACCCGTTTTTGTGGCTGAGTTTCTGGCAGTAGTGCTCGCCTTACGCAAGTTAGATACAGCAATTACATCAGCTGACAAAATAACAGATTCCCTGTCTGTCTGTGCGGCACTTTCTGTTGGTGCTGATAATCACGTCACAAAAGCGTTCTGTGCACTAGTACCTGCGCATTTAAGAAAGGTACGATTAGTTTGGGTGCCTGGACATAAAGGTTTGTTTCTAAATGAAATAGCCGATTCCTTAGCTAAGTCGTCAATCAGCAAACCAATTCTACCGCTCTGTCCATCATCCGCTTATGTGACTGCTGCTCGATTTCGCAGACGTACGCTTATGCAAGTCTTTAAAGGTTCAGCACTAACAAACTCTACAGAATATTGCCATTTATTATATCCCTGGCGAAGAGACTTTTGCCGCACTCGAAAACAAGAAGTAGCTATCACAAGGCTGCGTTGCCGGGTACCAAATCTAAATTTCTATAAACACAGGTCTGCTCAGGCGCCTTCGCCACTGTGTGCATTCTGTGATGAACTGGTAACAATAGACCATTTCTTTTTGACCTGCAGACGGTTTATAGTGGTTTTGGGACGTTAAACCCCACATATCGATTGATCTGCAGACGGTTTAACACATTACAAAAATCCTATTAGAAATACCTTTACGTGGTATTGGTATGGACTTATCGCTGCCTGTCATTTTGTCTTTTTGAGCTTCCGTTTCTGGTTTCTCTAATGCGACAGTATGCGCGGCCGTCCGGGACTATATTGATGAAACTAATAGGTTGACTAATTAACCAGCTTCATTATCCTAACATGTCCACATAATTACATACGTATAAAATCAGATTATTGCTCTATTCTAAGAATAAATTCGTTTATGTAAATATTTGTATGCATTACATTAAGCACCACATTTTCCTAGGCTATCGGTAATCTTTCTGTTAAACCTCCATCATTCCAAATCTGAACAGTAAATTTTAAAACCACTCGATTCTTGGCCAATCCCCACAGTGGGTATGCGCCACTAACAATAGTAACACAACAACAACAGCACCACAGGTGATTGACACCTAGTGTATACCCAGGAACAATGAGCACACACATGGGTAATTAACACGCGAACGTTAAGAAATGTCCGACATCGGTATTGTCGACATGACGCATGCAAATAATAAATGTCAGGGTCCCAGCTGGAAATGAACCCAAGCATTCTGCGTGGTAACAAAGCATTTTACCGCAGAGTTATGCCAGTTCTCGGAACTACATTTTAAAGAGACGCTAGTCTTGTGAAACGTCAATGGTAGTTGCAGTACTGCCTACCCAATTTTGTAAATATCACATATTTACTCCTTTGATACAGCTGTCACGTCGGGTTACCATCAATTGCGGTTAGTTTCCATGCGCTGAATTTGATTTATGTAGCAGTGTTCAGGGCCAGCATCCTCGCGAGCATCAGCGCTTCATATCAGCTGCTGGTGTTTCTAATACGCATGTTCCAGCTAACATCTTTGCGCAAGTGCAAACAATTGGTTAAAGAAACATCTGCAACTTTCAACATATATCTGTGCGTGCGATATTTGTTCACATATTTAGCGTCATTTCATGACGTGGTGCTCTATAAAAAAAATTGCAACACGTTCACGTTCCCTCCGCAAGCTTTGCACTACGTCGATTCCCAGGTACGTGAGATCTGCTGATTTTTTTTTTAAATGCGAAGCATTTTTTTAGCGAACTTCGACTTTGAGCGTATCTATCTATCGATCTATCTACCTATCTATCTATCTATCTATCTATCTATCTATCTATCTATCTATCTATCTATCTATCTATCTATCTATCTATCTATATATATATATATATATATATATATATATATATATATATATATATATATATATATATATATATATATATATAAGGGAAAGAAGTGTATACCTAAGGGCTCGTTTTTTCCGTGTTTTTAAGGTCGTAGGTTCGATTCCTGCTCACAGTTGGTAATTTTTTCATCCACTTTTCTTTCTTCTTATTTACATTCCATTGGTTTTAATAACTTCCCCTGTACATTCCTTGGCATTACTGTCTGTTATATCTCATTAATATATATATATATCTATATATATATATATATATATATATATATATATAGCTGCCTACGACTTTTAGCTCTCTTGGCCGTTTCGATGATAGTATCGATACCAAACTTGGTATGGCATAACATGACTGTATGAAGAAGACATTTGACTAGTCATTACATGAGATTCGTGATATGTGTGTCATGAGTGACATGATTTACATCTCATGGTCTTGCTGCTTTTGCGGTGGTTTCGTTCACATGACATGTTGCGAAACCGGTATGGTAGGACGTAATTGCATGGCGAACACAAGCGACTGACCCTAACATAAAAATCATGACATGCATGTCATGTAACAAGAATACATGCCACGCTCAAGATGCGCTCACGGCCGTTTCGCTAGGGTCACATATACCAAATTTGGTGTTACGGTACGTGAATGGATGACAAGGGTATGCGACTGGTGCAAACATGATAATCTTGATATGCGTGTCATGTAACAACATGACTACATGCTACGCTCATGATGTGCTAGCGGCCACTTCGCTAGCTTCGTATGTACCAAATTCAGTATTACGGGACACGAATGGATTACATAGGTAAATGACACATCCAAACATGATTATCACGACATGCGTGTCATGTAACATGACTACATGCCACACTCATGACGCGCTCGCGGCTGTTTGGCTAGCGTCACGTATACGAAATTTGGTATTACGGTACGTGAATGGATGATGACGATATGCGACTGGTGCAAACATGACACTCATGAGAAGCGTGTCACGTGAGAACATGACTACACGCCACAGTCGAGGCGCCGATACATTTCAACGTGACGCGATGCGCGTGCTCGTCGGCGTTCTTTTTGTCGCTTCAAATAGTTATTGCCACACCAGGCGCCGGTCCTGCCATATACTCGCATGCGAGCGCCGCGCTGCGTTGCTTTGACGCATGCGCGCTTCAGTGCGTCCGACATCCCTCCGTCACGAAGAGAGGCAGACGCAGTGCTGTCTGGGTAATGCATCGGCTTGAAATGCAGCATGTCGCATTTCGCGCCCGTTGCCGTCGGGTCGCGCCGACGGACGCTGGTCGCACCTGGTGTTATAGAGTGCTCGCCTTTTTCTTGCGTAGCGTCACCGTGTTCAGCGTCCGCGCGTGTCAACGTTACGTTGTAGTATATTGGGCCTTTTATGGTGCGCCCGCGGCCATTACGCTACCTCCACATAAACCAAGTTTGGTGTTCCGTGACGTCAACGGACGATGAAGTAGCTCCACATATACTAAATTTTGTATCACCTGACTTGAATAGATGACGAAGGTAAACGACACACCCAAACATGATAATCATGACACAAAAGTCATGTACGGCCTAATTTACCTCCACGTCGTAAACTTATGCTAATTTTAAGGTGACATATCAAACTTACTCATTTGTGCTTCGCGTATTATTGATTCCCACTGTACGTGCGATCTGCCTTTTTTTTTCTTCCCGAAGCAGTTTCAAGCATTGAACATGGCTCTGTCGGAAAACACCTGCCAGCACTGGATTTTCACTGAAACGAATCATTTGTTTATTTATTTATTTTATTTCAGTCTTGCTTAATTTCTGGTCACGTTAAAATTCTACGCTCGCAACCAACGACGCCGACACTGGAATTTCTTCAGAACGGTCTTTTTAACGCTGTCGCGTTACGACTTGGAAGAAGAGCTGTGCAACAAGACTGAAACCAGAAGAGGGTGCGTTCAGTGCTGGCAAAGCAGCTCTGGCGGATGCACTTTCCAACGATATAGCGTCAAAAAGCTCGTTCTGCAGCAATTCCGGCGTCGGCGTTAGTGTCAGTGCCATTGATTGCAGGCAAAAATCACTTGGTTCATGACTGAAAAATCAAGGAGATGCAAATAAAATAAACAATAAATATTTCCAAGTTTCAGCAATGATTGAACACCTGGGTCATTTGCGTGGCAAGCAAGTGCTCTACCCGAGCCACGCGTCTGCCTACAGATACAATACAGTGAAAATAACTTCTTCTTCTTGGGAATGCAGTGAAACACATGCTTTCTGCCACAGTTTTGTTTACCTTTCATTGTACTCTGTACTTTCCAATACCATCCACTGACTTTTACTAAGCGGTGGTTCGCAATTTAACCCTGGTCCTGACACCCTTTCTCAGCACGATGTCACATGAGGAATTTTCCGTCAATGTTTACAAGTGGTGCCACGACATTCTTAACGTTGCACGCCATCCTGCAACACTATCGTCTAGCTCACAGGGTCTACCCGTCACCTCACCCCAAGTTGACTGAATAAGAGGCCACAGTATTTCGGAGGCTTCAAACTAACACTTATACACACGGCGCGCGTGCTACTTCCTTCCCGAAGATATACGCCTACAACCCCGATAAGCGACGTCGCTGGCCAGACCCACTGGTACAACCACTACTCGAGTGCCCGAGGTGCCACGAATATGCCAATACGAGGTCCCTCTCTAGCTCTCGAAGAGAGCGGACGCGCGTTTCTTGCTCTCGTGTCTGTGAGAAATGCTCTTGCGTCTCTTGCAACGCTCCCGCTTTCTTTCACGCAGGCTTTTTGCCAATGCTTTAGCGTCCCCCCCCCCGTCTTCCTGACGCGCCCGCATGCCCCTGAGATGGAGCACATGGTTGTAGGAACCATAATTTCGGCAGAAGAATGGTCGGATGGATGGCTCTTGGCAGCCATCGCCCGGTTTTCGCGCCCAGGAGAGGCGACGCCTCGAGCTTCGCCAGGCAACGCCACACCTGAACGGGGCCCAGCAAGCGACGCCCCCACGTAACGACCTGAAACTGCGCCCGCCGCCCCTGCAAATACACGGTCCACTACCTAGGATGCCGCCTGACGCCATCTACATCATGCGACGGCCGAAAACTCCCGTCTACTTTACGAAGCTGCCACCATGGCAACTGTACGAAGCCCTGCTGAAGGCCGCGTCACTACCGGACCAGCCAGCAGCGTCCCGTGACAAAGTGCGAGTTCACCCCACAAGCAACACCTTCACCCTTAGTGTGTGAAAATCCGTCCGAGCACAAGCCTACCTTCGCATCACGTCACTGCAGATCGGAGTCCGGACCATCGAATTTCACCTTTACGCCCCACCACCCGACAGTGCATTTCATGGCATCATGTTCAACGCCTACGGCAGCTTTACTAATGCAGAAATCTTGAAGGACTTGCAAGAGAGCAACCCAACTATGCCTGTCATGGGTGGCCGTCGCATGGTACGGACCAACCACGTACTCGTCACCATGCTTGAAGATTGTTTGCCACGATGGATCTTCTATCGCAGCGTCTACAATCGCCTCCACCCCTTTTACCCAAGAGTAGAAGCATGATTTAACTGCCACAAGGTGGGTCAGTGAACTGACTTTTGCCCTGATCCAAAACGCAACCACTGCGCGCGTTGTGACGAGCAACACCCGCCGATACCACAGGGCATTCAAGCAGCATTCTGTGCCCGCTGCATCGTTTGCAAGGCCGGTCACGCAACAAACAGTTCAAACTGCAAATACCATTTCGTTAAGAAGCCTACTCCGTCCGGCTTCGCACCAGCACAAGCACCCGACGAAGAGCCACAGCTGCAGCAGCCATCAATCCTTCGCACCAATCACTGACCATCCCAAGAGCAGTCATACCCGCCTCTCAGCCAGCCACAGCAGCAGCAACACACCGACCATTCCGGACCCCGCAACCGTGGCCGGTCACGGTTTAGGTCCCGGTCCAGGCCCTGGTCCAAGTCCAGGTCCAAGTCACGGTTTAAGTCCCAATCACGGTCCCGTTCTGCTAGCTACCTCAACTCCTCCTCGTCGCCTCTCTCTTCTTCCCCTGGTTCGTCCCAGGGATTGTCACAGTCATCATCCGTGCCTGGTCCCAAGAAGCTTGCCTGGGCCTAAGGACCCCAGCGTCGCTCAAAGCGTCACCGACGTCGTCTCAGGATCCACAGGTGAGGGAGTTAGTCAGGGAGAACTCCTCACATAAGACACAACTTTCCTCGCAGTAGTCTCAGCTCTCTAAACTAATGTGCCAGAAAGGAAACCTCACACAATACATCCAGTCATTAGAAGTAAAGCTAGACAAAACCCTTGAGCAACGAGCCGAGACCACGTCGGAACTGATGAAGGCTGTCTCTTCCCCATACCAGCCGCAATCGCAGCCCGCGGGTAAGCGCAAAGCAAACACCTCCACCGCGTCGCTTCATGCCAAAACCGATATCGCGGAGGTCTCTGAATCAGTATCTGCGTCTCTCACGACCCTAGACGCAAAATTCGAAGTCCGTTTCAACACTCTGCGACAAGCCATTGCGGACACGAATACCTCACTGAACGCCCTGAAGAGTTATACGGAGGCCACTAATAATTCACAGAATGCTCTAAAAAATTACATGGAGTTCACCACTGCCGAAATCTATGCACGGCTCGAGCGCCGCGAGCATCCGCCCACGTTCGGCCAACCTGCCACGCTGCAGGCGGGCCCCAAGCCTGCAATAACTTAATCATGGCGTGTCCCACACTGACTATATGGCAGTGGAACTGCAGGGGGTACCGAAAGAAACGGACCCACCTGCATTAGCTCGTACAGAAACTGCAGGATGATCCGCAGGCGACGGAACCGGCCCCGAATGTTATCGCCTTGCAAGAGATCTCTCCTCTCTCCATCCTCCCCAAGTAGTAGCCTGCGATCGACTTGATACGCATGCTTCCACCTGCACATCCACGCTCGTTCACAGCAGCCTCACAGCTGTACAGCACGAATTGGGAGCAAAAGGCATTCAGCATACGATCGTAGAAATTCTACCATCCAAACGCACAGGCAAGTCTCTATTCATCCTGAATGTGTACAGTTCACCCCGTTAGAAAGCGGCAGACTTCTCTCGCCTCTTCACTGAGGCGATCGCTCTCGTCGGAGACGCGCAGCTGCTCTTGCTCGGCAACTTTAACGCACGACATCCCGATTGGGGCTATACGCACACAGATCCGAAAGGAAGAAAGATATGGTCGTTAGTACAAGACCTTCGCCTTACCCTACTTAACGATCCGCAGCAGCCGCCCACACGCATAGGCAACACTGTGTGCCGTGACACATCGCCGGACCTAACACTGTGCAAGAACGTTATGCGTGCTACTTGGGATAACACTGGCCTTTTAGTGTGTAGTGACCACAACATCCTCGCGATAACAATTCAAACACGCCTCAGCAAGAAGCCAAAACCCACAGCTCGCATTCCCGATTGGCCGAAATGCCGCCAGTTGTGTGCACAACAAGCCTCCGACACCATTACGGACATCAATGAGTGGATCGCTTCCTTGCAAGAGCACGTACAAGTCACAATCCGTGAAATGGAGAGTATCACCGGCTTGCCCACAACCGACTCTCGCCTCCTCCACATGTGGGACGCACACGCTGGCCTCATACGCAGGTGGCACCGGCAGCGTCACAACAAGAAATTGCGCCGCCGTATCGAGGCGCTAGTGCGTGAAATTAAGAACCACAGCCTCGCCCTCGCGAGACAGCAGTGGGATCAGCTGTGTTACAGTCTCAACGGGCAGATGAGCTCCAAGAGAACGTGGCACCTACTACGACACTTGCTCGATCCCTGTGCGTCCAAGTCATCTGCGCAAAAATAGCTTCGCCGGCTGCCACATCGTTACCCTGGCACGGACGCCGAGCTGCTCGAAGAGTTGGCTCGTCGTTACGTGAACCTCACCCAGCCGAACGCACCGCCGGAGCACTTTCCCCCGTACAACGGCAAACCGAACCCCCGTCTGGACGAAGATATTACGGAGGCGGAAATCTACGCCACAATTCTCAAACTTCGCACAACACCGGCACCAGGTCCTGATGGCATAAGCAACAAATCCCTTCGAAATCTCAACGTGAAATCGGTGGCTGCGCTCACGTGGTACGCTAACGAGTGCTGGTGCTGGGGCCACATGCCACAGGAGTGGAGACACGCGATGCTCGTATTTATCCCCAAACCAGGCAAGAAGATGGACATCGCCAACCTACGCCCCATGTCGCTCACATCTTGCATTGGCAAGCTGATAGAACACGTTGTCCTTGCCCGATTACAGACCTACGCTGAAGAAAATGACCCTCTCCCTCCCACGATGCTCGGATTTCGTGCCCACATATCAACGCGAGATGCACTAGTGCAGATACACCATGACCTCCTTCATACCCCGCCGAATGCTGGCACTCGCGCCGTGCTCGGTCTGGATCTTCATAAGGCAATCGCCTCGGTGCGACACGAAACCATCGCCTCAAACCTTGCTGCCATTGACCCGGGTGAACGTACGTATAACTACGTATGTGATTCCTTTAGAACCGTACCGTTGAAATATCGTTAGTCGGTGGCTCCCCCTCTAAACACCCCACACTCGGAGACAGAGGACCCCTCAAGGAGCGGTTTTGTCTCCATTTCTGTTTAACCTTGCTATACACACGCTGCCTTTTTCACTTGATGGCATCCCGGGCCTTCGTCATACCATCTATGCAGACGACGACACGCTGTGGACGACTACGGTTTCAGATGGCGAGATAGAGGCGACCCTCCAACGTGCGGCTGACGCCGTCGTTAGCCACGCGATGCAGGAAACCCTCACGTGCTCGGAGAGCAAGTCGGGGCTTTTGCTGCTTCGTCCTCCCGACCACCGTCGGAACAAGTAGCCTCCCCAACCGACCATCCAAATCTATGTGAATGGTGTAGCCGTACCACAAGTTGACCACATGCGCATTTTAGGCCTATTCATTCAATCAAATCAAGGGAACACCATCGCACTGGAACGCCTCACCATTGCCGTCACTCAAACAATTCGTCTCATTGCTCGCGTGTCCGCTCGAAAGCAAGGCATGAAATTTCTACTCCAGCTTATCCATGCATTCGTGATATCTCGTCTTACGTATGGGCTACCATATCTGCGCCTACTGGGATGCGAGGGGGACAAACTGGACCAACTTATTCACAAAGTGCACAAGACGGCTCTTGGACTCACTCGCACGACCTCTAAGTCGCATCTCCTCAGCCTCGGCATCTACAACACTGTCGACGAACTCATCGAAGCGCATCGCACAGCACAGATTCAGAGTTCACGGTAGCAAGACCGGCCGCTGGATACTCGCTAAAATAGAACTCACCTCCTCGCCATCGGGCGCAGACCCGGTCTCTATACCTCCGACTTCACGTGGACGTTTTCTCATCAAATCACTGCCGAAAAACATGCTTGCAGAACACGACGGTAGACGGTGAGCACGAGCCCAAGCCTTACACGACGACTACGCCTCGCGGCCCGATGTGGCCTACGTGGACGCGGCCCACTGACCCTCTCAACCAAGCGCGTACGCAGCGTAATAACTACTCGCACCCCATTCAACACCGACGCTATCTTGGAAGTAGCCGGCTCTGTCCGTGCCCTCCACCCCACCGAAGCCGAGAAAGCGGCTATAGCTCTCGGGGTGTCTTCAGGGTTCACTACGATCATCAGCGACTCGAAAACGGCTATCTCCCGTTTCGCTCTGTGTACCGTTGCTCCTGGTACCTTACGGCTCCTTGAGTCCCTCGCCTACCTCGCAGACGAGGATCCGCCTCCCATATCTCTTATCTGGGTCCCGTCGCACGCAGGATACCCGGGGAACGAGGCCACCCACCGACAAGATCCAGAATTCGTCAACCGAGCGGTGGGCCCCGCCACGAACCCAGAGAACACCGGTGAGCCCTCATATCCTATCACAAAATTGCTCAGCACTATCGCCTCTCACGTCGAACAAAACCACCGCCGCATCCCAAACTCACGAAACCACAAAAAATCACACGGCGCCGTCTCCAAACGAACTCGTTCCCGTGCCCGCGGGTATACGCACACATTTACCCCGATCAGTTCAGTCCGCATTGCTCAAAATGTGGCTCCGTCGCCTCCCTCTCTCATTTACTATGGGACTGAAGCGAGGATTCACCCTCACCTAATCTCCTGACCACTGTCTCGCCCGAGGCATGGGAAAGAGTACTCCGACATACGAGCCTAGAAGTACAGCTCCGGGCCATACAGCGAGCTGAGGAGGTGGCGGCCAGGCACGGCCTGAACATTATTCCTCTGTGAATTTTTTTTTCACTTAAAAAATTGTTTCTCTCTCTTTCTCTCTCTGCCTATACGAAGCCCGCAGTCACTGTAACACAGAGTTTGTTTCATTTCTTGTTAAGAATCATGGTAACCATGTATATTGTTCGTAATTTCGCATGATAGCAACCACACACCCGTTCTGTTTTGTTTTTTCACCATGAGCATTTCTTGTAGTTCGTTATGTCGCTATAGTCACAGAAATCACTCGGTGTGCCTTTCTAGTCATGTCAATGTAAAAGGACGAACATGCAGCAGATTAATATATGTGTGTGTGTGTGTGTGTGTGCGTGCGTGCGTGCGTGCGTGCGTGTGCGTGTGCGTGTGCGTGTGCGTGTGTGTGTGTGTGTGTGTGTGTGTGTGTGTGTGTGTGTGTGTGTGTGTGTGTGTGTTAAGACGATCGAGACCAGGGACTGCTTCGAACGAAAAACGGTTTATTTAGAAGAAGTGAAGTAGCGCGCGCTCGCTCCAGGCAGCAGTATTCTTTCCTCTTCTTCTGGCGTTTGATGATGATATTTTATAGGCTCCCGCCCGCCCAAGTTGAAATGTCATAAGCTCTCGCGGGCTATTTGAAACAACCTTCCATTGGGTATATGTGGTTCACCGATCTTCTTAGAAGCTCTTTTTTGCTTGTGCGAAGGAGACAAGCTCTTGTTATTCCGTCTCGCCCAGGGTAGTTTTTCAATCCGGCACATTTTCCAAAATGTTCTTGGAGCCTTGTCCTCAACCAACACGATGTCACCCTGTGAGAGTGGTTTTGCTTGCCGTGTCTTGGCTTTGACCGTAGCTCCTATTTCCTTGATATATTCTTGATGCCATCTTTTCCACCAAGCGCGCACGAGTTTGCATCTGCGTCGTCATGCGTCTTCAATGTCACCGTTGTACAGTCTTGTTTGTCCGTCTTGAAGCTGTCGCCGTCCACCTATGATGTCTGCCGGCGTTAGTGGCATTGGCTCGTCAGGTTCTCTATATACTTAAGTCAATGGTCGATTGTTGAGTGTTCCTTCAACTTCTGCTACAATAGTGCGTAGCTCCTCTACCGAAGCTGTGCTTTTCGATATTATTTTGCGCATCGACGTCTCCAAGCTTCTTATGAGGCGCTCGTAAAATCCTCCCCACCATGGCGCGCACTCGGCTATCGTTTTTCATTGAATTTGTTGGCCACTGCAGTAATTCTTTAAGACCTCATTTTTAATTGTTTCGAGCATTCTGTTGATTTCCTTTCCAGCTTTTATAAATGTTTTGGCGTTGTCCGAGTATATTACTACTGGTATTTCCCGTCGAGCTGTAAATCGTCGGAATGCTTGTAGAAAACTTGACGATGACAAATCGTTGGTAACTTCCAAGTGTACTCCTCTTGTTACCGCGCAGGTGAATATCAGTACATATTGCTTCACAATCTGGTACTTGTCCTTTGCGTAAGGAGGTCCTGTGAAGTCAACTCCCGTAACTTTGAATCGGCTCTGCTTCAGTGACTCTGTCTGCCGGAAGTGGAGGTATGTCTTGAGTCGCCGGTCTGGAGTTATGCCTCTTGCAGACGACACATTTGTTTAGAACTCTTTTCACTGCTTGTCTACCCTGCAATATCCAGAACTAAGTTCGAAGTTGCGCTAGCGTCACTTGAACTCCTCCGTGTGATACCATTTTATGCACGTGACGTATTAGCAGTTCCGTGAAATGCTCATCCTTTGGAATTACTATTACGTGCTTGTTGAATTCTTGGCTACACTGCAATCGTCCTTTCTGTCTGATGATTCCATCGTCATCGAGGTAGACTTCATGTCTATTAATTTCAAATGATCGATTGTTTGAATAGGCCTAACCCTTTGTTTGTCTCAGTGATATTTGGGTCTGTCTTATCCAGTATTTCTCTGCATTTGTTACCTCTTTTCCTGTCAACGGCCCTTTGTGATTTTTCTTTCTTGTGTTGTTTATGAATCTGAACACCCATGCTGTCACTCTTATAAGCCGTCCGTATGATGAATACCTTTAGATTTCCAAGATTGGTGCAATTTCGGCTCTTCCCATGCATTGGTGACATTGTGTGTTATGCTGGTCTTCCACGTCTGTATTTTTGCCAATTATGCTTACTAAGTTCTTTTCCAGTGATGTTATCCATTCGGGACCGTTGAATCATAACTTTGACGTTATCAATGCCTTTGCGCTTATTCCTCGTGTAAGTAGGTGAGCAGGGTTGTCGTCACTTTGAACGAATGACCAGCTTGCTTGAAGTGTTTTTTTCTTTAATTTCTGCGATTCCGTTGGCAACAAAGGGATCTCTTTTGCTTGTTCTCTTGATCCAGTGGAGCACAATCATCGAGTCCGTCCAGCTGTGTATTTCCTGAAAACTTTCGTTGAAGTGACCTTTGATGTAGTCGCATAATCTTGATGCTACCACTGCTGCCATCAGTTCAAGTCGCGCCAAAGTCAGCTCTTTAACTGGAGCTACGCGGCTTTTTGCTGTTACCAGCCTTGATTCTTCGCTTCTATCGTGGTATACTGCTATCAAGTATGCTGCCTCTCTGAACACTTGCTTTGCCTTGTAGCGGCGAGAGAAGAGAGACGTGATATGACGTCGAAGGCGGCCGATGGGGCCGTGCCGATCTCGCCACTTTATTCCAGGCCTGAAGCGGAACCACGTCGGCTACCAGCGTCCACCACGCCAGGCGTGTCAGCTCGTTCTGAACCTCGCACAGCTCGAGCTAGCATCAGCTGCGCGAGAGGCGCGGCGCAGTGATCAAGAAATGATGGCGATGATGATGGCACTACAGGGCTCCCCCCCTAGCGCTTTGCGCGATTCGAAGGCATATGAAAAAAGAAAGAGAAAGAGACTATATACATGAACGACAATCCGCAAGGTGTCCGTTTGGGAAGTTCCAGTTTGTCAACGTGTAGTGACCATCGGGAACCAGTGGGTCTCTGGCGGGAGACACTGGGAATGGCGCAGCGGACGAGGGTGGCCAGGCAGGCACGCTGTTGGAAGGAGCGGGCGAGGGTCGTGATGACCCTATTTTACAGCATATTCATGAACAAAACAGGCATCGACAAGGATCAGTATATAAGGCCGCCTACCTATGTGTCACCCCGTACTGACCATTCTTTAAAACTGCGTGAATACACTTCCAGGATCAACGCATTCAAATACGCCTTTTTTCCAAGAACCACGCATGAGTGGAACGGCTTGCCAGAGGAAATTGTCTCTGCGCCTCCCTTATCTTTTGTTAAAAATTTGCACAATTTTTTGTTGAGCTAATCATTACTGTACATTTCTGATGCGTTCCGTACTAATTATTTTCTTTTGTTTTTATTGCCCTGTGTTACCAATAGCACTCTTCTCTTTCAACGTTTTGCTTTGTATTTGCAATTTGATGCCTTATTTATGACAGTGTTGTTTCACTTTGTTGTTTCACTTTGTTATGACTATGTTCTTTCAAACGATACAGCCTTTTATCCGCAACCATCTTTTTCGGTATACCGACTGTACTGTATTCTTTTGCTTGTTCTCCCCCCTACAATAATGCCCGTAAGGGTGATGTAGGTACATGTATAAAAAATATAAATAAATGAAGGGACTTCCTTGTCGACAGCGAGCACCAACAACAAGGTGAAAAATGTCCAAGGGCCGAGAACACACACAGGCCGCCCCGGCGCGGCCGATTGTCGCGCGCACTCGGACACTGATGCTCAAAAAATGAACTGCAGCATGAGCGCAGCACGGCCAGTTCAGAGGGTCCTGCGTTACCTCCACGTTGGAGCTGGTGGGGACGACGACAGGGAGTGCGGTCGACCCTGGCAGTGCGCCCACCGTGCCGGTACCGTCGCTTCCGGTGGCACATCACCGGGCGCGGCGGCCGCCTGGTCGGCCGAGCAGGGTGCAGATAAGTCTGAAACGGTGCGCTCTGGACCTACGAAGTGCGACATGGTTTACAGTGACAACGAGCCGGCCCAGAGGGCACTGACAGACCGCCTTCCCCGACCTCGGACGACGCGCGACGCACAGGCGTACGCCGATGAGTCGTCGCACTGTTCGAGCCAAACCCGACGTGCGGTGATGCAAGACCGAGCGGCAGGCATGCGGCGTCACAGCCGTCATGGGCCGTCGACGGCGCCGAAATGCTCGAGCACGCGCACGCAGTGGCAGGCGGATGGCCCAACTGCGCATTCGTTGGGGCACGCACGGTGTGCTCCACCCGCGGTGAGCCAGGCGTGCGGCCCTCGGGACCCCCTGACATCGCCACAGCATCACGCACGTCCAGCCGTGCATGCCCAGGAGCCCGAACCCCCACAGGACACATCGAGGATGATGTCAGTAGGCGCCGGCAGTCCACGAGGCCCTGAGCAGCAGGCACCGGTGTGCAGGGGAAACTGATGGCGTGGAGTGTCACAGCGGGCTCTGGTCCACAGTGCGAGTGGTGCCGCGGGCCTCCACAGGCGCTGGGACAGGCGGGGAGTCTGCAGGAAAGTCAGCTGGCCCAGCCGAGGTCGTCATGGAGTCTGGTGGGGCCACGGTGTCACGTGCCGTCGCTTTCGTGGAAAACGTGCAGGTGGCAGGTACGTGTGATGAAGCTCTGCACGGCGGCTCTGAGGAAATGTACCTCTCGGAGGGAAGGTCAGTCACAGTGGGGGAGTCTTCTACCTCGCGGTCGTGATCAGGTGCAGGAGTGGATGTTTCTGCGACCGGATCAGGTGTAGAAGTAGTCGAAGCTGGGGTACCGAGGTAGCGGTCAATGGAGGGCTGCGGACCGGTTCGTACCTTGCTCTGCGACGCCGGGGAAACCTGCCTGGTGCGGGTAAACGGAAGCGGACGGTATGTGTTGCCGCTGCGGGCGAGCACCGCAGTGCAGAGGGCATCGTAAGGCTGTGGGCTGGTGCTTGAAGTGGCAGCGAGATGGCGCAACTCTAGCGGAAGGGCGTCGAGAAGAATGGCGTGCATCAGCAGCTGGTCCGTGATGCCATTCACCGCAAGAACGGCATCGAGCTGCATGAACCATACCTTGGGGTAGGTTGATTAGAACGGCGGCACTGGCGGGCAGAGTTGCGGGAACATGGCAGCGGGCCGCTCGGCGAAGGGCGCGTTCTCCGGGTCACCAATGTAGCGGCGAGAGAAGAGAGACGTGAGGTGACGTCGAAGGCGGCTGATGGGGCCGTGCCGATCTCGCCACTTTATTCCAAGCCTGAAGCGGAGCCACGTCGGCTACCAGCGTCCGCCACGCTAGGCGTGTCAGCTCGTTCTGAACCTCGCACAGCTCGAGCTAGCATCAGCTGCGCGAGAGGCGCGGCGCAGTGATCAAGAAATGATGGCGATGATGATGGCACTACAGCCTCTTTGTACAACTTGACTTCTTCATCAACCGTTGCTGCTCCCAAAATGACATCATCCACGTAGATCGCTTTCTGCAGTGTCCTTGTCGTATCAGGAAACTGTTCTTCCACTTGTTTCAAATGGTGTTTAATTGTAGCTGCCAGTATAAACGTGCTTGGTGTTGTTCCGAACGTTACTCTTGTCATGCGCCATGTTTGCACTTCATTCATTAACCTTCCTTCAGCGTCATGCTTCCTCCACAAAAATCTCATTGCATCTCTATCCTCTTCATGTATAGAGATTTGTAGAAACGCCTTTTCAACATCTCCAACTAACGCCACCTTTTCTTTTCGGAAATTAATGAGCAGTGATAGCAAGTCCTCATTCAAATTGGGTCCTGCCTCTAGGTTCTCGTTTAGAGGCATGCCTTTTCGAGAATGAGATGAGGTGTCAAACACTACTCGAACCTTCGTTGTGGCTCGGTCCTCTCTAATGATCGCATGATGTGGCATGTAGTAGCAAAGTGCATTTGGCTGTTCTGATGGCTCTTGGGCCTCCTCTGCGACTCCTAATGCCATATACTCTGATATAGCTTTGTCGTAGCGATACAGCATGTCTTCATTTCTTTGCAGCCTTTTAGTCAGTTGCTGTAGTCTTTTTATTGCATTTTCCTTGTTGCTTTCCAAGTTTACGTCCTGTTTCCATGGCAAGCTGACTTGATAGCGACTGTTTTGTTGTACAATCTTGCGCTCGAATTTTTCGACCACTTCATTTCCGGTGTTATCCAAACTATTTCTTGTGATCCCCATTGACTCCAGGCTCCAGAACTTCTGTAGCTCTTGCTGGAGTTCTGTTTCCGCAGCTTCGACCTTCAGAACCATGACTGCTTGATTATGTGCTAGTTTTGTTTTGCTTTGCTCTGACGGCCCTTGCAGTACCCATCCCAGTATAGTTTCTACAGCCATCAGTCTGTCCTCGATTCTTTGAGTTCTACCAGTAAAGAATTACCAATAATAGTCTGAGCCGATCAGTAGTTTTACAAATTTTGTTGCAGTCGTCTTGGTCCTGTGATCAGCCATTTGCATATTTAGCAGTTTCATTTTCTCGCTGAGTTTCTTAGTTGGAGTGGGTATACAAGTGTGCGAGATGACGTCGACTTGTAACGCTTCAATCACTGTTGTCGTGCTTGTTTCTCGTGATCCTACAGTCACTTGCACCACGTTCATTAGTTTGACCTTTTCGTCTCCTCCAAATGAACCAATCATCAGCCTTTCCTGTCGCAACACCTTCGCACCTATTTCTTTCGCTAATCCCGCTTCAATAAATGAACGTTGACTTCCGCTGTCTAATAACAAAAGGCAATGTCGACCATATGTTTCTCCTTCTACGCACGCTAGAGCCGTCTGCAAAAGCACAAACTTATGCTTGATATTTTCGGTTGCATGTAGCGTAGACGTCGTCGCTTCGGCTTGCGCTGTTGAGACCAGCTCTGCCCTTGTTTTCTGCATCACCGCTCTACACACTGGCGTGGCATGTCGTCCCTTGCATTGCTTGCATTTTACTTGGGCCTTGCAAATGCGTGCAGTGTGGTTTGGTCGCGTGCATCTGAAGCATGCTCTATTTTCGGTAAGCATAGCTTTCTTTTCATCCATTGGAATGCTCCTACGACAGTTTTCGGTTGCGTGGGTTTTCTGCTTGCAGAATAAGCATATTCTGTCCGCTGAGCTATAGAAGCTTGAAGTTGTGCGCATCTGTCCGCGGTTCTCTCTTGGTTTTGCAGTTATCCTCTCTTGTTCACGCTGCCCCGCCGCGGTGGTCTAGTGGCTAAGTTACTCGGCTGCTGACCCGCAGGTCGCGGGTTCGATTCCCGGCTGCGGCGGCTGCATTTCCGATGGAGGCTGAAATGTTGTAGGCCCGTGTACTCGGATTTGGGTGCACGTTAAAGAACCCCAGGTGGTCAAAATTTCCGGAGCCCTCCACTACGGCGTCTCTCATAATCAAATGGTGGTTTTGGGACGTTAAACCCCACAAATCAATCAATCTCTTGTTCACGTAGTGTTTCTTCACGAAAAGCCGCTTGCTCTCTTAAGAATAACATAAGCCTGTCCAGCTTTTCCTCACACGCTTTTCCCGTTGTGTTGTTTTGCTCGCCGTTTTCTGAAGCTGAGCTGTTTCTCATAGCCTCTTTTGACTTGAACTGCACTGATAATTCTGGTGGAATTGCTCTTTTCAATATCGGTAACAACATCGGCGCATAGCTCTCGGTTTCCACTTTTAGTGACTTGAGTGCCAATATGTTAACTTGCACTCGCTGTACAAGCCTATTTAAGTCATCGGTATCTTGAACAGACCTCACTTTCTCCAAACTCAATAGCTCATTCATGTGCATTTCAATGGAATGTTCTCGATTGCCGAACGTTTTTTGCAGTATTTTGATTGCGTTATCATAATTTTCCTCTGCCGAGTACTGAAGTCCTTCAATAGCAGCCGCCGCTTTTCCGGTTAGTGATGCTAACAAGTAATTGAACTTCTGTGCCTTGCTCATGTTCGGTCTCAGGTGAACTGCCGACTCGTACTGAGACCAAAAGCGGTTCCACTCCAAAGTTTTTCCCCCCAACTTTATCATTTCAAGCTTTGGTAGCTTAACTAGTTCCGTTGCTTCTTGTCATGTACTTGAGGGCGTCACCTGTCTTGTCCTATCGCTTGAATCCGATTGTTCAGGCTGTCGAAGTCTGATTTCGACAGTCTGATGTCGAAGTCTGATGTCGAAGTGTGTGTCTGTGTGTGCGTGTGCGTGTGCGTGTGTGCGTGTGTGCGTGTGCGTGTGTGCGTGTGCGTGTGCGTGCGCGTGTGCGCGTGCGTGTGTTCGTGCGTTCGTGCGTGTGTGTGTGTGTGTGTGTGCGTGCGCGTGCGTGCGTGTGCGTGTGCGTGTGCGTGTGCGTGTGTGTGTGTGTGTGTGTGTGTGTGTGTGTGTGTGTGTGTTACAGGATTCCCCCTCCCCCCAGAAGAAGTCGCGTAAGACACTTAACAAAACAACCAAAACGGGTGTTAAAAGCGAGCGAAAAATATCAAAATGCACCATAGTTCCATTTTAGAGGGGAGTTCCTTAACTCACACAAAAAATCTACAGCAGAGGGAAGCAGTCCGGCCATATCTAAGAAAACCCGGGTGGACGAGGCTGGCTGTGGCGTTCCGGATAAGATAACCACGTCCTGCACAACTGCACTGACCATGACACGGCTTCAGCAGCTGCGAAGAACCTACAATGCTGGACGTCCTTGTAGAATTTGAAGGTCGGACGTCGTAGGTGCCGAGTTTTCTGTCGTGGGTGTTGTATTCTTTGTCGTGGCTGAGACAGAAGCATCGCTTTAAGCTTGCGTTCGCGAGAACCGAAGTTGATGATGCGATGTCTGTGTACCTGCAATTTGCCAATGGTAACGTTCAGTCTCTTTCGTGGTTTTCTGTGGTGGTATTTCCATCGGTAGGATTGTACATGAAGCCTTGATATCTTGTACAGAAGACTTCCTTGATGTTTCCTTCTACGAATATGGCTCAGATGTTGACTTGGTCTTTCCTTTAGTTGGTGTCGTTTCTGACGACCATCCTTAAGCCACAAATATGGTTGTGATCTCATTTTAGTTTGTCGTTGTGCTTGATGTAACTGCCGTAGTTTCCGGAGTTCTTTGAGTTCTTGATGGCACGGCTGTTGTTGTGGAACCTTACAAGGTGGTACTCCTTTAGTAACACGAGCTTGCTTTTTCTTCATAGTTGATGTGACTAGTAGATGTTTGTTTGTCGTTGGGTTGTCGTGATTCTCCAAAGAAAATGAAGGTGGTGCACTAGAACCGACAGGGAGGTCTTTGGAGGCTCTTGCAACGCCATTCTTAATACACGCTTTTGGTACAGGGCAGTGCTTGAGAGTTGATTCTTCTGAGCCTACTGTCTTCGTTGGACTCTTAGGTGGCTGGGAACTCAACGGCGACACTGACAAACGCTTGATTTGGTCGGATTTTGCTTGGGATTGGTTCTCTGTCTGTGCAACTTTGGAGGTTGACTGTGCTGATGCATGAATATGGACGGTAGACCCTGGGCTTGGCTGAGAATGCTCGGAGCTTCTCCGCTCTATTCCGACCATAGTGAACGCGTGAGACGCGAGGTGGGCGTTCTGAGCGACCGAAGGGCCAAGCGACGGAAAAGTAGGAGGTGGTCGAAGTACGCTAGACGGAAAGTACTGTGCACAGGGTGGCTCCCTAATGTGATTGCTACGGTGCAGTCATGACGTAAAGGTTAGTTTTTGATCGGGCAGTTGCAAAACGCGGTGCGGTGGATGGTACACTCCTCCTGCAAACAGATCTGGCTGCCTTTCAATGAGAGGGTGCTTTAATTGCTCTTGTTTCAAAGGCCGATTCATTTTTGGTGTCCCAATGCGTGAGCAGTGCTTTTGACTGCGGTGACCGAGCGCGGTTGTCTGTGAATGGTCGGTTATAAGCGAATCTTCATCGTAGTCGTCATTGACCAAATGATCATTTCTTGTTTTATCTTTTCCCATGACTCATCGTTTTGAAATATGTGGGTGAGGTAGAAATTGAAGGCCTCACCGGAGACGTAGTCGGTAAAGTATATGATCATCTACCGTTCTGAACAAAATGCATCGGTTGCGCGGAGCTCGAACAGGTCGAACCAGTCCTGTACAGGTCCGTCGTCCGCTGCTCCGGTGTACTTGGGGATGGGAAGGTCAGTCGATGGTTCTGTCATGGTGCTGGTCGCTGTGTGCGGCCAGGAGATGATTCCGTAGTCGATGTATGGTCAGGGCGTCTTGTGGAGAACTGCGTCGATTATGAGACACTGATGAAGTGTCTGGGAGGTCTTCATCCTGTCGACTCGTGTGACGCTATGATGACTGGGAGACGTGGCCTGGCTCATACCCCATCTTTATGATGATGACGATGATGATGATGATGATTCCAATGCCATGGCTCGTACCCACTCAGAGGGATCAGCCAAGAATCGACGACTTAATTCAAAAAGATTTTTTTTTAATATCGAAACCACCCACCAGAAAAAAAAGAAAAAAGAAAAGACACCCTAGGCAGAATGAAAGGAGTGCAATAGTTGTTTGTCACTCGTTCAGATAAGACAATTATACATTATCTTGAATAAGAATCAGCATGGTTAAACAATGCTCTTGTGTTCGTTGGAATTTTTTGCACGAATAATAATCACGCAATTAAAAGCTTGATTCTTTTACTTTCATTCGGGTACTTGCAAACTACATAGAAAACGTTCTCGTGGCTGAAGCCCAGATCGCAAGCACCGAAGAAAAGTAAGCTTTCTATAGTAAAATTCAGCCCCAAGGCTAGCGAATGGGAGGACTAAGAATGTTTTCCTGAGCAATTTGTGTCGGCGACATAATAAAAATTGTGCTCTATTGTTTCCAATTCTGAACAAAAGTTGCATAGTGGTGATATCGCCAGACCAGCCCTATGTGAATAGAAATTTAACGGGGGGACACGACATCGAAATCTGGTTAATATGGTTTCTAACTGTCTTGTAGGACACCAATGAATTTTCCATGGAAATCTTAAGTGAGTAAATTCTGGTGTTGACAATATTGCTTCCATAGCGTCTGCACTAAGCGCAAGCTTTCTGTATCTTGTCGCAGTTATAGTGGCCACTTCGGGAAGGACTGATAGTACTGGCCCTTCCAATGCTGCTCGTGCTAGAGAGTCGGCAATTTCATTTACTTCTAAGCCGCAATGACCGGGTACCCATACTAATCTCAGTAGCTGCAGCTGAGGAGGAACTAGCGTAAGGAGCGTCTTTAAGGCCATCGATTTTGTTGACGCCGTAATCGACGTACATACTGACAGGGAATCCGTGATTATGATCGCATTAGCGGCATTCAAAAGTAGCTTTCACAGCGCTAGAACTATTGCCAACAGCTCTGCTTCAAAAACTGGGGTGAAATCCGGTAATCTTAATGAAAAAGACGAGTCGAGCGAATGGGAGTATATACGTACACCTGTCTTTTCATCCATTACTGAAGCATCTGTGGCTATAATATTATTTGTTTCTGCGTGTGCAAGATAATCCTGCTGTCAGCTATTTAAGACCCTATGGGATTGTACTTTGGGCTTAGAGGGAAAAATCTCATCGAATTCTATCTTAAGAATTTGATTTGTAACCTGCGCCGCAATCACATCTCGAATTTTTACATTTAACGTATCCAGTTGTTTTTGGACAAAAACAATTTGAGGTGTTCTAAAGCGCGGCCAATGGGCAAGAAAAAAGCTGCCTGGGTCATTTATAAAATCAAATTCAGATCGTCTTGACGCATAGCTATAAAACTTCAGAAACGTCTGAACCGTTAGGACACGAAAACGGCAAGGCAGTGTGAGTAATCGTGCTTCCTGATACAAAACATTGTTTCTTACAAACCTCGGAAATCCTAGACACAATCTCAAGGCTTCTCGTTCCAGCATAACCAGAGGCTTTATTTTATAGGCAGGGCCACCTGAGAACAGTACGCACCCGAATTCTAGGATTGGCCGCATATACATTTTATAGATCATCACCATTGTGCTTCTGCGTAGACCATATCGGCGGCTGTTCAGTCTACGAAGAATTCCTAAGGCGCGTTGTGCTTTAGATGCAGTGCTTTTTATGTGGGGAGTCCAGTTTAGGTAGGCATTATAAATTACTCCCAAATATTTAAGAGATTCCACCTGCGGAATGGGCTCTTGTTTATAACATAATGAAATTGAGATGGGATCGGATAACGGGAATATCAATACTGCACTCTTATTTACATTTAAAGTCATGCAAACTGCATCTAGCCATCTCTCCAGCATATTGGCATATATCTGTAGCTTTTGATATAAAGAATATATGTCACTATGTGCCGTGAAAAATGCAATATCATCAGCATATACAAACACCTTCACGTCCTGGCAATGCGGTATAGTGCTCATTAAGATGTTAAATAGAGCTGGCCATAGTACAGCGCCTTTGGAGACACCGCGTGTTTGTTTGCACTTTGACGATGCGCAACCATCCTTAAAACAATAGAACTCTCTTCCTCTCAAAAAATCCCTCACCCACGCCAATATATATTTTGGGAGATTGTGGCTCTCTAATATGTCTAATAAAACTGAATGTTCTACACTATCGTATGCCTTAGCTATATCTAATGTCACTTGTGCCGCATGTTGTCTTTTTTTGCAAGCAAGCTGAATGCGGCTTTCTGAATCTGCGTGTGCACACCAGATTGAGCAATCTGTTCTGAAGCCAATTTGATATGAATTTAATATCGAATTTTCCTCCATCCATATTAGAATTCTTTTATTGAGCACTCTTTCGATGAGCTTCACCATGTTAGATGTAAAAGAAATGGGTCGAATGTTTTCTATGACATATCCGAATCCTTGTCTTTTTTGCATTGGCACTATTTTAGCTAATTTCCACTCATACGGAATCCAGGCATACTGTAACGAATAATTTACAGTGTTTAGTAGGTCACATGGTGATAATTTGAATAATATTTTTATCATAACAGTTGTGATTCCATCCGGACCAGGAGCGGAGGAGGGCAAACCTTGTATCACTTGTGCTAAATCTTCCTCTGTAACTTCAGTAACTTCAATCGTTAACGCTGGTTTTTGTAGACAGTAAGGCTTATTTGATGTAAATCTACACTCCAGGCCTTTAGCCATGGTTTCTAAGGATTTCTTTGTTTCTTCCAAGGACATAATCTCAAACCCTATATGATTTGGAGATGGCATCATTTTACGTGATCTCATGAACCTGAACAGCGCCTTTTGTTACAAGCTTTCGAAAGGTGATCATAATGTTTTCTATCATATCGTTCCTTAGCTAAAGAGACTGTGCGTTTAAAACTTGCAGCGTGATACTTGTAATCAGACCGGTTTTGGGGGCACTTGTTATACATAAGTTTTTTCCAAGCTGCCTTTCTTCATCAGAAATCTCGGGCAAAGTCCGAGTTCCACGGAATATGGGTTGTGCTCTTTGCGGATTCCACAATGAATTCCGCATTTTTATATGTTCTTTTGATCAGTGCACTTAGTCTCATGGCTTTGGTATCTTCTTGCTCTTCAGAATGAGTTGCTAAAGCAGATTCTAAATCTTTGCTAAATTTGGTGTAATTAATAAAATATCGAGTCTGAGAGCCTGACATAATAACTTGGCAAGCAATCTCGAATAATATAGGCAAATGATCGCTGTTGGTTGCACAATCACACGCACTCCACGACAAACTAGTGAGTGATGAACTCACAAAGCTTAAATCTAAGGCTGAACGAGACCTATCACTAATGTAAGTGGGTGTTCTTGAATTCAGACAACACAAGTTATTATCCGCTGTCCACTACCACAATCTCTTACCGCATTGATCAGTTCGCAAACCCCAGCACGTATGATGAGAATTGAAATCGCTGATTAGAATTTTATTCTGATAACTAGAAGTCACTGCAGCGTCTAAACATCGAGTATCTTTTACACCTTTAGGAAAGTATGCATTCACCACCAAAAAAGGCATGCAGCCTGGTAAGGTTATTTCTAAGGCGAGAAATTCACTGTCAGGTGACATGAGCTTATACGCAATTTTTGCTTTAAGGCTTATTCTATTATTATTAAAAAATGCCAAACCTCCACCTTTCGATGGACGGTCTAGACGGAAAAATCTGTATCTATTTAATTGAAAAGACTGATGCATTGAAAGCCAAGTTTCTTGTAGTGCAATAATATCTGGAGAAAATTTTGATGCCAAATATGTTAGATCAGTTGTTGCAGAGTGAATTGATCGGCAATTCCAATGAAGGATTTTAAGTGACCCTATTGTTGCTCTAAAATAGCCTCAGCGATGGCCTTGTTTAGAATATTTTCTTTAAGAAAATCAGCTTTATACAGGGTGTTCTTCTGGTACTTTTTGGCTTTTGAATTGACAGGTGCGATGCCTTTTTTGTATAAAGGGGATATCGAGCGCTTTAGCGATCAGGGATCCATCTCCATTTTGTCTGAGCCCTCCACTTTCCTGGTAAGCTCGCATTGAGATACGCTACCTTCCTCTACTGAATTTGCAGCTACCGTAGGTTGCTGTGGCGTATCGAAGCCATACTCCTTTGACATTTCAGGGGAGTCACGAATGTGAAGGGCTTCCGTAGCCTGCTGTGGTGTATCAGAGTCATACTCCTTTGCAAACTCCGAGGAGTCACTAATGTTACGTGGTGCACTGAGGTTCTTTTCCGCTGTGCCCAACATTTGAGCCATCTGGTGCGATAGAATCTGGGCCAAGTACTCACAAAGATTCCCAGCGATGCGCTCCATTGCCTTCTCCACTGCCTTCTCAATCGCTTCTTCAATAGGGACAGAGAGAGCTTCCATTGTTGGCATATTACGAGCTGTTACACCAGCGTAGCCTTGTGTTCGTGCTTGAATTTCAAGTGCTGCTTCCTTACGCGAACACCGTCTTCGTTCTACTATCTCTAGAATTTGCAGTTCACGTACCTTTGCCGAACAACTAGAGCTATTGGCCGCATGAGCTTCGTTACATAGGCAACACTTTTCTTTATCACTCTGACAGTCGCTAGAATTGTGACCTTCCCCGCATACCTTACACCTGACCGCTGACCTACAACCTTTCATTGTGTGATCATAACGCCAACACTTTATGCATTGGAGCGGACGAGGAGAGAGCGGCTCTACTCTGTAAATTAAAGGCCAAGCCTTGATTTCTGATGGTCGGACTGACCCCGCAAAGGTCACAATTACAGACTCAGCTGGTATTTTGTTCTTATCAACCACCCATCCACACCGATAGACCGAAATAGCACCTGCTGGCGAAAACAGCTCTAGTACTTCGGAGGGTGGCATGTTGGCATCGACGCCACGCACTAGACCTCGGGTACATGCTAAATGTGAAAGTATGAACGCACTCACCGGCTGGGATGCAAACATTGAGCACTTCAGTAGATCCAAGACACAGGACTGGTCTGGCGAAAAGCACAGTATGCCACCTCTGCCGAACTGGCGCACCTCCGTTATGGACTGGAAATGGGCTGTCACTGACCGTAATTCCGCCTGAATGATTTTCGGGTTTTTCATCCGAACGATGCCGTCATTGGTCGGGACTAGAGTCACTGGAACCGATGATATTCCGTTGCGCAAGAAAAGATCTACTGGCACCTCCTTCGGATCCGTAGAAGCAGACCAAAGAAAAGTCCCTGGCCCTGGCGAAGATAAGGGCATCTTGTCTTGTCTGAACTGCACAAAAACACTTATCAAACAACTATTGCAGTATAAGAAACGATGATAGATCAATTAACCAAACACAGCTATTTAATTCTTGCCCACACCCCGAGAGCAAGTTTCAACGTTCAGCCACGTTGCACGAACGAACTTTTTTTATCTTTATTCTAATCTGACTTCTTCTTTCTCGGCTTCTACTTCTAACTCCTAACCATCGCTACCTTCTTACGTTACATATATATATATATATATATATATATATATATATATATATATATATATATATATATATATATATATATATATATACGTGTGTGTGTGTTAGATAGATAGATAGATAGATAGAAAGATAGATATACAGATATATAGATAGATAGATAGATAGATAGATAGATAGATAGATAGATAGATAGATAGATAAGATAGATAGATAGATAGATAGATAGATAGATAGATAGATAGATAGATAGATAGATAGATAGATAGATAGATAGATAGATAGATAGAAGATAGATAGACGGACGGATGGAACGGACGGACGGGACGAACGGACAGACAGAGAAGACAGACAGACAGACAGACAGACAGACAGGACAGACAGACAGACAGACAGACAGACAGACAGACAGGACAGACAGACAGACAGACAGAGCAATTGGTCGCATTTTTTTTTATGGTTTATCTCCCTATTCTTGCGCTGTTTGCCACAGTGCTGAACAATAAATTTGTGCTCACTACAGCTGCCCCACACTGCATTTCTCATTGCGCTGCTTTATATTTATGACCATCATCTTTTTTATTTTTCAGCTTTAGATACATGATTGAGTATTTTAGTAGGCCTTTCTAAGGTTGTGATTGGGCTGCACGTTTGCCTGTTTTCTACCTTCGTCACTACAACACTTCGGGTGGTAACACGTTTCTTTTTTTCGTTAGCGTAACGAGTAATATTTATAGTTTTTTTTGTAACGCATATAACACTGACTTCAGTTAATTTCACTCATTTCTGAACAGTTAGCTGCATTTTTAGAGGATCGCGATATCACAGGTTGCCCACTTGTTAGATTCCATTGCTTAAGAGATTTCGCTCCTGGCTCTCGTCATATCTTTATTGGCATTTCTTTTAAGTTTTTTATATATGTCTCTTTTGTGGGATATGTTACTGGGGCCGCGTTATCCGAGGCATTGCCATCACAAGTGATTATGCGAGTGCTATCTGCGTTCTTTCACGAGATCGCGCAGACCATATATTGGGTACCTGAGCAGATGTTTTTCAAATAAAAACCACTTGTTATATTGTACTTGTCCGTGAGTGCCCTTTCCTTCGTGCTTGTTTCTTGCGCGCAAATGAGCAAAAATAAATATCTTCAGACCTTCAAGTGGGGCTTCTCGGCAGTGCAAATATCCCCTGGTTAGGTGTACCGATGAGCATTTCTCTACAGCAGTGAAACCACCTTTACAAGGAAATGAATGCACGGTTTATACATGTCTGTTCATTCGTTTCGAATGATTTAAAATCTAGAATATCATTTTAGTTCGTGTCGAAGTTAGACACAGTATGGAATAATCGTTGGAATTTCCGAAGTGCTTGAAAATTCACACATTACTACTAATCTAATCTGTGGCCGAGTGCCGCAGCTGTCGCGCCTATAATAAAACACTTCCTCGAAGAACAGCAAGCTTGTGATCAAGTTAAATGCTCCGTCGGAGACATCACGTGCAATATTATCCATTTACACTTCAATTTCGACGTGGTTGGGGAGAGGTCTAATATCTATATTTATGCACTGGACCGCCAACAGTTGGCGGAATCGAGCGTGTCCTCCGAGATAGCAAACGCAGTAGCGGGCCAAGGCAGTGATCGTAACAGCTTACCTGAGCTTCTGTAGTTTATGGCCATTCTAATACAGGTCTAAATATACTTTTGTAAGCATAATTGGGTTTAATTATTTTTTATTCTATTTTTTTGTCACCGCTGTTAGACTCGTGGCACTTAAGGACAGGCAACGTTGGGCATGCGGTTAACTTTAAAAAGCGTGTAAAAGTGTGAAAAAAAAAGATTCTGCGCGACCGTCGAACCGTCGGAGGCCTGTAGAATATTTGGTGAGTTCTTCGCATCAATTTCCTTCTCAGCATATCTGGTTCTGTTTCTTTTCATCAATAGCAGTCTAAGCTATGTAGGCTAGTCTTTTTCGCGGAACACCGAGTATTCAATCAACCTGGCGAAGGGATTTGACGTATCGCCTGTAATGGAGCGGGAAGGCTTACAGTGCGTGTAGAAGTGGTGTGATTTTTTAGTAGCACGCCGCTTCATCTGCAGTTTAATCGCACAGGACCGGCTTTTTGTCATCTGGCTCAGGCCAGCGAGAAATTAGTCGCCCTAAGAGCAGTATTTCATTTCTTGTGTTCCCGCCGGCTCGATGTCATCTTGCCGAGGTTGTGGCACGGTGCATGAAATGAGGTCTGTTGTCACGAGAGCGGTAAACGTTGCCCTGTTCGACCATTGGCGCTTATTAGAAGTTGGTGAGTTTGTTCAGTTACCATTATCACTCCCCGTAGGGCCGTACATACTAACCGTGGCTTGTTATCATTGGACGCTGAGTTTGTGGCGACGACACTCCGTTTCCCGCCTAAAAATGGAGTTTTGAGCAGTAACGGGTAAAGGAGTTAATGACGATTAATGACAAAGTGCAGAGAACTGCCTTCACTACTAAGTGGGGTCTTTCTACGGCGGCTTTTCTAGGAATGCTATGTATTTATAGAGTCGATGCTAGTAAGCTGGCAAGAAGGCGTTCATTGATTCTAAAGTTGCCCCTAGTAGTAGTAGTAGTAGTATTTTTATTTACAGTAAGCCAGATACAGAGCTCACTGCAGGGGCAAAGGGCTAAAGGCGAACAGCCTGACAAAGGCCCTTGTCCCTCCGCAGTCCGTGACAGTGCAAAGCTTAAACAATATATATATTCAATACATTGGTTTCAAGCAACCTGAAATTGTAAACACAAAATTCAAACGTAAATAGCATAAGAAGTTTACATAACACATTTTAAGAATTAGAGGTCACTCTCGTTATAATTCACAACTAAACAATATCAATGAAACAACTCAAAAACAGACATAAGATGCATGCGGATACAATGAATTCCGCGGTATACACTCGTATAATTGACATATAAGTTTATAAACAATTTAAGCATTTGCAGAGGCATGAGACTCCATTACGTAGTTTCGATAGTGTAGACCGGTGGTTATGAATAAGTTCTTTATTTGTTTCTTGAAAGTCGCACTACTAGCCCTAAAATTCAATTGATCTGCAAGGGTATTTAAAACCTGAGGTACCTGGTAAGCAATACTTTGTTTTCCATACTTGGTTCTTGTTCTGGGAGCTCACTTCCTTTGTTCTCGCATACTGTAGTCTTATTTATACCCTAGCAAGATTGACAATTACCACAGCAAATGACAAAGAGGACGTATTAGGTAGTAGTCTACAGACGTCTTTTGTTATGTGGACAATCACTTCATTTTTTGTTGTGATGACAGCTTTGAATGTGTGGTCACTGCAGTAAGTGATCAATTCTAATTAAACGTAACAGGGCTGCACTTTACCAAAAATTGCATTGTAATTAGAGAATACCATTTCCAGACATTTCCTTGATGTTCCAGAAAAAGCAGGTATGATGGCAGTATTCTCTTAGCCCTCCAAAACTACACCTACACTTCAAAATTAGCTCCAGCTTTAATGCACAAGTTAGTAGTTTTTTGGATGATTGATTGAGATGTGGTGTATAACGGCTAAAAACCACGGTATCATTATGAGACGCTTAGTGGAGGGCTCTGGAAATTTCCGGTCAGCAGCCAAGTACCTTAGCAACTGGACCTCTGTGGCGGGGCACAGTGGCTAAGGATGTATGCATACAACATACATACATCCTCTACATGTATGCATGTTGTAGGCTAATTTGTCAATTCATTTTGAAAACATATTTAAACTGTGTAAATAAAACATGTTAGGCACATAAAACACACACACACGAAATGCTTCATGTGTGCGTATTCTACGTGCCTAACATGTTGTGTTCGTTGTGCAGTTTAAATATGTCTTTTAGATCTCGTGTAACAGTGACCACTGTCCCCGAACATTTCAAGAGCATGATTGCAGAAAGCAATAACTCCAAATGTGTCATAGATACTCCCTACATTCATTGTGATTTCCACATCTAGTGGAAATAAGAAGTAGCTAAGGGGCATTAGGATTACTTTTTTAATGGCTGCTAATAAGCTTGGTAAGATGCACATGCAAAGGAAGAACGAGGAAGTAATAGACAAGAAAAGGACTGAGATTTGTTTTTTAAAGTGCGCCAACAATTTCACTGATTGCTTTTACTGGTGCACTGTATATGGTTTATTTTAGCTGCAGCTGCTTCTACGTAGGACAGACAAGTGGCTTTGTTCAACAGGTTGTAGGAATATAAGAAATTGGTAGGTGGAGGCTCATCATATAATCGTATGTTTACATTGCATAGTGTGTAAATGCATACTGGAAGTCGATGAATGCATAGATTTGCGCAGGTAGAAAAATGAAAACAAACATTTAATGTTTGTGCCTCCAACGGTAATAGTGGTAATGCATATGGGAGCCAACCGTCAATTACCTTGCAACCAACAGTCAATCGCCATACTGGATTGATAGGTATCACTCTTTGCGTTTGAGCATGCACAGACAACTTTTCATGTCTAGTTTCTTTTCTGCCGCTCTGTGCCTTTTCAGTTGTGGGCCGGTGTTTGTGGTGCTTTGAAGGCCATCTTGTGTCTGTGTTTGCACGTGCTTGTCTTTTATGTGCCCTCAGTTATCATGAGTTTTCTTTTTTGCACTAATCTTGATACGTCATCTCGTATATAAAACACTTTGGTTTTCCTTGCAAAGAACTTTTGCTAGGCTACGTTGTAAAATTTTGTTCTCTCATTGCTTTCCAAGACGTCATTTAAGACAAAAAAAAGGACACAAATTCTGCTCAATTCGTTATTGCAAGAACTAGAAAAGCGTAGAACTATATTTTTGCCGTGCCACATACTGTTTGTAAGCTGTCATCACTATCAAAAGAGGATATTTTCTGATGGTAGCACTCATCTCCAAAGGGCGTGAAGGCTCTTCGCCTTTGCCTTTACAAGCGACTCTAGACAGTTTTAAAATAGCATACGCAAGGTTAGCATTTGTTGGGTATTTTCGTAACCTGGCTTGGGTACTTATTAGACATTTGATGCAGTGGTGACAAAGGCTAACGCAAGTCTTTGTGTATCCTGAGCTATAGCTGCCTACTTACCTGAAATGGGGACTGCAAACGGGGAGCATGCACCTTGTTTATTTGTAACCACATGCATCTTTTTTTTTCCTCCTTAGTTTCCTTCTGTTTTGTTTCATGGTGCATGTGTAGTAGTGACAGTTGTAATTTTTTTAATAACCATAGAATGATTAATGGAATAGTTTGCCACCATTTTACATCTGTTGTATTGGGACACTTAGCAAATATGGCGAAAATTTTGCCACATGGAGAGTACCATCTTTCTCCTGTACACCAAAAATGCCTGAATGTCGACCTGGCTGCATAGGATGGGGTACCTTCTTTCATGAAATGGTACACATTGGCACATTGAACAATGAACAGATGACTTCATTGCTTTGGCTCGGCACTTGAATATGTACAGGTGCAGTAGTGGTAAGAGAAAATCGGCTATTCTACAATTATGCTGTGCCGTATGCCTGCTCAGCTGCTCTCACGAAGTATTCCGTCTGAGTCATCTAATTTTACCTGCTGCAAGGTTTTCGTTCTCTGGTCAATGCTATCAAGCTTTATTTTGGGAAGACGAAATCCATCGCCTGCTGCGTTTTGCACTCTCACTGCGGTGGAACAGTGGTAGGATGACGACAGATTAACTTTTTGCCAATTATGCATGTCTGGCTCGGTCAAGCTCACTGTAAATAGGGTTGCTTGCTGAGGGGTGACTGGCCTCTCGGGTTTTGAGAAACAACTCATGTTAGCTTTGCATTTTACCTGCTGAAACCTTTTCATTGTTTGTTAAGTGGTATCAACTGTCATTTTACAGAGGGGGAGGGGGGGTACGTGCATTATTTATTTTCACCATTTTACTTTGGCAATAGCTGGGACAGCCAGAGAATGCCTACTGGTCTTCTGTCTTCCAGATTGATTTGTAAACCTTATTGCTTCAGCTGTGCGTAGTATCTCCAAGTTATCGCTTTGGCTGGTAGGCAGGGCATTATTATTCAATTTTTTGTTATGGTTTTAGTTTTAATCTGCTTTGAAAAAGTTGTATTCTGTTTCGCTAAAGAATAGCTCATCCTGATTTTTATTTTCATGGACGATTTTCTAACCATAGTAATCGTAAAATGTTAATTATGAATTCTATTAGCAGGTTTTCGTGGTTTGCGTCAAATGTGTGAACATAAGCATCACGTCATTGAGGGTACTTTACAACAGACAAAAGACTGCTGCTGATAAAACAATCAGCAGTGCTGAGTACACCGCCTCGAAGCTTACCTGTGTAAAAGGCGTACCACTTGAATAATACATGCAGCTCCAGTCGCTTTTTTTGTAATTATTTCTCAATTTTTAAGACATTCCAGCTTGTTTGATGGTCCAGCTACTTATCCAGCATTTTCAGCCAACTGTGATGCAGTGCTTACTGATAACTTGTCAAATGTGGTTGAGCATTAGCCTCAGCATCCTTTGTTTTAAAGATCACTTGAAGGGCATCTTCCTCTTATTCGAAATGAGGCAGTTGTGCTTTCTCAAATCCAGCTGCTGCACTGCTTTTGCTGAAGGCCTGAATTTTGCATCCAGGTTCTTTACAGTGCTCCTCCAAGCTACCTTTTTTTCTGCTCTGAAAACACTTATGGACCCCCCAAGGCAGCATTTTTCCTGCACCACAATCTGCTCCAAAAAACAAGATGTCACTTCCATCATTGGCGTAGGCTCATGTGAAAAGCTTTTATTTTCCCTCTCTCTCTTCCTTCCTTCATTTAATGACGTCAATAACTAAACCTTACATAACAGCCAAAGAAGACGAGTCTTGTTTGACAATGATTTGTCCTGCTCTTGAAAACTACGGCAGTTAGTGTGAGGCATATTATCGTTGTTTTTCTGCCCTTTATTGCATATATTGTTTCCACCTGCTGGCTATCTTTAATTTGAAATATTTGCCTAAGTTGAGGTCGGTTGTTTTGCATAGCCAACTCTTCCCTTGAACCATCATCATTGTCAGGCTGGCTTTACGCTTACATAGTAATGGCTTCTCCCATATTCATGTAATTACGCTTATACTTGCGGCAGCCACGTTATCCCCATAAACATACTAATCTTGTGTGCCCACTTATCGTACTGAATTCTCCTAGCATTCTAGCTTTCTCTTGAATCTAGTCTATTACCTTTAATGACCAGTGACCTTTACAACAGGGTCATTACCTTTAATGACCCTGTTGGAACACAGGATCACTTGCCCATTCCCGTTTTTTGAAGACGACAGTGGGGTACTTCGACGCAAAAATTTTAACCCATTCGTCTGTTTGTCCGCCGTAACAATACCCCAAGCGATACCCCAAACGGCCAACCCCATCCACACCACCCACCAATATTGCTCAAGTTTTAGCGTTCATACTTGTGCGATTGTCAATAAAAAAGCGATTATTGCGCATATGTGAAGCACGATAACAACACGTCAATATTTTATATGTGTGGCTTTATACTAAAGAAAGCACACATACGTTATTCTAAGAACCGTAGCGTTTATCACACTGCGCTGACAGTGCAAAGCGATGTTCAAAAAGACAAGTGTTTCCAATGTTTTGCTAAGATGACACAGCGGGGCACCTGCCCGTCACTTCGCGTTCTACACCTTATCGCCTCCACGACAGGCGTGCATCTTCCTCCAAGACAGGCGCGCGCGCCTTCTTTCATTTTCGAAGATAACTGCCTGATAGCGCTCGTGTTTAACGTGCCTCGATGCGCTCGTTCACCTTTGCTACACGAATCAAAACTCTCTAACGGAGCGGTTCCAGAATACAATTCACCGATTTTCTCGCGCAGAACATCAAATAAACGTTTTGTTCACTCTCTCCTCACGCAAGAATATCGTTTTCGATGACATTTGCAGTGAAACATGCAGATACGGGTGCAATTTTTTTATCTTGATTTTAAGAATGATGCCCTAAATGCACGTTTGTTCCCTGACAGACTGCTCTGCTCTTGTCGCTTTGGACTGTCCGCTGCTTGGAAAGGTTTTTGATTCTGGTGAAACTGAGATCATTACTGTTAATATTCGTAGCAACGAGCATGCTTTTTATAAATAGTGAACTATGTTGACTTGACCGTGAAAGTGATGAAAAAAATAGTTTTACCCTGTAGTGAGCCAATCAGTAGAGGTAAAACACACATAGAGATATACTTACTTTTGCTTTATAACAGAATTCTATGGCATGAAATCGCATTTTATGCTCTTGTAGCACCTTTGCACTTTCTCTTTCTTTTGCGCATCGCAGGGCGGTGCTCAGTGGCATACCGCCTTCCAGTTTTTCTGCTTCAACTGATGTCAGTCTTGCCTTGTCCTAGCGCTTGTCATGTAATGACACTTTCCTGTCTATTGCCCATCTTTTGGTTTAAAGGAAGAGGTATGTTATACCTTGACGAATTTTATTAATAATATGTATTTACTTAATTCAATACACCTACTAGACCAAAAATGTGATACTAACATAATTCATGAAGCCTTCACTGTGTTGTTAGATTCCATGCTGAGGGGCCTTTGATGAAGGCATCATGCTGCTGGCATAAGCATGAGTGTGAAGTGACATTCATGCATATGTTACTTCTTACCCTGAATGAGCACTTCCCCTCGCTGTTTGCCTGGGCTGACCGGTACGTCATTCAGGCGGGAACAAAGAGCATTAGAAACGGGTTAGCAAAAAAAAAATGACAGACGGGACAGCAGCACGTGCATAGTCACCCGTGTGGCGCATAGAAACGTGAGACATGTAACCGTGGTACCTGGTGGTGGCAAAAGTAAGCAGTTGAAAGGAGAAAAAAAATAAAATCTTGAGCAATAAGCAATGCAGCTGAGTGCACAGAATTTGGGAAATAATGCTGTTGGTTCTTGTTCATAGAATAGTGGTACTGAAATTCACTTTGCTATGTAGTCAACCCCATGAAGCTCTGTAGTGAAGCGCTTGCCTTCTGTTTCCACTTCACCAGGGCATTTCGTGTTGGCTGGCATGTAGAATATGTGCAATGCAGAGCATCTAAACAGGCTGAAAAACAGCAAGGACCTTCTCACTTTTTCTTCTGTGAAGCACGTCATTTGTGTTAGCATTGCAGTGCAGAACAGCTTTCAGTTGCTTGTCTGGTGGTAGTGGAACTACCGTTCTTTGTTTCATGATAGCGGTGTACTAGTGTTGCTGGAACACAGTTTTTTTAATGTTGTATTGTTTCTTGAGTAAACAAAAGTAAACTGCTATAATTATGATTTAGAATTTTATAAAATGTGTGCTCTGACCAACTAATACACTAATTGTTCGGTAGTTAAACAAGACTAATCGTGAAACATCTGCAACTGACTTTCACTGGTACGATTGTCAACGCGTGCAGTAACTGGTGTTATGGGTATCCCTGCATCGTTCGAGAAAAACAGAACAACGGTAACACAGTTCTGTTTCACAAATTTCTAATTTTCCAGAAACACAGCTACGCAGTTAGGACACTTCAGACGGTATGATTTGCTTTGTAATAAAGCAATGGCGAATAAAGATACAGGTCCTTTAAGATTACTCTTAGCAATTTTTATAAGAGTATATAGGATGGTCAGCTTTTCTAGCACAATCTGTCAACCTTCTTTCAACATATCTCATGTTACTTGATTCTTACTAGCTGCTTTGCCTCTTTGCATTCCATCTAAGGCTTACTTTCATCAGCATTTCTCCAATACTTCTTTGTATTTCGTGACTCTGCTGTAGCGACTTTCTATGTTCTTACTGGTGCAGGGTATCGGACTCTTTTGGGCTACCGCATTTTCATTGTCATCCTGGTGCGCTCAGCTGCTGCAAAGATTTTTGTTGATCTCATTTACATTACGTATTGGTAGTGCCATTGTCTTCCTTGTGTCGTACAGACACAAGGAGATACATCTGGTTTTTGCCTGTGCCCAGGTTTCTCTTAATCACTTTTAAGCTTCATACAGTTCATCATGGCATGTTCATTGTTCACAATATCATGGGATGTGATGTCGGCTACCTCACTCCTGTCGATTAAATTAAAAAGATCTGCCAGCTTTTTTTTGCTTTTTGGGTTGGAGGCATTTATGTTTTGGAATTTCTGAAAAAGAGTTCTGGACAAAAAACTTTGCCGTCGAAATGCCAAATTGGAAAGTTTTATGTTGACATATTTGGCTTTTTTCACAAACACAATTAGCAGCTGCGCTGTGTACTAGAGGCCAGGCGTCGTTTGCATCTGCCAACCCGCTCAGCTCCCACTACAGCTCCTACAACCACTACCATCTCATCAGCACCAGTAGCAAACAGTGCTCGCGGGTTGGGTAAAGCCCATGTCTCGCCACCTTTGTGAGAAGAGAGTGGGATGTAAATGAGACATGGAGAAAAGGAAGCAGCAGGACAGGAAGACATGTGCCTTGCACTTGTCATGCACTAACATTCCTCCAAAAATTACAGCCAACTCTTTAAAAATACATGAACTCTGTTTATCAGAACAAGTGCTTCTACGAGTAGAATATCAATGTTCTTGCTAATTTTTTTTGTATATTTTTTGTTTACTATCGGATTAGTGACCAACTCTGGCAATTTTTTTAGTGGGGCTATCGTCAGTCAAATCGGCTGGGTATGTTTTACTGCAACATTCTATCGCTTAAAATTTACAGGCTTGATAGATGTGCTGGTCTTTTACAAATAAATTGTATCGATTGCCTTAAGCCAACTACCTGGATTCTCATAATTATTGGCTACATTGTGTTTGCGACGTCATGAATTCGAAAACACAGAAGTAAAGGAAGCGAGGTACTGCTATAGCATTTGCTATCCACAAGGAACTGGTCGTTATGTTTGGCTAGTGCTTTCCTTTTATGGCATGTGCATTTGTCTTCTTCAACACCTATACATACGTTGGGTGGCAAGTGGTGTTGCGTTGTGGGCTGCACATGATCTGCCACACAATTAATACTGCAGTCGCAAAACACTTGCTGCAGTCACCTACACTTTGTCTCAATATTACTCTTGTATTTTGGTGTTTGTTGTTGTTGATGGTGTTGGTATAAATTTGGTGTTTTAGCTAGCAGAACTGGCTTAACTGCATGGAGAGTACAGTAATACCGCACCAGGCTGAGAAGTTCACATGTGCGAAATACAACCATGCAGAAACTCTATGAACTTCATTGTATGTGAACAAATACTGGGTCTATCTGTATACAGTAAGCTGCGTGTCATGTGAAAGATTGTCTATACTTGGAGTGTAGAGTGTACTCAATTTAGCCAATCCTATATACAGAATGTTAAATGTTGCTATCTACAAACTTACGCATTTCTTTCTATAATTGTTTTAAACACTTTAGTTTATCCACAAACTTCTGAGCATCAGCATTTCATCCGTTTGGGGCAGCTAGAGACTTGAGTCGTTTGGACAAGTGTTGCAATGTGCAGTCAGACAAGCACATGATATAGCATAAACAGGTGTGCTCTACCTTATCGAAGAAAAATGTCAATTCTAGCTGTCCTTTAAATGAATTCGAATTGCAGCTGTCGGACTGCTCGGAGAAGCTTTTGTATGTGACATGGTTATATACATATTACAGCCAATGTGGTAAAGTCGCACTTCCGCTTTTTGCGCCTTTCTTACTCCATGCTGGCAAGATCCAGAGTTATTCAGTGATATGAATTGCATAACTCCCCATAGGCTCTATGAATCGAAATCCAGGTACATCATTGACTCCCCCTGTTGGGAAAGTGAGCAGATTGCCGCGACACCTGTTGATCCCACCATTAAGTACATTCTTTGTGTTTTGTGTTGCTGCTCTCAAGTGGCGCGACAGTTGACTAACATTTGAAAAAGTAGGCCAATTGCGTGCCCGGATTTCGGAATGCAGTTTTGCAACTGGTATTATAGAATCACTCGGGGGGGGGGGGAGGACCAGCATGTCTTGACCAATTAGATTTTATGCTGTATGTCACGCGCAAATGGTACTACTCAGCTAGGTCTTAGTTCCAGTGTTGTGGTTTTTAAATGTGAAGTATTTCTTTCTTGGATATTGCGAGCACTTTCGCAGTCTATCTATCTCACTGTCTATCTAGCCACTTATGTCTAGGTGCTCTCGTGATCACTCCTGACCTTGCAGTGAGCCAAAATTAGTATAGGAGGGCAAGATGGTTTGATATCACTGTCAATATTCCTCACTGAGGTCATCACTTACATTTCAACAGGCAGTGGCACATACCCGAGGGCAGGTATGTGCCACTGGTATGCGGGTATATGCCACAGGTGATTGACAATTGGTATCTACCCAGGAACGATGAGAACATATATGGGCAGTTTTGACACGTCCGTGTTAAGAAAAACCTGACTTCGCAGCGTTGACCCAATGAATGCAAAAAATAAATGTCAGGGTCTCAGCAGAAATTGAACCACGCCAGGTCTCTGCACAACTTTTGAAATAGACCCCAATGTTCATGAAGCTTCAATTGTGGGTGCAGTGCTGGCTATCCAATCTTATAAACGTTGCATATGTACTCCTATGATACAACCGTCACGTCCGGTTAACATGAATTGTTAAGTGTCATTTGTAGAAAATGATTAACATAGCAGTGTCCAGGGCTATCATCCTAAGCACCAGAGCGTCATATCAGCTTATCACTTGTCCTAATACTCATATTCCTGTTTGCATTGTTGCACAAGTACAAACAACTGGTCGCATAAACATCCGCAACTGTTTAACATGTCGGGGCATGCAACACTTGTAGGTATATTTAGCGTCATTTCATAATGTGTCGCTCAATAAAAAAAATTACAGCATGCTCACCTTCCTTCTGCATGCTTCGCATAACGCTGATTCCCAATGTACGTGGGATCTGGTGAACTTTGGAATTTTCTCAATATTTCTACTATTTGGTGTGTGACCGTCCAGAGACTACCTGAGCATTGTGCAAAAAGCATACGTAGCTATGCGTCTTTTTTCTTTCAAACAAATAAGGATAGTGCGCTTGAAATTCACGTTATTTATCTCTAAGGAAGACGATAACTTGGCACAGTTGGCATTCACTGTACGACATGTTTACTGCCACAAAAATACAAAGACAGCGATAGCAATACGAGCAAATAAAAAAAGGAACTGTGATTTTGTCACAAACGTGCTCCTGTGACGGTAACAAATGGCCTTCCTTCAATTTTTTTCAGTTATAAATTAGATCGCTCTTTCTGAAAAATGAAAAAAAAATATTTGAAAACTGAACATGTACACAAAACTAAGCACGTGAGCGTCTTGTAAACACACATTTCAACGAAGTGTTTTCTCTCACCACTTTTTTTCTTCTCGTGCGTGCAAGCACAGACGAAAAGGAAAAGAAGCGTAATTTAGAGAGAACTTAATTGCACTGCCTTTTAAAATTGTTATATTCTGCAGTGTGTGTTCACCAGACCCGAATTCTAGCTTGTTTGAAATGACAACTTTTCAGCAATATCCTGTCAGAACTTGTTTTCTTAGTGCACATCGGGCGCATAAAGGCGAAGCCAACATCTCAGACACCTGAGCTATGAGTTTTCTGACTTCAAGACTCAAACAGAGCTGCAAGAAGCTTTTGCCGTTGACGGCACAAAAGTGCAAAAACGCCCACGCACAATCAGTAAGACCGAAGAAAGAATGGAACCACTCTGTCGCATTCCGTTTTACCGAGGCACTTAAAACAGAAACTACTACACGAGTTAGAATTAGCGATGAGGCTGTAGACCATGAATTAGTGCGGGCGCTCGCAAAATCAGCGAAATTTTCTCGATGTGTTGTCGTTTTACTTTTTTTTTGTCAAAGTTCAGGCCCGTCGGTGCTTTCAACCGTAGATCAAAGAGAACTGGCGTGTTCCTCATTTACTTCTACCAGTTCCTAACAAGCAGAAACAGCAAATCGATGTACACAACAAAGCAGAAGTGTTGTCCTGAGCGAGGCTTGCAGGAATTGAAAAAAAAAAGAACCCGGTAAGGCACGCCGTTCTCCTTCGTTCGCTTCCTTTACTTCTAAGGCGAGTCGTGAGAGGAATTCCGGCTCCGAAAAGAAAAAAAAAGCAAAGAACGGAATTTGGAGGCGTGGGATAGAGGCGATGTGTAGAACTGCGAAAGCTCTGAAGCTGCTACTTTTCCGTGGGAATAGACAGCGCTGATCCGACAATTCATCTAAAAGTTTTGTGCTGAGCTCGTATCACTCACATACGACTCTTCGGGGCACTTAAATTATGACTGAACGCATATACAGGGTTTCCCACGTAACTTTAGCAAGAGTTTTGAAATATTCCCGAACACGTAATTACAATGCGACCAAATGCATGTTGCTCACCATTGCCTGGAGTTAGTCAAACCATTTTTGTGTTCTCGAATATTGTTTATTAAATCTGTTTAAATAACGAACTATTGAAGGAACGAAGACGGATAAAAAATATCAATGAGAAAGTTGTAGATGGGTTTGTAAAACATCCAAATAGATAGTTTTTAACTTTATATCTGTTAAGTATTAGTGTTCTGCTACTTACAAATGCCCGCGATATACAAAAAACCACGTGAAAAACCTACTCGCGCGTCAGTGTGCGCGATGATTCTAGTGCTCCCTAACGTTTCGCGTACGAACGACACGCTCCCCTCGCACCAGTTTATCACAGCGATAAGCAGTCGCAGCAGTTATCGTTTTTGTGGCCGATAGCAAAACGTGTTCATCGGAAGCCACCACCATCGTTGCGTACTTGTCGAGACAGCACAATGGGGCAAATGCTTGATTGATATGTGGGGTTTAACGTCCCAAAACAACCATATGATTATGAGAGACGCCGTAGTGGAGGGCTCCGGAAATTTCGACCACCCGGGGTTCTTTAACGTGCGCCCAAATCTGAGCACACGGGCCTACAACATTTTCGCCTCCATCATCATCAGCCTGACTACGTCCCCTGCAGGACAAAGGCATCTCTTATGTTCCGCCAGTTAACCCGGTCCTGTGCTTGCTGCTGCCAATTTATACCCGCAAACTTCTTAATCTCATCTGCCCACCTAACCTTCCATCTCCCCCTAACCCGCTTCCCTTCTCTGGAAATCCAGTTATTTACCCTTAATTGGTTAATTAGTTAGTTACCTTTCCGCCTCCATAATGGGGCAAATGCTATGGTCGTATATATATATATATATATATATATATATATATATATATATATATATATATATATATATAGTCATAGGCTGACCACCATGAGTAATATCAAAGGTTTTAGACAGAATGCCGCATACATAGACTCTGGAGATCTTCCATACGCGCTTAATTGCAAATTAAACCAAATACCAAGCACACGCTCAACGAGCAGTCATTCTGTTTGCTTGAAGCGACACTACTATTTACGCGAGAACGGGAAAACTGCACAAAATGTATCATGATTGAAAGAGCGCCGGTGCTCGAAGAGAAAGCGTGCCCGATTATTGGAGAGCGGGATTAAGCGACGCTTAATCCTCTTAGCTGATGCCTCTCTTGGTTCAGAATAGCTTAATGTTTGCAGTAAACTTGAAGCCGTAAGCACACGAACGGTGCTTACGTCAAGTGCCGCTCGGTATGTACGTGCCACCACTCGCGCGCTGCCACAAAAATTGATCCCCGGGATACTCCACAGCCGTGCCACTGTAAGCCTATCGAGTACCATTATTCGCAGGTCAGATTATACTCCCAAAGCTTCATCACCAGTTCGCGTTTCTTGTTTGCACGTCAGCTATGAATATATAAATACAAGAATAGGAATTACATAATTCACCAGAGGGTTATAGTTAGTCGCACCCTTGTCTCTCTTCGAAGCACTTCCACTCGAGCAGTTACCCCACTTTTCTAATAACCAGCGCACCTTCTAAAGAATGAAACTTGTATGAAACAGGTGGTTCTGATTCAAGGACAAGAACAACAAGAGGGAAGGCAGGAAGGTTTACCAAGCAATCTCAACTTGAACAAGGTTCGGGTTCAAGTTAAGGAATATATATTTGGCACATGTGATATCGGAGAGTACATTTACTTAACATGACTAGCAATTAACTGTCCAAATGAATAATGACTATTTATTAATTTATTCAACTGACAAAGAAGACAGTCTGACGGTTTCCTTGTGAGCACCTGGGATCGTGTCGACACCTGGCGGAGCAAACCTAAATCACGTGCTTCCGTCTTTATGGCCTCTGAGATACGCTTCGGCAGTGTGACCGTTCAGCAATGTAGCGTTCTAAAGGCGCTCATTCGTGTATTAATCATGAAGACGTCTAAGAAGAGTTTAGAAAGAGAGAAACATCTAATGTCTAAGTGCGCCTACTGTAAAGCGCTAACAACAACAAAAAAAAGACTACTACCTGCCGCAGTGGCTCCGAAAAAGTACCATCCTGCAACTCAGCATTAGGTCCAGATTTAGAAGCCCGACAATTAAAAGAAATATCAAGTAAAAAAATCCGGTGGAATGAATTCGTGCTCATATCTACGTACAGTACCGTCCACTGTTAACGGGAACACGCGATTGCGTGGCCAGCGGTCTGCGGAGCCCTAACTGCAGGGGAGATTTCAAAATGCTGCGCATGCGCATGGGTTCATAAAGTTGGTGCATGCCCCTCATCGTCTACTACTTTTGGGCCCATGCAGTCGGCGTGTGTTAGCGAGCCACGACACATCGCACTTTTTGTTTTCGCACCGCAAGTCAACTGATACCAACTCACCCTGCCGCTTTTTTATCGAGCCGATATTTCACACATAATCATAAGGGCGAGCTTAGATTGTACGCTGCATAACTTCAGGTCCTTATTTCTCATCAAAAGTGTCCAGTTGCAGCGAGTGGCATGTGAAAAGCATGACGAGCTTGCGCTAAACACTTGCAAGGAATTTCGTGCCAATTGTCCATACTGTGGCTGACGACGATGAAGAATTATGGCTCGAGTGGGTATGCGCCACAGTTAATAGGGGAACAAGAACAAGCTTTTGTGATGGTTTGGAACATTGGAAGGCCAACTCGTTACTCTATTTGCATTGTACGACGACTGCTTGTTATTTCGCTGTTGTAAAACGCTTTATAAGCCGTATTAACGCGATTGCTTTCCCGACACCAAGCCTGCCTAAGGCAAGTTGGGACAACAAGTCACGAGCACCGAAGCACTTAGCAGCGATTAATTGGACAAGAACTCCTCCAACATACCTCGGTGTACCATTGCTTGCATATAGATTCAGTGTGCATTACTGGAAAAACGCGTCCCTAAGCTTGAACGATAGGCCCAGACTTTTGTTCCCTATCGACTTTCGATATTTGGGAGAGCTGAAGCTTGCATCACTTTCTTAGCGACAAAGCTTTATTATGTATTGCAACTTATTCATTGTGCAAGATTCTATATACAACGCTTTCATCGGATTTTCGCTACTTTCATATGGTCTTCGACTTTTGGGCCCATGCGTCATGATAATATATTCAAGCCAGTTAGTGAGGCTGGGTTGGGACTAAAACACCTTTATCTATGGCAAATAGTGTCCCGATTCTTCTTTTTTTGAAACAATTCCCATCCTGTAATCTGTTCCTTTGTGCAGGTTAATCTTGTTGATTACTTACCAGATTTAATTGTATCATCGAACTTCTCCGAACGCCCATGCTTGTGGGGACTCATGCAGGAAGTTTACCTCGCAGTTCAGTTCCTTAAAGCTCGCTTTTCTGTAGAATACCTGCACACAGTATCGCCCAAGGTGCTGTATATGGACCCACTGAGTACACTCTTTCCACCTCCATTGTATCGCTCACTGTACTCCAATCTTCCAGGCCAGGATGTGTTGAAGCGAGTGCGCAAATTGTACATTCCACGGAATTCAAAAACATTCTTCTATAAACTCTACTCTGAAACATTGGCGGTAAACACATGGTTAGAAAGAAAGGGTATTTTCATTCCGGCTGTTAACTGCCGTGTATGTGATGTGCCGGAAACGATTGAACAATACTTTGTTAGCTGCAAAGATGCCATACTGTTTTTGTGACGTCCTTCAGCGAGCACTGAAAAAACGTTTCGTCATTAATTCTCACACAATACGTTATCTTCTACCAGCAGCGCTTGATGAAGTACCATATGATATGTTTTTCCTCATGGGTATGCACAGCTTGTGGAAGACACGAATGCATGACCGCAATGCAGAGCCCACCAACTCTTCAAGCGCACACTTCATTCAAATGGCTATCCACATAAAAGCATTTACAACGAGCTAGACTTTAGACCGGACTGGTACTCCGTCTTACAGAACTGTTTGACCTCACCCCTTTTTTTTTGTTTGTATAACACGATGTGAAGAACTCTCCATGTGAGGAACTCGCGCTGTATTAGCCATTTAGTGTTTATGAGTAACAATTGAGCGCTTACTTTCGCGACTTGTTTGTAATTTTGTTCGCTTGATTTTGTCTTTATTGCGCAAATACTTTATTAAATACCATGAAAAAAAGCACCGGTGTAGCTCAGTGGTAGAATACTGGGCTGGCACCCAGCGGACCCGGGTTCAATCCACACTGTGCCATTGGTGCTAAGTCATGCCTGCCTAAGGCAAGTTTGACAACAAGTTACAAGCACCAGCATAACTCAGTGGTAGAATTATGAACTGGCACCCAAAGGACTCCGGTTCGAGCCCCACTGTGTCATTGGTACAAGTTTATTTTTCTAATTTCGCTCGATGTGGTTACGGGCAGTGGCGGCAGCGGACAACAACTGCGCGTGACCCGAAAAGTGATCTCATAACAGCTTTTGCTGTAAAAGTCATCTATGTATTCTTGTTCTAGCCTTCCTTTCATCCTGATAAAATGAGCACACACAGTGGTCGAAACAATAAAAGAACGACCACTGGCAAGATCATACCGGTGCATAAGCTATAAAACTAAGACGAAAGCTAACAAACCGAAAGCAAACACTGAAAGGGAGCCCTTACGAAGCGTGGATGACATTTGTGGAGGGTGTTCATTACCGTCATTCTGATATCGCAAAGTCCTTTGCTGACGTCAAGTATCCTTAGGAGTGCACGCTTTCGCGCGACAGCTAATTAGATGAATATGTGCGAAATTTCTAAGCTGAATATGAAAAAATTGTGTATTCCACAAAAAGCCCTTATCCCCAAGGGAAAAGAAAACCAATAAATATCGCTGTCATATAGGTTAATCATAGAAATATTATTGCAGCCCCAACAGAAAGAGCGAACGTCTATGATTGTGACCCGATTCTATTCCTCTACTGGTTACTGCCAGAAAGGTAATTAACGCAGTGACTCATCGTATAACTGTGCATTCTGACGCTCACCCAGTGCCGCATTCTCTGGCATCCGAGCTGTTCCATCTGACAAAACGCAGGACTAAATTTGCTTTTGAATATTTTAGGAGCTACTAACAGACGCCATCTTTCGGAGACACCATAGCGCAATAACATAAACGTAAATATATATGGTGATCAAGAATGGGATGGAGGCACACTATACGTTGCGTCCGTGTACTTCTCGCTCGTTATTTTCTACCGCAACCACAAATCGGCGATTGTTTTCCGCTTCTTCTTGGAACTACCACAGGCAACGACACTAGTGAAGGACTCCTTGATTAATGAGACTCCACCCTTTCATTCGCGCGCTCTCAAAGAACGCGACTAGGGCCGGTATTACAAAGCTCAACGGCGTGGCTATTCATCTATGGGTTGCGTCGCGGTCACCAGTGCCTGGACGAACTATAGTTAGCAGGCCAGCAATCACTTCGTCCAGAAAGAGAGCTTGACCCAGCTTCCCAATATGGCGCAAGCGTGGAAGCCATATTGGCTTCCGCTGATGCCGCTGATGTCGCTGTGAACTGTTATTTGTTCACAGGGTTATATGCTGTAGAAGTAGGCAGCCGTCGAAATTATATCATCGTGGATGTTGACGAAAGTTGAATGATTGATATGTGGGGTTTAACGTCCCAAAACCACTATATGATTATGAGAGACGCCGTAGTGGAGGGCTCCGGAAATTTAGACCACCTGGGGTTCTTTAACGTGCACCCAAATCTGAGCACACGGGCCTACAACATTTCCGCCTCCATCGGAAATGCAACCGCCGCAGCCGGGATTCGAACCCGCGCCCTGCGGGTCAGCAGCCGAGTACCTTAGCCACTAGACCACCGCGACGGGGCTGTTGACGAAAGTACATACAGTGAAAAAAAAACAAATACGCGGCAGTATTTGGCAGATGTAATAGCATAAACGAAGAAATACTAGGAACGGAAAAGAGATAACATGCTAGATATTTATCTTACAGCAGTTGTACGATGAGCGTCTATAGCGCGTCATTTTTTTACCATTCCTGCGATGTTTCTGCGTATAACTTTACAATATGTTGGACCATGCTGGGCCAGCACATCACCATATTGACATTTGCAAGAGGCATCCACATATAACTGAAGTTCTCAAAAGAGGCTGCAAGACGCAGTATAGGATGAATATTTATAGGAATGAATTACAAGTTCAAAGCATTAACATACATTGGCAACATCTAAATAAACACAACTTACATTTCCTGTTTGTTAAAAGAGAAAGTTGAGCAGTAATATTCAAGAGCTATGTTCATGAGCTATTCACACATTTTTTTTTCTTTCAGAAAATACATGTTTTTATTCTCAAGTGCAACACTTCGATCATGAATGCGCTTGCAATCATTTGTTCGTGCGTTAGAGAAGGAAGGCATCGTTCTTGCTTGAAGAAAGTTAGGTCCTGCTTTTGGAGCAGTTCCATGCATCGAGAAAACTTCCAAGGCTACCACGTCTATTGCCGAGGAACATAATGACCAACATGTACCAGAAAATTTATATTTCGTTGTGGAAAGGAGTAATAACTAGCTATGGACAAATAGAAGTCAATGCGTTCACAAAATGAATACCACTAATTTTAATCTATGCAGCGATGAATTGGTGCTCAATATCGCATTGTTGCTATTTCCAACGTGGCCAATTACAGCGAAAGCTTTTATACGATCATAACCCGGGTCACCCGCGACACCGTAGTAGCTACTACACAGAAATTATAATTATTTATGGCGGAGTAGGTACCCAGCAAGTGTGCTTCTAGCATTTACCTAAAGAACGTTTAGAATAGGCTCTGAAAGGTCGCTCTTCTAGCTTCCGCTGTGACTGCGCTGCGTTTCGCGCAGGCCTGGCGATTCTTTTTTTCCTCGGCACAAACTGAGTATTCTAAAACGCCACTGGTGCTTTGTGTAGGTTCTACTGTTAGTTCGTTATTTTTATCTGCATTTATGGTCGGTTAATGTATGCCCCTTCTATTAAGTGCCCTTTGATAGTTCTCATAAGAAATTCTCACAAAGTAAATGAATTAGGAATGCATTGAAAACAATCGATTATTTTTGGTGTGCACCATTGTATTGTGAAATCGAATTCAAAGTGTCAATACTGTCACATTCCTTCCTTAAGTTTTGTTGCCACCCCATTACACTGTCAGCAATTCTTAGCGCAAACCATGCCCGCAGTTCTCGATCTGTTTATCTCTTCATGAATCATTGGGTGAAGTTGTTTACCCATATATTTGGCGCGCAGGTTCCAAACGCGAATCATATGCCACAGAAACAGCCGAGGTGTAACATTTACACTGTTTAGTTGTATCCGGGTTCTTTTTTTTTTTTCGTTGGTTTCCTTCATCAGCTAACATCAACAAACTGGTGCACTAAAGAACTTTCCTGGCGGGAGAAATACCGCCTAGAGGACTCCGACTGTCAAGCCTATCGAGAAGCCTAGGCAGACTCAGGATACAACATGTATGTCATTGTGACGGCCGGAAACACGTAGGTACGCAAAAAATAGCGCAAGTGCACAGGTCACAATAAAGTTGGGGAGTTTACTTGAAAGGCCGCCAGCTGCTCGTCATCCGCGTCTCGTTGTCCCAAGTGAGTCTGTCCTCCAACGCAACAACATCGGACGATCTCCGCAGTCGTTATCGACACCGGCAAAGCGTTTTTGTAGGTATCACCGCTATTATGAGCGACGCGCCGTGCGTGTACTCTGTGAGCACACGCAAGGCGCGAAAAGCGAATGTGAGCAACTCACATTCACTTTTCCGCACGCATCGTGGCTGGGGCCATCGTTTGTCCTGCCCTTCTTTACTGAAGGAGTGGGATCTTAGACGTCCCCGTCAGTTACATCGAAGTCGACATGACGCCCCGCCGTGGTGGTCTAGTGGCTAAGGTACTTGGCTGCTGACCCGCAAGTCGCGGGAAAGAATCCCGGCTGTTGCGGCTGCGTTTCCGAAGGAGGCGGAAATGTTGGCCCATGTGCTCAGATTTTGGGGGCACGTTAAAGAACCCCAGGTGGTCGAAATTTTCGAAACCCTCCACTGCGGCGTCTCTCGTAATCATATGGTGGTTTTAGAACGTTAAACCCACATATCAATCAATCAAGTCGACATGACGTGACCCCACTCCAAGACACAAATTTGATGGAGCGAAGACAGCGAAACCCAGTTGTCGTTTTGGCAATGAGGGCATCGGAGAGAGCGACATGAGAGGCCAACTGATACGACGGGACGCGCATGCGCACCGCAGCAGGCGTCTCGTCACCAGAGAGCGCATCGATGCCTTCGGCCACTCAACCCCGTGGTTCCTCGCAAAGCCTCATGTTCTCCCCATCGCCGTATACGGGGGTGAAACATCGAGAGCTAGAGAGAAGAAACCTGGTGGCTCAGTTCAAATCTGGTCTCTGGACGCCAGAAAATCTGCTAGAGGCATCACATTAAGCATAAAATTTAAAGCAAAGAGAGCCACAATTTTTGCAAAAAGAAGTGCTGTTTTCTTCTTCCTAATTGAAGGTTAACATTTGATCTCCGCGTTGTGCGAAGTACTTCTGAGCACTAAATTTGTTTAGCGATCGTGGTTTTATGCGAGATTTACTGTGGATTCTCTTATCGGTCATGTTGACGAAGCGGAAAACTTGCGCTGCCGCCATGGAGCTGCCGCTGTTCGATGGGGCCAGCTGACGGGCATACGCACGGGCATACGCACTACGTCGTAATGAAATAAAAAGCCGGGGACAGGGGTGTTGAGCTGTGCTCGGCAAAAGAAGGAGCTGTAATTCGAAGCTCTCATTAAAGCACCTCATGCTGATTTTTACGACTGTTTTGTACTGATAGTTCATACAAACAAGAGACGCTTTTCTGTTCATTTTGCCTCTCAAAATGAAAGCGTGCTGTTTGCGAACTCTCAATAACTCTTCTACCCTAATAGATTTATTTTATTTTATTCTTTTTTTTTCATTGAAACATGTTTGCCGGTTGGGTGTCAATAAATAATATTCTTCCCGTACTCACTCATGCAATCTTCTCTCCTTCTCTCTCTCTCTCTAACTTTTATTCCCCTTACCCTCTTCCCAGTGCAAGGCAGCCTACCAGGCTCAGGCATTGTGAACCTCCCTGCCTTTCTTTCATCCTTATTCTCTCTCTCTCTCTCTCTCTTCTTACTGGTGCCAGCTGCCAATGGATGCCTTTCAGTTTCATGTGATCTTTGTACGCACAGGTACACTGTTCTAAAGAGCGATTTGGTGTGCTGCTGGATACAGCAGCCCACCAAATCCAAAGGATCGACGCGCGTAAAAATTGGGGGACCCTTAAGCTTCGCCTCTAAGAGTTGAACGCAATAGCGAAATCCGGCCCCTAATGCGCCCTTCAACCGCTAAGTGCATATTTATAAATATGCTTTGTTACATTCACACACAAACACGCACGCACGCACACACGCACAGAGTAGATTGTACCAGCGCCCGCGCGAATTGTACATACAGGTTTTTGATCTAAAGCAACAGTCGCATGGCCTCAGAAATACACGCCACGCGCTTGCCATCTCTTAGACCACAGAAAGTCTAACAATGCCTCACAGATGGCAGCACATTATCTAGCGTTTGCTGTCTGCTCTGATAATTTGTGGGGTTTAACGTCCCAAACCTTGATCTGATTTATGAGAGACGCCGTAGTGGAGATCTTCGGAAATTTCAACCACCTGGAGTTCTTTAACGTGCACCCAAATCTGAGCAGACGGCCCTACAACATTTCCGCCTCCATCGGACATGTAGCCGCCGCAGCCGGGATTCGATCCCGCGACCTGCGGGTCAGCAGCCGAGTACCTTAGCCACTAGACCACCGCGGCGGGGCGGGCAGCTGTTTGCTCTACCAACGCCTCTAGAAAGCCTTGATACATTTTCCGCTAGATGGACATGATTGTCCCTTTTTAGAGCTGTTTGAAAGTTCCTATGTGTTTTTAGCGGTGATGGCTGTACTATCCGGGTATTTTTCGACGTAGTTTGAGGCCTCCCAAATCCTCCTACAAATCACCGAATGGGCTCATTTTGTCGTGACACCTGTCGCACAAGATGCGTTAAAGGAGCCCTGAAACACTTTTTTCAAGTAACCATGGAATAAATTCACTAGAGGAGCTTATCGCCTCACGAATTCAATGCTGCAAAAATTTTAAAAATTCGTCCAGTGCGAGTGGACTTACAAAGGTTTTTCGCATGCTGCAATCGCATTATCTCTTTTCTCGTCTCGACGAAAAGGCTGGAAGCTCAGCAGGGAAGGTTGGCAGGGGCAAAGAAACTACGTCACCCGCGCATTGTGACCTTCAGCACTTTTTTTTCTTCGAATGCACGGCTTTTTCAGTGTGATCACGCGTGCACGCGTGACCACACTTAGGCAACCAATGGGGCCGACGGTGGTATTTCTGCGACACGAGCTCTGTATCGCTATCGCGTTAAAACATGCACGTGAAGATAACGAGACACCAAAAGCCCTGCTTGAGCCCCGGTCTCTTTCCTCCACTTCTGTTTAAAAAGGATAGGCATATAATGAACAATCAGCAGAGGCAACAACGTAGGAACATAAGCACGCGGTACGGAATATAAAGGGCAGCCATTTTTTTCCCAACCTCAAAAAAAAACACAAATTTAGCTTTCTGCTTCCTGATTACGCAGTGCCATCTCTTGGGTGCCTTCGGCAGTTCCATGCGCTACCACTGCTTATCTTGCGTACAGTTGTCAAGGCTACAGTTTCCCTTCTCTGAATTGCTTTTTTTATTCCGTGGTTGGCACACTTATGCTCACGCCTGCACACATATGACAAAAAACACGGGACACATTGCGCCTATTACGTAGACTATGCAGTATACGACATTATTTTGTGGTGCGGCCGTTCTCATCTACATGGGCTGAACTGGTAGTTGCTTGAACAACCATTCTAGAAAACGTCCGTGTAATAGCAGGTCTCCAACAAACAGTGCCTTGGCAGCACATTGTTATTCATGCGACTTCTTCACTGTTCAATGTATGCGAGGTCATTTGAAGACATCCAAACCGGATTGAGCGTGAGGTTGATGAAGCAATGGAGATCTATAAACAAAGGAACACGTGTGCCAGCTTGTCCTCATAAGCTTTCCTAGACAAGGACGTAGTGCTTTTGTTAAGTTAAATTCGGATTTCTTGACTCGTGGAGGACCTGCATGTCACCGCTGTGGCCTTGTGACAGTGCACTTTCTTATTTAGTTTTCATTTTTGTCATGCATTTTTCATCCCAATACACTTGCGCACGGTTGCTCGTCAACGCCTATGTTGACTGTTCCTCTGTCTTACTCTTGTTTTCGCACTGTTCACTTACTGTGTCATGTACCAACTGACCCTCCATTGCACCTCTCTGCTAACTGTGCCCTTAATTGTTTAATTGACCAGTGGCGAATCATATAGATTTACACAGTGTCTGTGGCGCATATTCGTTTGGGATGACCAAAAGCTTTACCACGTATACGCGTCATAATTGAAGGCTCCTCAATGAACATTGTTACTGTTCATAGAACAATACGTATGAGTGATCCCCGGCTTAGGCAGTTTTATTAAACTCGAAGAGTATGGCCATGTAATATATTCGTATAACAGATAAATATTGCTAATCAATGACGATACAGCTTCACCTAGTGAGTTTACACTGAGATGCACACAATGCATTGTTTAGCTACCAATGCTATACAGTTCTCATGGATTGAAATGAGACGATTTAAGGTTGAGTAACGCATATTTCCAAAAATCTCCACTCTTATTCTGCAAACCGTTGCAGTTCCACTGGAATATTGCACTTATTTTGTACCAGTTAGATAGTCCGGTAGCCATGATTACTACAGGATAAGATGCTCAAGATATAGCAGCAATTTCACTTCTGGTAAAGAGCCTGCTTGTGGCAGGGATCGGGGAATCGCTTAAAGAGCCGCAAAGATTATTGTAAAAATGACTTGCTCATTTCCGGCTGTCTCCGCCAAGATCGCATTTCTTGAAGAATTTTCCTCAACAGGTTGCTGTGAACCTTGCCTTTGGTAGTCATTGACCCCTGGGCTGCGTCTCGCCCAGCAGGAGGGCACCACTTCAGCATGTTCTTGGGTCCGGACTTCTTTGCCAACGCGATGTTTTGGTGCTGAGCGCTGCAGTACTTCCGAGAAACAATCATGGCGCCACTCTTTTGCATTTTTTTTGTGCCGCAGGAACATCTTCGACAATATCCGCATTAGGCGCTGAACCTCTTTGTATCTTATGGTCCCTTTTACAATTTTCTCTCTTTGGGCAGCCGATGCCAAACGGTTTCGAGAGCAGCCTGAAAACGACGCTGGATATGGTCCAGCCCAGTTTGCACATTTAGGTTGACGCTTCGAGGTGCATTCTTTGTAATCATTTGCGCCCGCACATACATTGCATCTCTTAGTTCCCTTGCAAGTCTTAGCCATATGCCTATATCTCTCGCAGTTGTAGCCCCTTAAAGCCGGCTCAATGTATTTCTCGACAGTGTGAACCATAAAACCGAGAGCAACTCTTTTTTGGCAATGACATGTCATGCCTGAATGGGAGAATTACATTACGTATGAGCTGCATTGTGGCACTACAATCTACATTTCTTGCCCATCTTTTTTGTCGAGCGACTGAGATTACCCCGATATCTCTAAGATACTCCAATAAGTCATAATCACCGTATTCAAGTTGAACATCTCTTATCTTTGCTAGGGTCTTTATGTAAGACTGAGGTATCATCACATGTACAGACAATCCAGCCAGACTCCTGATCAGCAGCAACTTGTTGGCCGAGTACAAAGACCGTGCTCCAACACAAAACAATTACATCTCTGTTGATTCTTTATGATGTCACTTTATCATCGATAGCATAGGTTATCTTAGATGCCATGCGGTTTGGCTTCACCTTCCAGAAAGAGTCCTCGGCGGCGATTGGTCTGAACACTATAGGTATCCCCGTAACTCGGTTCTTGGGATGAGTGACCACCGTCCCTCGTTTTCCTTGGGTGCTTCTGTATCCATCTGTGTCATGTCATCAAGGGAGTATGTCGATGTGGCGTCATCGTTGTCAAACTCTTCTCCCTCCTCTGTACGCCTCTTCTTACACTGCGAGGCCTCGCTGTTCTCTGTATGGGGCGTCGCTATCGTTGCTGAGCCTGCAGCAACTTGAAGTCGAGCGGGATGGATAAGTGGTGCTCCGCTTGGCGCTAGCGGCATCTCGTTGTCCCCAATACCCGGGTTTTGCCAGTATGTGACACGGGCCCGCTAAGGGGCGATTCTGATTGCGATGCGTAGGGAAACTCCGACTCACCGATGTTTAGATGGCACTCTGGAACAGTCCATCCACCGCACACACCGTAAAAAATTCCAGACTCAATATAATGTATAATATATCTGTACGAAAGTCATATGGGTGATTAATGATTTTAGTAGCAACCAAACGAAATTCTGTACAAGTGAGGCTTGTGCTCACTGCCATCCTTCTACCCAGAGGAAGAAGTAGCACTAGTATTTTAAGAACCAAATTTTTTGCAAATATTGTCACTCTTAAGGAGAGAAGCGATTCAAAAACAAAAAAGATGGACTAATTTGTAGCCTCAGGTAATAAAATTTTGGCTGTGTATATAAGCTGGTATGCTGATTTCAAATATGTAATTCGTTTTATAGTACATTAGAAGGCCCGGCCTCCACTATGGGGGGCTCAGTGGGCCGGAATTCACAGGACACGTGCCAGATTTTGATCATTTATTCTGAATTCCAGGCCGCATGCTGCGCTGTATAATTTGGCTAGCGTGTTGTCGAGAGCTTGTATACTACTAATCGGTGGCGTTTTCTGACCATGCTCAAAAAGTGTTGCAGAGCCCCTTTAATGGCTCATATTGCTCACCATTATCAGTAAAATGCAAATAACCATCAATAAATTTGGTATAAACATTTTAAGGGCAAAAAATAGTGTAATGTGAGGAGGAGGAAAGTTTAAGCGGAAAGAAAAGGTTAGCCAGTTCTTAAATTGTAATGTAATAATATGTAATGTAGAATGTGGGCTGAGAATTCTAAGAATTCTTGTAATGTGAGAATTCTTAGAATGCTCAGCTCATACTAATTGCTCACTTTAGGCTTGCAATAAATATACCAGTTATATCAAGCTTGAAAGAAAATACTTGCACCCTTCACATTTAAGGAATATGGAGCAAAGTTTTCACCTAATTTGGCTATTAGAAGAACTAAAGACATTACGTCCAAAGTAAGAAAGTTGCCCAAGAATGAATCTTGGGGGAAAACGCATTTAAAAGTATAAGTGAAAGTTCATCTAAGTGTTAAATATGTGTTTAGGGTCATTTTTTTCCATTATGAAGCTTGACATAATGTTCATTTTCAGAATGTAGTTTTAGTGAATTCCTCGTGCGAAATGCAATGGCAAGCAGGCAGACGATAATTTCCAGCGGACTGTAGACAATGAGCTCTTTCTTTAGCTTTTAATACCTGCCTTATGCTATTACAATATTGTGTTTTTTTTTGTCGTGAAGTAGAAAAACCAAACTTGTTATATCAAATAAAAACAAGGCTATGTAATTTTCGAGAAAAACACGTTTTTAGACTTTCGTCTCTCGTAAGAAATTCTTGACACACTTTTAAGCAGACCAAAGCCCAGGCTGTGGCCGGTCACCTTCAGTCTTCCATGTCATGATTGAGCGCACCGCAAACCTTTTTCCTCCCTTGCCATCTCTGCTCTAGCCCCTCATGCAATATAAGCTGTGGGACGATGGCCCCCAAGACAGACCTCCCGAGGTACTCCTAGCCACAATGCAACGGAATCCCCGGAATCATCCTAGGGACACCCGACTAAGGTCTCCTACCTAGTGCCTCGCTCATGTACAATATAGTACACATGTTTCACTCATTTAGCACTGAGCCAGGTGCCACTGAGAAAAACGCTGGCGTGGGCAAACGCGGCCACTGCAGCGAGAAAACGACTTTCGTGCTGTGAATGACTTCAACACAAACATCGCGATGCGAACACAGCACTTGCAACAATACAAGCTGTCTGCTGATCACTGCTGAACAGGGCGTGCGCAGCCAACGTGCCATCGATGAAATTACTCAGCTTCTGTCGTAGCCTCACCGGCGCTACGATGCGCATTTCGCGCGATGGAGATGACACGTGCGTTTCCTCTCCGGTGGAGCCGCGATCGTCTGCAGCCCTCACGCGCATTAGTTCAATCACACATATAAATACGAACTGTGGAACAGCGTTATCAATTGCATCCTTATTCGGAACCTCACAGTGACGATAATAAACGCGCCTAACGGTCCCGCATATTTGCTTTCACCGGAAAGGCTCTAATCATAGGTGGTAGTCCCGCGGGCTGAGATTTGGATGCACGTTAAAAAAACCCAGATGGTTGACACTCAGGGAGTCCTCCGCTATGGCATCTCTCATAATAATATGATGGTTTTGGGACGTTAGACCCCACATATCAACCAAAGGTTCTGTTTATAAATGCAATGAAGGACATCAAAAGCAAGGAACAAATGCAATGTTTACGCACGCGGAACACGGTATAATGCCAAATTATAAAAGAATCATAATACTTCTAACGCTCGATATAACTGGGGGATGTATTATATAATCGAAATTAGGGCTTGTGGGCTTTTTCGACTATGCAGGCTTTCCTACTTTCTTAACACCTCAAAGAATACTCAGAATTAACGTTATCATTGTGTTCACTCCCTTCAGTTTTTAGAATGTACTGAAACGCCTACAAACATACTTTATTAACCATTTCTGTACGGTGCATGCAGCGTGACTGCTTTAAGACTCGTTTCATCCACCATCTACTAGTATTATCGCTCGCTAATCTTTCTCATTCCAGGATCTTATGGGACCAACAAATAAAAGCGGGTACGTTGCAAGATCAGTGCAATAATTAATAGACAGTCATAGTTTAGCAGGATAGCTGGCATGGCGTATAGTGGGATCGAAACGCGCATGCGCAGTACAGTATGACCCGTAATGCTCACCGCACGCATGCTATTTTTCAGATTTCACGATACCGTGTTGGTGTGACGTACGTAGTGTACGTAAAACATGGTGGTGGTTTTGCAAGCCCGCTTCGAAGTTATTTTGTCGTAGCTGTTGAAAGATTCATTTCGCCGCAGCAAGCGACTGTTTAAAATGAATTTACTTGCCTTCAGTTAGCTTCGATGACCAAGTATTACGGATAAGTTCTTGAGATAGCTTCTCATTTCGAACGTCCCTAAGCTTAATCAGGAGATCAATCTAAAGAAATCGGCAATGTAAATATTTTTCGGTTTGTGCGTGGTTCATATTTATTTACTTTTATTATTACTGAAAAAACTCGTAACATTGCTTCGCGCAGTGACACAGGCAAACATTCTCATTTTCTTTTCATTTGCACTGTTCTTTGACTTATTCACCCTTTGCTAGGTGGCACCACAGTCCCATCTAGGGCATGTAAACCATTTAAACACTATTCCACTAAACTATAGGTCGCTGTCCGCAACGAACGTTTGCGGCACGGTAACGCTATTCAATGAAGCTTCGCTATCACGCTAACGGTAAACTATAACTGTCTCATGACGCCGATGAACCGCGGAAGTGTTTTTAAATTGCTATTTTTTTTACAATCGCGTCTGCGTATACACTCACGTGCATGCAAATAACGCGGCGTTATTTTGACATTTGTGCTCGTCACTAGAATTTCTTGGTAGTTAAAACAGTTGTGGTAGGTGATTGTACTGGTGTTTTCAGTATATGCTATCACTATTCTTACTGCTGCGAAACCAAGCAACGCAGCTGTTGACGCCTTTCAGCAAGTAGACGATATTTCAACTATCAACACTAAGGCAATTATTCTGTGCGTCAAAACTTTTGAATGTTTGCGACACCTAAAGCGTAATCATAAGATTATCGGAGTTCACGTTATGGCAGGCACGTTTACGTGACAGTTACTGGGGTTAAGTAACACCGTGGCAGGCCGAATTGGCAGTTCTCAGAATTTCTGAACACCGAGTAACAGAAAGAGCGTGCAAATTCCAAGCTCAGCAGTACTTCTACAATAAAACAAAGTGTATTCCTTACTGTTTTTTTTTACTTTTTGTTGTCCAAGGCCACCGGCCCAACTGGTCGTGTATTTCAAGTCGCTGACCTACGATCACATGCGGCCGGTGCCGAAGTACGATGTGAGTACCACAGACAATTCAACATTGTAATGCCACATACAGTCTTTGGCAAGGTGTAAACAGGATACGGGCACCAACCGTGCTCTGCCGCTTCAAAGCTAAACCTAACAACTCGAGTCATGCTAAGGCTAAATAGCATTGATTCTGTATAGTTGGGCTAACGCACGGAAAAAAACCAAATGCTGAAGAGCACGTACTGTTTTTCTCGGTAAATAAAAACATTTCATGACTGACTTGCCGTTTCGGGGCATGGGCTCCCACGTAGAAACGTCCGAAACTTGTCTGCAGAGCACTTCATGGGCCCAGATTTAGTCAGCTATAGCTCTTATCTGTGCTGGTCATTGGCCCATCTCGCCGTGAGCTGATTGGAATTATTGTTTGTAGTACGAGCCCTTTCTAAGACATGTGTTTTGGCATAGCAGATTTCATACCGGAGACATTGCTGAATCTGCCAAGATAGATCTTAGGGTACAATTCATGATATTGCCGCGTTCATTTTCTCAACTTTTGTTATCGCCCCGTTACACTATGTTCAGCGCAAACCGCGCCAACGATCTTCGAGAAGCTTCGAGGCTGTGGTAGATCGTTTTTTGTATTTTTTTCTGGATTACGCTCACTTCGCGAAAATTAGAGATTATTTTCAAATCTACGTGGCTGCTCGCGATAACGCTAGGATATTCGACGGCACGTGTCTAAATAGCGCCGCTTGTAACGGCCGACGCTCTGCTCGCCGCTATCAGTGCCAGTGTCTTGCTGTAATCTGACTTTCCTTTTACGTGACCACAAGTTCAGATCTTTTCGTCCACGTCATGTCCCCGTGACAATATGCGAGCGGATTTAGATAAGTGTCGGTCATTAGCTGCCACCAAGTGACAGCTTGGGTTCTCATATATTGTTAATTTGGCACAGTGAAGCTCCATCGGGCCAGACAGAAAGCCTCATTTGTCTCATCGTAGACCATTAGCCTGTCCTATACTGCGTAAACTGCGAGGGTTGTGTGGCACCATGACTTATTTTAGGTCGCGTCTGTGCCTCGTTCTTCCTACGGCTTTACCTATTTTTTTCGATTAACCACCTGGTGTGATTCTCTCGAGGGCGTCAAACTTTATAGTGTCCATCTTAACACCAGCTTTGGAGCTTCACGAGGGTTTTTCCAACTGCGTGCAGGAAACCACCGTGCTAGGAAACCTGGGTGGCATCAACGGCATGTACCTCGGCCTGTCGTTCCTGGTCCTTTTCTAGGTCCTAGACGTCTGGGTCGTCGGCACGCTGCGGCTCTGGAAGATGCTACGCATAAGTGCGCTTGAGTGCCGCGAGGTGGTGCTCTTGCCCGAACGGGTCCAATCCAGGGCCGCTGTATACAACTACTGCATGTCAACTTCATTGATGTCCTCACGTTCATGCTATGCTCATAACTTACACATTGGGAAGCTTCGAGAAAGCAGGACGATATTAGGTGCAGCTCATGTTCTGTTACGCATTCAATTTTTCACGCCTCGGTGGCATTTCCTTCACGTCAAGCCATCACGAAGTGGTATAAGTATACATCAGACCTTGAGAAAAGAACAGCCGAGCCAGCAAAATAAATAATTAAATAATTATTAAAGCCACCGGTCATTTGGTTGTTGTTATTTTATTTGTCCGGTTCAGCTGTATTTTCCTTTTTCAGTGTGAAAAGTCATGAGCTTCCGTTCTGGGTGGTTTCAGCTGTCCCTGAGTCAAACGCTAGTGTCGGTATCACGGCAATTAAAACGAGGCATCTGGGCAATCAGATCATGAGTTCTCAAAAGTACGGTCAATGGAAGTCTACGCTTCGCCTTCCAGAGTATACAATGCGACAGCGTAATCGGGGCTTATTTGCATAGCCTTTTAGTAGACACCTCAACCTTACTTCAAGCAAATAAAAAACATCTGTGAGCGTGCAAAGTGGCTGTTTAATACGAACCCGAAATTCCTACGGCAAGTACAATAGCGAAGTGCTCACTGTGACATAATTCTACCTTTTTCCAATATACGAAGTACCCATTACGCAAAGCAACATCTGCACCTGCTCCGCTACACAGCTTATTGATGTTGTTGCAGATAATGATCATTAATTATGCCTGTGCACACTGTGAGTGGTGGACATTTAAAGCAACCACTCTTGGCGCCACTCGCATGTTTTAACGTCTGTATGTCTGTCTGTTTGTTATAATCGCATCATCTGTCCTCTTCGCTTGATATCGTTTGATGGCGTTAGTCATCAAGCCATAATATTTCCAAAGACGTATACACAACGCCATCTAATGAGCAATTCATGAAACTGACTAGACTGCTACAACATACTGCGAGAGAACAACCAACACCCTAAGGAGCTTCGTTTTTAAAACATACCACCCACCCATGGTGGTACATGGATTGTGGGGGATCCAACCTTTTCCCTCCCTCAAGGATAGAACCCCGAAGGGTGTGATCCACCATCAGTGGATCACACGCATCCTGTTCCGAGCATGCACAAAGAATGTACTAACACATCTACCGCTTTGGTAGGTGCGTGAAGATCATCTGTAGGCCAGGGCGAATCCCATGCCAGCACTCGTTCAACGTAAGGAAACAATCGACAGCGTTCGCTTTGTTCTCTTAGGTCCGGTGAAACCACTAAGAAGTATACCAAATATTTATTTTATTTATTTATTTAAGGATACCATCAATCCCGTCAGGGATTTCCACAGGAGTAAATTTACAAAGAATAAAAACATTGTGATACATACTCCCAATATTTTACATAACATCTATAGGGTTACAAAGATATATTCAAGATATTCAAAACGTTGTACCCGAAAAGTCAACGCTTTTGCTTTTTTTAAAGTTATCATAGGCTGTTTGAAGCGAACTCGAATGTGCTCGAGACGTTTCCACACGAATCGAAAAAGGACGGCGAGAAATCACATGCAGCCGCTTGGCGTAGGCTGTCTCGGATATCATGAGACATTTCACTCTCATTTCTATAGCATTTCGATTCCACGCGTTCAACAGATGGACAACAAACGCGAGCTGCAGAATCTTAAATGAGCACGCCTTCTTTACGTGAGCACGCGTACATGTGTTTGAAAAGAACTGAAGATGAAAAAAAGCGATAACAGCTTGCGGCAATAATGACGTCTCTAATTCTGCCTTTAATTCATCCACCCCCACCCCCACCCCCCTACTGCTATTGTCCCGTTTATAGGATTTCGCATCTCAAGTGAAGAATACAGGCCAAACAAAAAAACACCAAATCACTATCATTATTTTTCTACATAATTCAAAGGCACTGACAAAATCGGCCATTCAGCTCTGCTATCACGACGTAAAATTGCACCTCATGCGCGATTGCTGTAATAAACAATATGCAAATTATAACTTATTCCTAATAAAGAGACGCCAATAGCATCACGTCAGAGGCGTAACACATTTGTCAAGCTTTACCACTCGAAGGAAGACACAACGCATTTAGCGTCAAATCTTGAAACCAAGATACGTAAAATGAAGTTTCGGAAGCATAAGCAAGACATCCGTGCATATTCAGTGGTTTACTGAACGCGAAAGTGATTGGTCTCATTTGCCGTGAATATACGTATCTCCAAATTGAACAAATTGCTTGAGCCACGAAACTGAAACCTACGCACTGGAAGTTGGCCGAAGCTCATTTTGAGAATGAGCGCTTCGGCTAAAGCTTCTGAACCGAAGCTGCGAAAGGCGTACTCTAACAGCGACTGAGAGTTCGCCTGTCCTCCTTCTGCGTGAGTTGGCAGTCTCAAACCATGACCAACGCTAATAGTGTACTTTGATAACGATTGCGGAATGTGGTTACGTGGAGACTGCACAAAATTTGAAAATTGAACCAATTACAACGATCTCTTATTCAAATGACGCAGTAGTGGTTGATGCACCAGTCGGCCAATTCGTTGTTGCCTCCGCGCTGGTACAGCAGGCTGAGGTTGAAAGCTATCTCCCGTCGCAGGTCAAATACCTCTGGCATCTCCTGCACAGCCGGTGGTGCGGCGAGTGCCCGTTGATACATGTTGACAGCCAGTGCGGGTAGCCCAGCTCATGAAGAGCGCGGCCTACGTTAAAAAGGGCCTCCTGACAATCACTGCCTCGAGCACACAAATAGCGGCACAAAAAGGCCAACCCTTGAGTGGCCAGCCAGTAAAACTTCCTTGGAGACTTTTGAACCCCTGCAGACTTTTGGCTCCCTGGACAATTTTGGTTTAGTGTCAACTGTTGTCCCGCCATACGCATTAGGCTTATGCCTGAGCACAGCAGCAGCATTGGCTCTTCCTTTCCGACATGGCGAAGAAGTTGCGTGTACTCTGCGAGAGCGTGCTTGTAGTTCGCACAGAGAAAAGCGTTGTGAGCGACGAGCACACCGAGTGGCAGGCTATTCTCGTGCTTGTATAATAGCCGGAGGTAGAATCCCTTCTTACGCCACGCCGGTATTTGGTTGGCCACGAGACCCAGCAAATTCCACGCACGTGCTTGGTTCGGATACTTGAGCACCATAGCACGGATGATGGCAAAGCTGTGCTCTACGTGGTCCGGGTCCTGGTAATGGGCTAGAAAGCTCAAGAACTCCAGTTCCTCAGTGCTCGTTGCGTCTTTGTTGAACATGGGCGCGACGAGAACTTCCGTCGCGACTTGCCTCAGGTCGTCCATGCGGCCGGTCTCTTGCAGTGCTCGGTAGAGCTCGAGGAAACATGCCTGCAGTTCGTCGACAGATACACCACTCTCCATTGTGAGCCAGCCCGGTGTGAAGCCGCGTTTCTCATGCAGTTCACGTAGTACCTTCATGCGACTCAAGTGATACGTATTTGAGTACACCGCATCGTATTCTTCTGCCGAACAGACAGACAAACAGTGTGCCCGCACCAGCGTCATGGCCGACTCAATAAAAGCCTCGCGCTGTCCGGAATCCCACAATAGCCGCGCCTGACAAAGCAGCACGGACGCCGAATCCTGCTGCTGCTCTGGCGTGCTGTCCTTGGTGTCCTGCAGCTGTCGGAAATCGGTGGCGAGACAGTCGATGGCCTGGTCCCGAAGCCCCTGCGCGTCCAACAGCTGGCCCAGGGAGAGGCGGGACGGTGCGTGGCGTGGTGCCAGCTCGCACGTGCGTTCGTACGCCTTTGTAGCCTCTTGGTGGCGGCCGAGTCGCTTCAGACATTCGCGTATAGGGAGCCAAACGGCCGCCGTCCCATAGTTGCAAGTGCGCACAAGCATTCGTAGCAGCGGTAGTGCATCGTTCTCGAATTCCGCTTCCATGAAGGCTTCAGCCACATTCAGCAAAAAAATCGCCAGACTTTTCGGGGTCCAGCTCACGCTTCATTTCTCTCACAAGATCTATAACGAAGATGCCGGGCCCCCAAGTGTATTAGACAAACCTACAAGCTTCGTCTTTATGTCAATGCAAAGCTCAGCAGGCACCAGGCATCTCTCAAAGGCGTCGAGAGAGTCTTCAAGTAGTTCTGCGGTTATTGTTTTGTGCCCCTCCGGCAGCGGCAGCAGCTGAACTCCGCAATGATCGTGAAGCACTAGCAGGGCAGCCGAGTGCATTTTCAGCGTCAGTTGCATCTCCAGCAGCGTGTGGATGTCTTCAGCTGTGATGTGCGCGGGAAACTTAGTGGTAGCATCCAGGAGAACTCGCACAGCCGAAGGCAGGTTTTGACGACTGCGGAAGACATCCACAAGGCGTCGCGATCAGCAGCAGGCAATCGTCAGGTTCCTCTATTCGACGTGCGAGGACTGCGCATGAAACCAGCGCTCGATGTTCGTCCCCCCAGCTGCTCGTACAGCGTACACAGTAAGCGCCGCATTTCCAAGTCGTGCGGATCAACCCTAAGAGCCCTAATCAGACACAAAGCCGCTTTACGGACGAGACCCTGCTCCAGGCAAAGCTGCGCCAACCGGCTCCACTCAGGAGGCGTCCTGCGTACCCAAGTAGGCCGCGATCAAGCCGAACTGCAACGATCGATTCGGATCTCGTAGCTCCTCGTAGATCATGGCGAGCGTCTGGAAGGGAAGCGGCGAAGTGGGCGCAAGCCGGACAATCTCGAGGCACATCTTGACAGCGTCCTCGTAACGGCCTCGAGCGAAGCACATGTTCGCCTCACCCATTAGTCCCCGAAGATAACGCGGCAACCCTTTCGCAACGTTTCTCGTTTCCTGGGGCGATCCTCGACGACGTTTTCTTCCAGCGCGCCATCCTCTTCGGATTCTTCATCTTCGGACGCGAGGAACGAATCTACACATTCTACTAATCTGTCAATCGTGGTCTCCGCGGCCGTGTCCATGGAATTAAGCATCTCGCACTGCCCTTCGTCATCGTCCATGTCACTCGCGTCACTGTACTCCGATGTCAGCGGGGTCGTTTCGTCGCTGACCCAGCTTTCCGATGAACTGTCATCGTACAGCAAGTCGCCTTGCTGCAGATAGCTACTTAAGGCTATGTACACATCTCTCTCGTTGTCGCTCATTTCGCCGAGACTGGGCTTGAACGAATCCGTCTTGTCTGACATCACCGCTGCTTATTCATGATCATGATGACACCTGTACAGTGGCGAGCACCCACAACTAAAAAGTGGTGAAGAGCAAAATAGGCGTGATCGTATTTCATCACGCATTAGCAGCAAACACTCTTATTACACCTAAAATCGTCACACAAAGTTTGTCGAATGCACTTACGTCGCCATTTACATTATTCTATTTAGCAGTGTCAAGGTTGGCAACTCGGGCCACTCCGTAACGTTAACTCAAGAGAACAGCCTCTATCAAAATATATTGCGTGCCGCATATGGCCGCGCATTGTACGCCGTAAGTGGCATTCCCTGTTATACAAAAAGGAAGTCTTGTTAGGCGTATGATCCAGCTAACCCGGGAAATAGCAGACGTGGATCGAGCTACCAAAAGCAGAGAGGCTTGCGTCAGCTATCATTCTGTGAAGCTTTACCACAAGGAGCTCGGTTCAACAATAGGCATTGCAAACCTTTACTTCATTTTTTTCAGTTTTACAAACAAACCAACTGATACTTTTTTCCATATATACCGCGGACGTAGTCACTTTTTATTATATAAACATGCTTTGTTCATTATACGTCCAAGTTCAGACTATACACCTAAACTCTGTTAAACTCGGTTATCAATACCTGTTATCTGTTAATGATTAGAGTAGATGCAGAACAGTAATAGAAATAATAACTGAGTTTCAAAGAACTAGATTTCTAGTAGGGATAACCTAACGAAAAAATCTCGTGTCTCTAAGGAATTCACAGACTGCTATGCAGACTTTCCTGTTGTTGTGGCCCAAAGAAGCCCCAAGAGAAAAAAAAATGTAATGCTTAATTCTCTAACTGAAATTTCTAAATGTTTCTTTCCCTATTTCTGGTGAAACATCAACGCAAGGTAAAACCACGATCTCGCTGCGAGCCTCCCACTTCTTCTTCTTCGCCTTCAAGAGTGGAACGCGACAGCGTTATCAGACCTCGTGCACATCGCCTTCTCAATTGCTAGCCTGGTTTCGGTTGTTGGTGCATGCCTGCAACCATGCCGCAAGTAAGCGAACGTCTTTGCGCGTAACATTTGCCTTTTAGAGCATTCCTAGAATCCATACTACAAGTACAGTTATTAAGGGGTCCACTGCCCTAGGATTCTTTCTTTAGAAAATTCAATGAGGGCCCACATGCGTTCGTAAGGCAACAAGCGAACCTAGAGAGCCCTACACTTTGATGATGCGTTTGTTGATGATCATTGAATATGTCGAATACTTTGCAATGAACTGGCCTTTAAGACACCCACTCGTCAAGAAATACAAATGGTTTGACGCATGACGCTGGTCCTGTGCTTCCATATTGCTTGCATTAAGGAGACTCCGTCGACTGTACAGCATTGATATAGCTTTTTTTTTTCGAAGAAGTGCCACGAAATAGCATGGCGCTGTGGTACAACACTTGCAGCTTCCCACGCAGACAGCGCAAGTTCGATCGTCACTCAGAGCTGCATATTTTTTAAACTATTTAGGTTGCATCTTTCTCGGTTTATTGGTCACGGACAAAAATTTTTTTGCTCACAACCAACAACGCTAACGCTGACGCGGGCACCGGATTTCTGCTAACAAATTCTTTAACGCTATCGCGTTAAAAGTAACCGCGATAAGTTTTGCGGTATATATAAAATAATTCATAATCCCACGGACAGCCACTCTTCTCTTTTTTTAACTAATCCCCTTAGGACCACACTGGCTAGTGTAGTTTTATATTACCCTTCGTTGACAAATAAAGCATGGCACGCTGATCCAATCCAAGTGATCCTGGTGAAAGCCGACTAGAAAACAGTCATTTTCATGTTCAGTTAATTGCACATAATTTCACTGACCGACTGACTGATCCTGGCAAGTGTCGGAGCGCAATGTTGACGCAATGGGGTTGGAGAGACCATGCCCCAGAAATTTCAGTGTCGATGCGACATCGTTTGCTGTGAGCGAAAAAAACATCATTGTCCGTGACAGAAAAATCTCCATTAACGCAAATAATAAGGAACGGCGCATTCTAGGGGCAATCGAAACCCAGATCATCGGTGTGGCAACTAGGTGTTTCCACTACAGAGCCACGCCAACTAATGGAAGTGCACTGAAGATTAGGCTCCACAAACAAACACGTCTTGTGAACACGCTTCAAAGCACGGGATGTAATATCACGGTTGACTGAACAGTGGTACAAGCGTATCACTGTCATCGGGCGTCAGATCGCGTGAATCGTGTAATGAATTGGTGGTTTAAGCCGGCCACCAATGATGCACAGACATAACATTACTGCGCATGTTATGTTAGGCCAATTTTACGATTTAGCGCTAGGAATCGTCCAAGCATTTGACCTAACACACAAGAGCGGTCACTTGATTACACTCCAATGGATTCCTGGACACTGCGGCCTGGTTGGCAACGAAACAGCCGATAGCGAAGCAAGAGCGGCAGTATACAACGCTCCTATGTACGTCAAAGTACCGTATTCGTGAAGTGACGTCAACACAATGTTGAGATCACTCATGCGCGAATGGCTGCCACTTACTGGTCGCTACCAGATCACCGGAACAAGCGCCTGCGGGAAACAGACCCCGGTGTGACTTTTCGTCTTCCAGATAAAATCAGCCGAAGACATGCTAATATACTGCACCGAATTCGCCTGGGCGTCGCCTTCACTCGCCACTACACCCACCTAATTCGGCCTGTGCGGACAGCCCCAATTGTGAACGCTGCCAAGTGCGCGAAACGATAGCTCACATATTTTGTGACTGTGCATTCTACGTGGTGCAAAGAAAAATGCTAACTGCAACGTTGGCAAGCATCGGACGAACACCATTAGGTGAAAGCCACATATTGTCAGCAATGAACGACCAAACAGTGTCAAAAACTGCTACAAAGGCTGTTCTAGACTTTATAAAAAGCTCTGGACTTGAAACTAGACTGTAGGGTACTATGCTAAGTAGCTGCTGTACATACGCACCACCTCTTGTCCCCATCATCACCCTCCATCCCTCTTTCCTTCCCCTTTCTCTTATCCTTGTGTAGAGTGGCAGGCTAGAGCGCACTAGCTCAGGCCGACCTCTCTGCCTTCTAATAAATTCTCACTCTCTCTCTCTCTCTCTCTATGGGCACGTAGTAAATGCATCGCAACTTCGATAGAGTATCAAGCGTGTAACTGCTGCTAGTTTAAAGCAAGCCGTCCATTACAAAGTGCACTCGCATTGGTGCGTGCATTAGTCTTACACACATGTAGTGTGTGCACTGTTGTCGTAAAAATGCAGCTCAAGAGGGCGGGCAGCCAGGGGATGCACACCAGCCCCATACCCTCCCGCCCCCCCCAAAAAAAAATTTTTTCGCCATGGCATAGAAAGCGAAATAGTACCATTTCAAGGAGGTATCCTCCCCCCCCCCCTCAAGTCACGGAAGTATCCTTCCCCGGCAAAAAATTCAGTATACACCCCTGAGCGAAAACCTTTGCATTTTATACATGCTGTATATACTGCATCCTGACAAAAAAAAACGCTTTTTAAGAGGGCGGAAACTTTTACATTTAGCCTACATCACTAACACCTCACTCTTGCAATGTACTAGAACCTATTTTAAACACATCTATTTTCTGGATTCTAACAGCATCCTCTCCAGTACACAACATGGTTTCCTGCGTGCATTCAGTAGCCAGGACTCAGCTGGCAGAATTCACACATGACATATCTTTAGCTCTTGACTTAGTCCTTCAAGCGGATGCATTATTCATTAAAGTTTCTAAAGCATTGGACCCTCACATTTATTCAAAACTACTATATAAGCTCAATCTTTTGCTAAATATTCCGCTGCTTGTTTATTGGATCAGTAGATTTTCTTTCAAATCGTCAACGATTCGTATCTTTGAACACTTTGCATTCGTCCGATCAAAATACACGTATCTTTCGCAGTGCCCCAGAGAGCCGTGCCAGGGCCCTTACTTTCCCGATTGTATACGTTACCGAGGTACAAGCGTATTTTCATCTAAAATTCATCTTTACGCTCATGATTGTGTTTTGTATTTCGAAACTATTTCACATGAACATGATCATACAGTCAGTACTTCATTCTTCGGTTTCTGAAAACGGGGTGAAAATTGAAATATCAATATTAATTTTCAAGACAGTTGCCATGTCTCATGGTAGGCAGAAAACCCCCTATATGTTTTATTATTCGTTCAACAATTATGTACTAGAGCGGGTACCACAATATGAATACTTCTGCCTTCTTGTTCTCCGCGACCTTATCATGCACTGTTCACATCAACATAACATGCAACAACACTGAAAAACTCGGACATCTTAACTATTCATCACGTTTAGCCCCAAAGGAAACATAACTGCTAACAAACAAAACATTTGAACAGACTAATCCTTGAGTAAGACGCCATTGTATGGTTCCCCTACAAAATTGGTGGTGATATAAAACGCAACGAATTCCATCCAGAAAAAAATTCACAGGATATCCATGGAGTGAATGATGGGTGTGGTGAAGCGTGAATCCGTCCGTGCGTGCATGTATGCTTGCGTGCGTGCATCCGTCTGTCCGTCCATGCTTTCCGTTCATCCGTGCGTGCGTGCGTCCGTGGTTCGTCTATCCATGCGTCCATGCGTCCATCTATCTCTTCGAGCGTTCATCGATCTATCCATCCGTCCGTACATATGGCTGTCCACTCGTCAACTATACGAAAGCGTCAACTATAAGAAAACCGCTAACGTCATCTAGTGATATTATTTCCAAGGAGGTACACACAATGCCATCTAGTGAGCAATTCATAAACTAGAGGTGCCTACATACTACAACTACGAATGAAGAGGAAACGACCCACCGCCTAAAAACCTTCGTCTCTAAAAGCCTTTCGTTTCATTTACAGACGCTATGACTGTAGTTTCTTGCCGTCATAACATTTGACGCACCTAGCTTCAACTTCACTCTCTGAACAAAGCCACATCTATTCTCAGGAAATTTTTTCATGCTTTCTTCAATTCACCGCAGTATTCATCACACAACTACATAACACCTAGCAAGACAATATCCACCAGCAACCGCCATGCACCCAACAGTACCCACGTTTGTATTTTTTATTGAATACGAAGAATTAATTTGCGAACTGCAAGCCACTTTGGCGTCTATCGGCGTACATATTTATCTACCTATCTAGCCACTTACGTCTGGATGCTCTCGTGATCCCACCCTTACATGGCGTGGACCAACGCTATTATGGGAGGGTAAGAAAGTTTGACAAATATGACGTGCTTGTCAAGATATTATTATTGTCACAATCCCGTCGCATACGTCGTCAAACACTTCCGGTATGTACCACTGGTACGCGGGTATGTGCCACAGGTTATTGGCACTTAGTGTCTACCCAGGAACGACGAGAATACACATGGACAATTTCGACGCGTGGGCGTTAAGCAAAACCTGACATCGGCCGCACTGACCACACGAATGAGAATAATAAATGTCAGGGTCTCAGCTGGAATAAAATTCAAGTATTCTGCGCGGCAATCAAGCATTTTACTACAAAGCCACGCCAGGTCTCGAAACTACTTTTCAACTTTTCAAATAGACCCTAATGTTCGTGAAACGAATTAGTGCTGGTAATTCAGTTTTATAAAAATTACATAATATGGGTAATCTTTGATACAACCGTGGCGTCAGGCTAACACCAATTGTAGTTGGGTGTCATGCGCTGAAGCTGATTTATGTAGCAGCATTGAGGACTACCATCCTCAAGAGCACCAGCGCTTCATATCAGCTCATCGCTTTTGGTGTTTATAATACTCATGTTCCTGCTGGCATCGTTGCACAAGTACATAAAGTTGGTTATATAAACACCTACAACAATTCAGCATATGGCTGTGTGTGCAACATTTCCGCTTGTATTCAGCGTCATTTCAAGACGTGTTGCTATATAAAAAAATTCGGCCGATCCCACATACCTGGGAATCAACTTTATGCGAAGCATGCGGAGGGAAGGTGCCTGTGTTGCAGTTTTTTTTTATTGAGCGACACGTCAGGGAATGACAATAAATATATGTACAAATGTTGCTCGCAAAGACATATGTTGACGAGTTGCAGATGTTTAGATAACCAGCTGTTTGCACTTGCGCAATTATGCCAACTAGAACATCTGTATTAGCCGCACCAAAAGCTTATATGAAGCACTGATGCTCGAAAGGATGCTGGCCCTGGACACTGCTACAAAATCAACTTCAGCGCGTGGCCACTAATCCCAATTGACGTTAACCGAACGTTACTGCTGCATCAAAGAAGTACATATGTAATGTTTATAAAATTGGGTAAGCAGCACTGCGACCACTATTGACGTATCACACACATTAGCGTCTATTTGAAAAATAGTTTCGAGACCTGGCGTAGCTCTGTGGTGAAATGCTTCATTGCAACGCAGAATGCTTGTGTTCGATTCCAGCTGGGACCCCGACATTTATTCCTTGCATTCATCGGGTCGACGCCACCGATGTCGGGTATTTCCTAACGCTCGCGCACAAAATTGCCCACGTGTGTTATCCTCGTTCCTGGGTAGATAATAATGGTCGTTCACCTGTAGCACATACTCGCATGCAGGCGGCACATTATATACATGTATGTATATATACACGTATATACATACACGTATAGACATACAAGTATACACACACAGACAGATATATATATATGTATATATATATATATATATATGTATATATATATATATATATATATATATACTCAAAATTTCTGGAGCCCTCCACTACGGCGTCCTTCATAATCAAATGGTGGTTTTGGCACGGTAAACCCCGCAAATCAATATATATATATATATATATATATATATATATATATATATATATATATATATATATATATATATATATAGAAAGATAGATAGATAGATATAGAGATATATATATAGAAAGATAGATAGATAGATAGATAGATAGATAGATAGATACGCACGCCGATCAAAGTTTGCTGAGAAATGCTTCGTATTTAAAAAGTCACAGCTTTGCCGCAAAGGCGCAGCAATGAACGCGATAACAACAAATTGGAAGGTCACGCGCAGAATAGAATGCAGATCGAAACGTGCCCCGCGTTTCTAACGAACAAATGACGCACAAAACGTACTCACAGATACAGATGAACGTGGATAAGCGTCTCAGTTGTTACTTCGCGGTGTCTGAAAAGCGCGCCCTTTTCGCAAACGCAGGCTGTCCAGCAATTGCATTGACCATTGTCCGCCCCGTAACTACAACAGAATCATTCCATTGCAAGTCGAACGCCAGTCAAGACGTATGATCCTCCCCACCGGGAGATGAGGACGCGCGAGAGATCGTCCACTTCGCTCCTTGACCTTGATATACTTGACCTATCTTCTTCTAGTTCTTTGAATTACTCCAGTGTTTATCAGAGTTTTGGTTATGAATGTTTAATCTCCCTTCCCACACGCTGCATGAATGGCGCAAGTACCTTGATTGATCATGCACTTTCTAATTTATCACAAGCGCCGGATGCAGGGGTTCTTAATGTCGACATCATTGACCATTACCCGATTTTTCTGCGCTTCAACTGTATCTCTTCACCAACTAGCATATCTTACACCATGTGTGTTCTAGACAAAGATTCGTTCATTGATGACATCATGAACACTGATTGGTCGCCAGCAATACCATTTCATGATCCACAAAATGCATTTTCAGAGTTTTCATTCATATTATTCTCACACAATCAGCGTCATACTCAGGTTCGTAAATGTAAAAAAAACATACGCCAGTCCTCAAAACCCTTGGGTTACTGTAACATTACTGAAGGAGCTGAGAGCCAAAGAGAACTTTTATAGAAAAACAAAACGGAAGCCTTTTAATTTAAAGTTACTCGCGCGTTACAAAAAATTCTGCAAAGGCCTTACATTGCGCCTGAAAAATGCAAAAAAAAGATTTATTATGAACGAAAAGTTGAAGATGCTGCTTCAAATGGTAAAAAAAAACTGAGAAATTGTCAACTCATTCCTGAACAGCAATGAAAGGCATTCTAGCATCACTACTATTCAGTATGAAAACGTTACGTATGATACCCCCTTAGAAATCGCGGAGGCCTTCATTAACTACTTTTTTAACTCTGATGTCATCCCCAAAGCTGACTATCATCTTCCCCTTTCTCGTATGTCACAATCGTTCTTCCTATTTCCTACCACATCTTATAAAGTACACGATGTCATTCGCCACCTGAACACAAGTGCTGGTCCTTATGGTATTCACCCAACCCACGTAAAAATGATTGCTCATGTTGTTTCTGATATTTTGGCATCCATCATCAACCTAGCTTTCAAAACTGGCATCTTCCCTCTAGAATTGAAAAGCAGCAGAGTCGTCCCCGTTTTTAAGGAAAGGTGACCGTACACTGATATTCAACTATCGACCCATTTGCATTATACTAATTCTCAGTAAAATATTCGAAAAACTACTCGAAATTCGTCTGACGAAATACCTCAATAAGTTTGAGATTTTATTTCTTTTCCAATTTGGTTTTCGCGAAGCATATTCCACTGACCTCGCTTTGTTATCTTTAACTGAAAAGTTGAAGAAAGCAATCGATGGAGGCTACTACGCAGGTTCCGTTTTTGTAGATTTCACCAAAGCATTCGACACTATCAACCACCACTTTCTTTTTATGAAACTTGAAGCAATAGGCGTTACTGGTCCTGCACTATCATTAATAAAAAACAACCTTCTCAATAGAAGCCAAGTTGTGAGTCTGTCAGGTCATATTTTCATACCTAAGGTAACAAATATAGGAATACCTCAAGGTTCTATTCTCGGCCCACTTCTTTTCATTATTTACATAAATGATTTACCATCTTGCCTTGCCAGCTCAGAATGCTTATTGTATGCAGACGACACAACAATTGTGAACACTGATAAATGCCTCTAATCTCTGACACAGAAACTCAATCATGACCTTTCAGGCTTGTCTGCGTGGTGTATCCATAATAAATTACAAATAAATCCCACTAAAACGAAATTCGTTGTTTTCCATTCTCGCCAACCTGAACATATTTTAATCCCGCCAATAATCCAAAAGTAATTCGCAATTGAAGCAGACGATGAGGCGACGTTCTTGGAAAGTAGACCGGACCGTTATTTGAAATTTCATTCGCATGTTGCATACCTGCGGGAAAAAATGGCTTACGGCATACGTGTTTTAACTAAATTCCGTCATATATTTTCCAAACTCGCATTACTTTCATTGTACTACGCTTTTATTCAATCTCATATTAATTACTGTATCACATGTTGGGGTAATACCTACAGCAGTCATCTCGTCTCCCTTCAAACTATGCGAAGTCACTCTATTAGAATTCTTACCCACAGTCATTATCGCACTGACGCTAAAGCACTCCTGCATGCCAACAACATCCTAACAGTCGAGAACACTTTCAAATATAATCTAGGCATACTAGTTTTCAAGCAAATAAAAAATCAACTTCTTTTTTGTGTAATCCCTTCATCTAGTCTAGAGAATACAAACTTGACAAGGTTTGCACAAAATCACAATTTTATCTTACCTATAGTTCATACTAAGTATGGCAAACAAACAGCCCACTTCACTCCATCTCTGGAATACTATACCTTCAGGAATAAAAGCCTCGGAATCAATCGGCATATTCAAAAAGATATGAAGACTTTCCTCTCATCTATTCCATTATCTGGAGGAGCTTTGGCGACTTCTTTTACTCCCGCTCCCTTTCATGCTTTCTCACAACCTAACGTTAACAAAGCATCGCATCATCATCCTATATTGCTGATATCAGATGTCACTGTTTAGCTTTCTTTTCTCGTAGTTTATTTTTACTATCTTTGGTCATGGTAATTATGTGAAAACTACTTAGGAGAGTTGAATTACGTCTATTTTTATGTTGTCTCATTTCAGTTTTTATTGCTCCTTTCTGCTAATGTTTTTCTTAAGTAGAACTCCTTTTTCGTTTTTACCTCCGATGTATTTCATTACCTGTTTTCTGTACCACTGTTTGCTCCATCAATTAATTTTTTCTATATCCACTTCTGTAGGAGGTCCCGATTCAGTCTCTGACTATGGGACCTCCTTCTGTATACACAATTTTTTGTGTATACCGGCCTATAGCACTAGCAAGCTGCGTTGGCAAGGTCATGGAGAGGATGCTGCTTACACGCATGGAATGGTACCTGGAACATTATAACATCTATCCTGATGCTATGGGTGGTTTTCGACGAGGTCGGTCCTCAGTTGATAGCGTTGTTGACTTAGTGACCTCTGTTCAGCATCAGAAAGCTCAGAAGCAGCTGTCGGTAGCTCTGTTCTTAGACGTGAAGGGTGCCTATGACAACGTGACCCACGAGGCTGTTCTCAATGCACTTGAAGCAGCTGAACTTGGAGGTCGTGTCTTTCGATGGGTAAGAAGCTACCTCACAAAGAGATCCATGTTCGTTTTAACTGAAGATGGGTCTACGAATAAGTATTTCACAAGTCGTGGGGTGCCACAAGGGGGTGTTTTGAGTCCAACACTTTTCAACCTGGTTCTCGTGGGGCTCACCAAAATGCTGCCACAGACAGCTTATATATCTCTCTACGCTGACGATATCTGCATTTGGGCGTCCGGCGTGACACGGCCTCAAGTGCGCGCAAGAATACAGAAAGCGGCAACAATGACATCGACATACCTTCGCCAGCAAGGTTTGACTATCGCCACAGAAAAATGTGCAGCGGTGGCGTTTACACGCAAACCGATCTCTTTCTACTCATTGTGCATCGATGGCAGATCAATCCCATATAAGAGCACTCAGTGATTCTTAGGCGTCATCGTAGATCATGACCTAACCTGGAGCCCGCATGTCACATACCTGAAGAAAAAGCTCATTGGCATTGAAGATGTATTCAAGTGGGCACGGCGAGACCGGAGGCACCATGTCACTCATGAACTGTTTCCTGTTTGCAACACAGGTTATGCTGGCTGCGGCCGCCGCCGTTGGATCATGCCCGGCAAGCAAGTGTCGAAGCTACTACATGGATGATGCCAAATCTGATCCCGTCCTCTGGCCCTGTATTTCGTCATCGTCTGACTGGCAGCCGATTCTTGGCTTCACTGCGCAAGTGGTGTCATCACGTGAGCAGACGCATGGCACGACGTCACTCAACCCGGCTTTAAAAGACTTGCCCCAACGTTTCTTCACCAGTGGGCACGGCGAGACCGGAGGCACCAGGTCACTCATGAACCGTTTCCTGTTTGCAACACAGGTTATGCTGGCTGCGGCCGCCGCCGTTGGATCATGCCCGGCAAGCAAGTGTCGAAGCTACTACATGGATGATGCCAAATCTGATCCCGTCCTCTGGCCCTTTATTTCGTCATCGTCTGACTGGCAGCCGATTCTTGGCTTCACTGCGCAAGTGGTGTCATCTCGTGAGCAGACGCATGGCACGACGTCACTCAACCCGGCTTTAAAAGACTTGCCCCAACGTTTCTTCACCAGTGGGCACGGCGAGACCGGAGGCACCATGTCACTCATGAACCGTTTCCTGTTTGCAACACAGGTTAGTTACTCATCATTTAAAAGTGATGACCTGATTTTGTTAGTGGTGCCGTGCCCACGGACATGCTTGTTGATAGCGTACGACTGTATTCGTGTCTGTGAACTGCTTGTTTGTGGTGACATTGAACTTAACCCCGGTCCGTCTGTCGATGAAATGTTCGCGTCACTTCAATCTGGCCAGGCCACAATCTTGTCTGAACTAGCCGACATTCGAGAACGTCTTTTAACAACAGAAAAAACCGTGTCATCCCTAAATGCAAAATGGGTAGAAGTTAATGAACGGTTAATAGAAATTCGTGAAAAAACTTCAGAAATTGAATCACTTCAGACTGAAGTTCAAAGCTTAAAAGAAGTAATTCAACAACAAAACACTAAGCTGGCGGATCTTGAGGATCGCAGTCGGCGTTGCAACATCATTATTCATGGAATTAGTGAACAGGAAGGCGAAAATGAAAAATCGCTGCGACGTGAAGTGGTCGACGAGCTCTTCTCACAGAAGCTAAGGGAAACCGTCCGTTCTGTTGCCAGAATCCACCGTCTTGGGCAAAAATCTGGTAAAAGGCCTGTAATCGTTTACTTCCAGGACTTCCTAGAAAAAGAAGCAGTCATGCGGAAAGCTAAAATGCTCAAAGGCACTAAAATTTATTTGCAGAATGACTACAGTCAATACACCCTGCGTAAAAGGCGCCTTCTCTGGCAAACCGCCCAGGATGAAAAATCTCGAGGAAAACGTGTTTTCCTTGCTAACGAGAAGCTAAGCATTGATGGTAGCCTTTACGTATGGGACGAGACTAGAAACCAGCGTGTCCTTTTCCGAGAAGCTCGTAGGCCACGCGATAATCAATGACCTCACACGCACACTCGTTCAAAGGAACTTAGACTGCTTAGTTTCAATGCTCGAAGTTTAGCGAATAAGACTGAACAGCTTGAACAACTTATTTTCAGATATGATCCGCATATAACGATGGTGTCTGAAACATGGTTACATAGTGATATCAGTGATGTGGATGTAATTCCTCCGTCGTATCAGATCTTTCGACGCGATCGCACAAGTAGGGGTGGAGGCGTGGCGATAATATTGAAAAACAGTTTTGCCGCCAGCGCACTTGCGCAAATAGATGACCACGAAAGCCTTTTTCTAAAAGTAAACTGCTGGGGCCACGTGTTTCTTCTATGTGCTGTCTATCGGCCCCCGTCTTCTCCTCCCGAATTCTTATCACTGCTACGCGATCACATGTCGTCGTTAAAGTGTCCTCGTATTTTAATGGCTGGGGATTTCAACTTGCCCTCCATTAAGTGGTCGCAAAAGCTGACTGCCAATGTAATTGATAGCCCTCTGTATGACATTATGCTTTCTTGCGACTTGCAACAAGTGGTACTTGAAAACACGCGCGTAATTGGTAATCATGGTTCGATATTTAGATCTTGTATTTCTTAACAGAAATATTCCGTCGTACGACGTAGCCATTGAAGAGGGTATATCAGACCACAAGCTAGTACTGGTGACTTGTAAACTTGCTGATAGTGCGCAACACCCCAAAACAGTTACAAAAACCGTAAAAGATATGGCGAAGGCTGATGATCAGTCTATTCTTGATGTATTATGGCAGCTTGTAGACCAGGAACCCCGCAGTGATGTCATTTCTTTGTGGCTATCCTTTAAGCATGCTGTACTGCACTGTTTAGAATCTTTTGTTCCTGACCGCCACGTTAAAACAAGGAGGGCTAATCCCTGGGTAACCAGCGACATTGTACACATTAAGCGAAAACTAAAGCGCGCCAAAAAGAAATCAAACAGAAATCCCGATGGTATTCAACAAATTCAAGCTGAACTTTCTTGCGCACTAACAGCATCCCGAGATAAATATTTTTCATCGACCTTACCGAGTTTCTTAAAGAATAACCCCGAAAAGTTTTGGCGATACTTGGGAAATAAGGCTCCAACTTTAGAAAAATTAAGGGAGAATGACTTAGTAGTTACTGACTTAACAGAAATTTCCAACATTATGAATGATTATTTTCATTCTGTGTTTTCTTCAAAAGATACTACAACTCTCGAACTTGTTCCATCCTTGCCTGATTCGGATTTTATCAGCTTTGAGGGTGTGTTGTCACTGTTACTTGGCGTAAAAGAAAAATCCTCTGGTGGCCCTGACGGCATACCGAATTATTTCTTGCGTCGATACGCTGAACCAATATCGCATATTTTAACCACTGTTTTCTCTGAATCACTCAAAACGGCAACGTTACCAGATGACTGGCGTCTCGCCAGGGTTGTAGCTGTGCATAAGAAAGGTGATCGCCTGCTGAAGGAAAACTACCGCCCAATTTCCCTAACGTCTACATGCTGCAAGGTACTTGAACACATTATTGCTCACTTTATTACCGATTTTCTTGAAAATAATAACCTGTTGTCTCCAGCCCAGCATGGCTTTCGGAAAAAATTATCAACGTGCACGCAGCTAGTTGTAACAGTTCATGATATCGCACAAATACTTGATTTTTCAGGCCAGGTTGATTTAATTTTTTTAGACTTTAGCAAGGCATTTGACCGCGTTCCCCATGGCAAACTTCTCATAAAGCTCCGAAACCTGAATATTCCATCTTTCATCATAAGTTGGATAGAGGCTTATCTTTCAAACCGCGCTCAGTACGTTGACGTGGGGGGACATATTTCTAACACGTTACCGGTATTCTCAGGTGTCCCACAGGGAAGTGTTTTAGGGCCGATTCTTTTTCTTATATACATAAATGATATAGCTCACATGGTTGAGTCTAACATTAGTATCCGATTGTTCGCTGACGACTGCGTAGTATATAAAAAAGTGACATGCCAACAAGATCAGGTTGATCTAAGTCTTGCATTAACACAAGTTAGTGAGTGGTGTACTCGGTCGTCAATGACATTAAACTCTGACAAAACGGTACTCCTACGTGTGACAAGAAAAAAACAGCCATTCAGGTTTACCTACAACGTCCAAGGAACACCAGTACGTGAAGTAAATGAATATAAATACCTAGGAGTAACCATTACAAACACACTTTCTTGGTCCGCACATATAACAAATGTCTCCGCATCAGCTTCTCGTAAGCTTGGTTTTCTGAGGCACAAACTGAAAAAAGCCCCTCCGAAATTAAAAATGCTCGCGTACAAAGCGTATATTCTGCCTAAACTTGAATATGCATCAGTGGTTTGGGACCCTTTCTACAAAAAAGACATTCAAAAACTTGAAATGGTTCAAAGACGCGCTGTACGTTTTATTTTTTCTAAGTTTAAATCATCTGATTCTCCGACAAAATTAATGAAAGACAACGATATTCCTGTGCTTGAAGATCGCCGCAGAATCGCACGCCTGAAATTCTTGCATTCCATTTATAATGGTAAGCTGAATATCCCTGCCCATAAATACATACAACCATTCTCTCCTCGCGCATCTAGGCATCGTCATATGCATAACCTGCTCCCATACACCACGCGGACTAACACCTTTAAAAATTCTTTCTTTCCCCGAACAATTATTCAGTGGAATAGCTTACCACCTGATGTCATTTCATCTGATGACTTCGAGAAAGCGTTGCTCGGAGCATCTCAACCGTGACATAAGCGCACCTTCTCTGTACCGCTAGTGCTTAATATAATGTTTATACTCTGTATTCATGCAATATCACTTTTTTCGGATTGTTGGTGCTCAGTATTTGTAATAGTTGACGCGTTTCCATGTGTATAAATTTGTCTGTACGTATGTGTATATTCTTTTTCTTGTGCTTTAAGACATCACTCCTTTTTTGCCATTATTTATTTTTATATGGTCTGTTATATTTTTTCCTAAATTCATTGTATCATCCATTTTGTATTCTTGCAAATTTGATTATTCCTTTAATTTTTTTTCTCGATGTTTGCATATTTGTTTATTGTAATGTTCCCCACCTGCTTGGTCTTCAGTGACCGCAGTAATTTCTAAATAAAAAATAAAATAAAGTTCGTCGCCGGAAAATCATGGGGCCCATCCGTGCACTCCATGTTGCAGCTTTACACAGCCCTCTTTCTCGGAACTCTCCGGTACAGCCTTCCTGTCCTGTCTAACACGTGCCAGACTAACGTCCGTGCACTGCAAAGCGTACAAGCCCAAGCACTTCGGACATGCCTTGGCCTTCCAAGATGCTCATCGACAGTGTCAACTATTGTTATTGCACAAGAACAACCGGTCACAACGCACATCATTGTCGAGACGCTGAGAGCGCACATTCGGCATTTATCACGGCTACCGTCACATCATTTAGCGTGTTTGACAGCTCGGAGGCCCCATTCTTCGTACTGCGGTATCGTGACAAAATATCAGGACATACTACCGCCTGGCTTCAAACTTGCGATGCATCCAGCAACTGCGCCATGGAGTCTTCGTCAACCTGAAGTGCGCTTATCAGTTCCTGGAATCTTTAAGAAGGCACGGATGTCAACGCTAGCCCTGAAGCAATTGACTTTACGTCTGTTGGACGAAAGGTACTTCGACCGCATACATGTTTACACCGATGGCTCCACTAATTCCAACAGCTCCACAAGAGCAGTGGTTGTTCCATCTGAAATTGTGTTGCTTCAGTACAAGTTTTCTCACACCACGACGTCGACAGCAGCAGAGCTCGCAGCACTTCAAGGTGCAGTAAAGTGCCCCGCCGCGGTGGTCTAGTGGCTAAGATACTCGGCTGCTGACCCGCAGGGCGCGGGTTCGAATCCCGGCTGCGGCGGCTGCATTTCCGATGGAGGCGGAAATGTTGTAGGCCCGTGTGCTCAGATTTGGGTGCACGTTAAAGAACCCCAGGTGGTCGAAATTTCCGGAGCCCTCCACTACGGCGTCTCTCATAATCATATGGTGGTTTTGGGACGTTAAACCCCACAAATCAAGGTGCAGTAAAGTACATTCTTCGCCCACAACCTAACCAATGGGCCATCATTTGCGACTCCAGGTCAGCCTTACAGTCACTACGGTTTGTTACGCAGCACGTGCTACATGAACAATCAGTATATCAGATAAGGCACGACTACCACGAAGCGCTCACGCAAGGTCACGATATTGTATTTCAGTGGTGGCCGAGTCATTGCGGAATCGTCGGCATTGACCGCGCGGATGAAGGTGCTCGATCGGCTCATGACCAAGACCAGCGCACGCCCATACCACTCTTGATAACGGACGCTGCAAGGCTACTACAATCACTTGCTCGCCGTATATCTCTCCTACAATAGAATACGCAGGGTTTCTCCAACTTGCACCTGTATTCGATCGACCCAAACTTGCAACTTCGTTTGCCATCCGGGTTCCCACGCTGCGCTGAAACTTTACTGTGTCGCATGAGGTTGGGCGTGGCATTTACGAATTCGTACTCTCGTCTCCTTGGAATGGTGAGCACTTCGGCATGCAACATCTGCGCCTGCGAGGAAACGCTTGAACACATTCTATGTCATTTCCCAGCATACCAGACCGAACGACGTATTATGGAAGCCAAGCTCTGTCAGCTGGATTCACGGCCGCTTACAGAAGAGAAGATCCTGGGACCTTGGCCGACGGCTTCCCATACGCGCAAAGCCACGAAGGCCCTTTTGTGCTTTTTAAGGACCACCAAACTTCATGACCGCCATAATGTGAAAGAACTGTGCGAGGCCGTGCTGTGTAGTCTCGAGCTGACTATTTATGCTTCTCTTTCTTACTCCTCTTCTTTTCTCTTTCCGTTCTATTATTCCCCTTTTCTCCCACCCCAAGTGTAAGGTAGCCAACCGAGCCAAGCTTGGTTAACCTCCCTGCCTTTCCTCTCTATTTATCTCTCTCTTTTTTGTAAATGATTCAATGACAAAATAACACCATTTCTGATTTCTAATTTCCTCTCCACGTGCGAAAGCACGCGTGAGAGATCAGAGCCACCGCGCGCTCATTGCACCATCTACCTGATAATGCTGAAAGTACGATAGCTCCCCCAACCTCCGAGATGCCCGCCAACAGCGGTAAGTGGTAGATATGAATAGGTTGCCGTTTGAACATTTAAAGGGCCACTCACCAGGTTTGACAATTTTGACCAGACAAGCGCAATGCGTAGCCGAGGCGATCATGATCATGTCTGCCAAAATTTGCAACGCTACGCGACGCGGAAACGAGTCAAATTTCAAGACGAAAGCTGCTCCCCCTTCCCTCTGCCGGCGCACGCGTAGAGAATGAGGGCATGACGTGGACGTAGGAATGACCCTACGTGCACGGCAATGCGGTGACGTTGGTCCTCTACGTAGACGACTCTGCTTTGACGTTGTCAACAGTATACCACGCGACATGGCAAAAATTATTTAATACAACATGCATAGTTTATGTATTTGTTTCTTTAGGAGACGAGTAAAACTTGACATAAGTAATGAGACGCAATTAAAAAATGTGCGCGTTTTTCTTACATTTTTTCCCGTAAAATGCTACGAGATCCGGGGCTAATGTGCCAGCGTTTCGCATGCGTTCGGGTCCCCGTGGTAAGCGCATTGAGCAGATGACCACCGTGGAACGCTCCTACGCGTTCGCGCACTCATCGTGCTTATCTACTCTACCGCGTCTGAGCCAGCGTTTCCAAACAATCCCGCAGAACACACAGAGGACCACTAAATAACGCTGGTCAACAAAGCAACGCCGCTCGCGTGCACGAGGGCTGGGCTTGTTCGGGCACGTCATGCACACGTCACCTCTTGGTCGGATGCCGAAGAGGGTGGGGAAGCGATTTGGCTTGCGAAGGCTGCGCGAAGGAGCGGCAAGGGTTTCGAGCTCGCCTCCTCTAATCCTCGTTTCGTGCCACGTCAAAAAACCTGTTTTCTCCGCTCGTAATGAGCCTATTCGAAAAATGTTTGTGGCAAAACGTTCCTCATCGGACACCCAACAACTTCCGCTGTCTAACTAAAATTCGGTATGGGGCCTGGTGAGTGGCCATTTAAGGAAGTACCCCTCGGTAGCTCAGAGGCCAACGCCTCGCATTCATGACGCGGAGGTCCCACGTTCGATTCCACGCGCCGGAGTCTTTTTTCTGGACTTTTAGGGGCGAAGCTATTTATGGCGTGGCTTGTGCGTCCCTCGTAGTACGTAACCACCAGTGGCACATTCCCGAAATAGGTATAACATTTGACCTCCGAGGTGGTGCCGGTGAGAGATTTCTTCTGTGCGTTGTTTAACAATAAAATATAGTGCTCAATGTACATGTCAATGGCTGCTAATAGGGAATGAGAGACAGGAGCATTCGGTTTTTACACAACGCGCACGCTGCGATCCCCATAAGTAGCCAATGGCATGTACATTGAGCATTATCGGACAAGAAAGGGTTGCTACATTATACTCGCTAGGTGTAACCTCCTTACTTTTAGAAAGGTTTAGCGAGCGTTGGGCCGCAGGGCCACGAATACAATGAGAGAGAGAGAATTAACTTTAATAAAGGTCCTGAAGGGGACTGGGCACCCCTTACGGGGGCCAGCCCGGTGGCTCCGCCCATGTGGGGACTGGGAGTCGGAGCTCGCCAGCCACCTTTTTGGCCTTCTGGATGGCCTGGTGTTGAAGGGCCCTGTCGGGGCTCCTGAGGTTGTTGAACCAGTCGTCCTCGGTGGCAGGGGACCCGAAGCTAGCGTTTAGCACAGGACACTTCCACAGCATGTGATTTAAATCGCACCTTGAATTTTGGCCTTTGGGGCATTCTGGCCTTATATCTGGTAGGTATTTGCTGCAGATATAGGGGCTGGGGTAACTGTGCGTTTGCAGCAGTCGAAGCGTTAATTGTTGTGCTTTATTTAGTGCTGAGTGAGGTGAGGGGAATTCCTTTCTAAATAACTTATAGTGCGAGCAAATTTCATGATATGATAGGAGTGGCTCCCGGTGCGTGTTGGTGTCCCTGGCCAGTGAGCCGGACCGCGACCCCCCACGGCACGTAAGATCACGCGCGAGGTTATGGGCCAGCTCATTACCGTTGGGGACCCCTGGTTGAACTTTGATCCCTTCATGACCAGGAAACCAGTGGATATGCTTGTCTACAGTTATCTGAACAGATGCTAGAACTCTTAATGCCGCCTGGCAAAGTGTACCGCGGCCGTATGCCAGTGCAGCGGGTTTAGAGTCGGTAAATATTGTGTCAATGAACTAGTATATACCATGAATAAATTCGAGGTGGTTAAAGGAGGGAAGCAGATACGAAGCGCAAGCCGTAAGAAATTAGAAGCTGAATCCTCCTGTCTCTCATTTCACATTAGCAGCCACTGGCATGTACATTGAGCACTATCTGACAGGAAAAGGTTGCTATGTTATACTCGCTGGGCGTAACCTCTTTGGGTTTAGAAAGGTTTAGCGAGCATTGGGCCGCAGTGCCATGAATACAGTGACCTAGTATATACCATGAACTCAAGGTGGTTGAAGGTGGGAAGTAGACCCGAAGCGCAAGCCGTAAGAAAGTGTGCGTGTGCCACCTCTCGTTTGGACCTTGGAATGTCCGCTGAATGGGGGTGCTTCTATATGGGGAATATATGATAAAAAGATACGAGATGGTGGGATTTGGAGTGCTGAATAGATGGACGAACGGACACACAGACAGATGCATGGATGGACGCATGAAAGGACGCAAAGGCGCATGCATGAACGAACGCAGGGACGGGCGCACAAACAGACGCATGGACGGTCACACAGACGAACGCATGGATGGACGAATGCTTCGCCCCACTCTCCATCATTCACTCCGTGGATATGCTGCCATTTTGTTCTTGCGTTTTCATATATATTGCCACCTACTTCTAGTGGTGGGTCGTATGCCAAGGTGAAGGCACACACCACAGAGAAGAAAAAAGTGCGCGTGGACCCCCGCTCTCGCAAACAAGCCCAACCGATGCGCTTGGTTAGGCCGCGTGTACACTGAGCATTCCGGCCGCCGAAAGTGCTCCGAATCCCATTCGGCGGCGGCGAGATCCGCCGAAAGTATGGTGGCTAGCCACCATACCGAAAAGTCTCTCCGCGCCGATCGCTCTCGGACCGATTTTTGTGGCGTCTGCCGGCGAATTGGTCACCGCGGACCAATAGGAGTGCTAGTCAAGGAATTTCAAAAAATGGCGGCCAAGCCCTACTCACTTGTTATGCCGCAGTGCACGTAACTGAATGTTGAAACCAACGGGAGTTTAACCTCCTCTGTGCCTACTTCGCCTCCGTATTTCGTGAAATGAGGTGACCGAGCTTGCTGTTGGCGTGACCGAGCTTGTTGCGGTCTAGCAGAGCAAAACGAACCCACCAACGCTGCTGGCGTCGGTGGTTTTTCTGCTCTTCGTGCATTACAAGACAACCACTTGCCAGCAAAGTAAGCAGTACTGTCCTTTCTTGCTTCTTGCGTACAAGAATCGTCGAAGTATACACCACCGGATAGCGTAGTAGCGTTTGCGAGCCACCGCAACAACCGGGTGACCGCATCCATCCCGCGTTCACCCCGTAGTAGATGGCATATTCGGCGGCGCGGGGCGCGTCCAGTGCGAACGACGCTGCGTTTCGGCGGCAGGGGAAATTTTGGTCAGTGTAGAAAGCGGATGTTTCAGTGTGAACTAGGCATTAGAGCCCTGTTGCTCAGACGTCAATAAACCTTGTCGACCCCCCCTGGAGCGACGTGACAATTGGTGGAGGTGCGGGGTAGCCCCTCACAGATGTTTCAGACCCCTCCTGTAAGCAGAACCACAAGCCCAGTGCGAGTCAACACTTCCGTTCGTCTGACAAGCCGCAGGATTAGGGGATTGCCACCCGAAGCTGACCCTGCAGTTCAGACCAGTATGATGAGCATGTCCGTTCAAACCACTTTAACTGGTACGGCAAACCCCCCGGTGACTCGGTAACCCTCGAAAGTCCACTGGTTCCGACACCCTTTCATGGCGCCGAGCTCGAAGACGTCGAGGACTGGTTTTTCGATTTCGAACGCGTGGCTGCTATGAAGGACTGGAACGACGCGGCCAAACTACGGCGTGTTTCCTTCTACTTGGAAGATGAAGCACGTACCTGGTACATGAATCACGAGGAACAGATGACATCGTGGCCCGAATTCCGCCGCCGGCTGTTGGATACTTACAGAAGTGCTGATCGCCACGAACGAGCGGAGCGACCGATCCAGGCCCGCATCCAGATGCCCAATGAAACTGTCCTGACCTATGTGGAAGATATGACGCGCCTGTTCCGACGGGCTCATCCGAGTATGACAGAAGAAAAGAAGTTGCGTCACCTGATGCGGGGAGTTAAGGAGCAGCTTTTCGCTGGCCTTGTACGGAGCCCTCCGAACACGGTCGCCGAGTTTTTGTCGAAGCCGTCACGATGGAAACGATGCTTCAGCATCGATCCACCCTGTATGAGCGGCAAGTGAACACGTCTACTGCTCAGGTTCTCACGACTTTTCGGAGCAACACCGAGTGTTTGCGCGACCTTATCCGCTCTATAGTACGCGAGGAGCTGCAAAAGGCCGCCACACCACCACTACATACGGTGAGTTCCATTGCCAAGCATTGTCAAGAACGAGCTGCATCATGCCCTTCGTGACCCTGTGAGTCTGGATAACGCAACACCTGCCCCGGCTGACTACCACCGTGCGACCTATGCGGAAGCCTTGAAGCACCCAGCTTCCTCTTCCCCGCTATTTGTTCAGGCACCTCCTACGGTTTCACTTAATTCTGTCGGCGCAGCCTCTACGGTACCACGAGAACATATGCACGCCCCCACACCTCGTTTACGCTAGCCCTGTGCATCTTGCGGAACAACCAGCACACTACTTTGACGACAGACGTGCTTCGCCTCGGAAATCTGATGTTTGGCGCACTCCTGATCGCCGACCTTTGTGCTTCCACTGCGGTGAAGCGGACCATTTGTACCGCCAGTGTCCATACCGGCGCCTCGGGCTGTGCGGCTTTTCAGTATATTCAGCGCCTCCTCGGTATGGCCAGCGACCCCGTGACATTGAGGACTACCTGGCTCAACAGCGCATGCCACCGCCTTCTGGACGGCAGCCGCGCTTACCGTCGCCGTGGCGCTTTTCAGTTTCGCCACAGCGCCTTGCTGGCGCATGGTCCCCCAGTCCCCGCCGGGAAAACTAACGCAAGTGACCCTTGGAGGTGAAGTCGCTGGCAGTCGACGTGCTGAAGACCTCCGATCGACGCTAACAGTAAAGGGTGTAGATTCGACTGAGCGATATGTGCGGCTTTCTCTGGATATACCGGTGCTTATAGACAGACGGCTATGCAGTAGGTGCTTGATACCGGGGCTAACTATTCGATACTAAGCGGGAAAATAACCAGACTACTAAAGAAGGTAATGATGCCCTGACATGGCTCCGTGATTCGAACGGCTGGTGGCCACACCGTCTCTCCGCTTAGAACCTGCACGAGTAGAGTTCGGGTCTGCGGTTATACTTTTGTAGCAAGTTTCCTTGTGCTCCGTGAATGTTCATGCGACGTTATTCTTGGCGTTGACTTCCTGCAGTAGTATGGAGCTGTCATTGACCTTCAAGAGAATCGCATCACCTTCTCAGCCGACCGAGCAATCGACAAGCAGGACGACCAACAACTTGCCGACGTTCTTCGTGTTTCTACTGAAAGTATAACGCTTCCTCTAAGAGCCAGTGTTATTGTCGACGTCACATGCTGTGGATTGCGAAATGGTGAAGCAATTGCAGAAAGTAATTTTGAACACCTGCTGATTCAAGGTGTTTGTGTGGCTAGGAGTATCATACAGCTACGTCATGGCCGACCTCAACTGCTCGTTACAAATTTCAGCAACGAACACCGACACCTTTTCCGTGGCACTTCGTTTAGCGTTTGCAGATGCATTAGGAACCGTTCCCATCTGCTTCTCGTTGGACGCAGTGGAGGCCGCCGATAAGTCTCTAAACAATACCGATATTAATTCTAACCTCACACCAGAAAACCAGACAGCACTGCGAAAACTCTTGCTTGAATTCAAGTCATGCTTCACTGCTTCCTCTTAGGTGCGCCAGACTTCGATCACTAGGCACAGAATCATCACTTACGACGACGCCCGCTCAGTACACCAGCAGCCTTGCCGTGTGTCAGCGAAGGAACGAGAAGCCATTCGTACGCAAGTTCGGGAAATGCTTGACGACGGCATCATCGAGCCTTCCAACAGTGCGTGGTCCTCTCTGGTCGTCCTAGTCAAGAAGAAAGACGGAACGCTACGTTTTTCGTCGATTACCGGAAGCTGAACAGCGTGACTGTAAAGGACGTGTACCCGCTGCCACGCATCGACGACTCGTTAGATTACGCCACACCCACTATTTTTCCTCTTTGGATTTAAAAAGTGGGTACTGGCAGATTTAGGTTGACGATCGAGACCGCGAGAAAACGGCCTTTGTTACCCCTGATGGCCTGCATGAATTTCGAGTCCTTCCTTTTGTTTTGTGCTCAGTGCCCGCAACCTTCCAGCGAATGATGGACACTGTGCTTACGGGTCTGAAGTGGCAAACTTGTCTCGTATACCTTCATGACGTTGTCGTTTTTTCTGAAACCTTCCAGCAACATCTTCACCACCTCAGGAGTGTGCTACAGGCTATTCAATCAGCAGATCTTACACTCAAACCGCAGAAGTGTCACTTTGGTTATGAAGAGCTCAAATTCCTTGGCCATGTAGTCAACGCGAAAGGAGTCCGAGCAGACCCCGACAAAATCGCCGCTGTAGCCGCGTTTCCGCATCCTACAGACAAAAAGACTGTTCGGCGCTTTCACGCGACGACACACGGTTTGTATGGGCTACCGAACAACAGGCTGCTTTTGCCGAGCTACGACAGCGGATGCAGTCAGCCCCTGTTCTTGCGCATTTTGACGATGATGCTGACACAGAGGTGCACACTGACGCCAGTAACATTGGCCTCGGCGCATTGCTCGTCCAGCATCAATACGGCAAAGAACGAGTCATAGCCTATGCCAGCCGCTCACTGTCCCGTACCGAGGTGAAATACACGACCACAGAGAAAGAGTGTCTCGCAGTAGTGTAGGCGATCACCAAGTTTCGCCCGTATGTCTATGGAGACGCGCTTGGACACCGGAGTGAGTGGACGCGCGTCGCATGCGCTCCGCCGAACGTGTGCTCTCGTTGACCGGATTACTTCGATATCGTCGCCGGCACTGTGTCGGATCATCAAGCTTTAACTGTCCGGGGAACCGCACACCCTTCCCGAGGCTGTAGAGCTTCTCCATTTTTTTTCTACCGCCTTCAGAAGAACCCATGTGAGCGCTGGGCCGCTGGGCCTAAGCGTCGACCCAGCTCGCCTGTGCGAGTACGGGTGACTAGGCCTAACGGCGGGACCCCTTTTACAACAATATGGACGCTAGCACTACGCCAACTGCTGACGTGACTACTACCGGATGCGTTCAACCTGCATCAGGCCCCAATGACACCCATGTTAACATGGAATCTCTCGACCTCGACGAGCTCACCTCGGCAAGCGAAGATGAAGTTGCCGTGCACCATCCTACATCGTCTGCATCGCTGGGACTGGCGAGCGACACCGACGCCAACTGGAAACTGGCGATTTCCCGTCGCCAGCGTCAACGCCAGAAAAAATTCGACAAAGCTCGAGCGGAATTGATGCAGCCGGCCGGTCCTGCAAGCACTCCGCCCAGCCACGTCAACGCCGGGGCAGATGCGGCTGCGAGCGCTCCTGCTGCGCAGGCAGACGCGGCCGGCGTCGCACCGGCGCGAACACCACCACCCGTAACGAAGCCGCGCCAGCTACGACGGAAGCTGCCGCCGCTTCCACGCACGGACATAAAGATCATCATGCGCCCGAAAAAGGGCCTGGCCATTCGGAACTTCTCTACGCATCAAATCTCCCGAGCCGTAGCACTGGCGGGCAATTCACGACAACATTGTACTGGTGATCATTTCATTATACGTACTCGCCCCGGGTCGAACATCATCATTGCCAGCACGCCACATGTTGAGACGGCCGAAATTCTTCGTCGGATCACCACCCTCACGCTTGAGAGGAAGACCCACGAATTTAATACCTATGTGGCGGCCCCTGAGGGCACCTTGCGGGGAGTTATTCATGGGATAGACCCTGGCACGACTCCGGAAGAACTCACCGCCAACCTCCGCGTGCGCACGCAGGGAGTGACAGTGCACAGTGCACGAATGCTTGGTTCTACCAAATCTGCCGTGATCACTTTTGAAGGCCCCCTTCTGCCCCGATATGTACTGTATTACGGTGGGGAGGTGGCCTGCCATCCGTACAAGCCGACGGGACAAGCCTGCCAAGTCTTCTTACAACCGGGGCACCGCTCAGACGTATGCCCCACGCCAAACACTCCCGTGTGTCGGCAGTGTGGTATCCTCAACCCCGTTGACGGTCACCCCTGTGCTCCCAAATGTCACTTGTGTGGAGATGCCCACTTAACGGGCGCGAAAGAGTGCTCTCAGAGACTGAAGGCCCCGCGCCCACGGCCACCTCCTCAACCAGCAGCACCAGCCAGGGGCCGCAACCCACATCGTAACCCACCCACTCCCAAACGTAGGTGGTTCAGCAAGGAAAACGAGACCTCATGCAGCCACTCCCGCTCACGCTCGAGGTCACAGTCCTTTCCGCCCCTCCCTTCTGTGGAACCTGGCCAACAGCAGCAGCCACAGCAGCGACAGCATCCGAAGAACCAGATGACCAAGGGGCAGCAGCAGCAGCAACCCACCTGTCAACAGTCCCAGCACGCCTCCAGCAAGCATAATGAGAAGCCCAATCCCACTCCATCAGCCGGTGCCGACAATAAGGTGAGCTGGTCAGCAAATGTAGATCCTCCCATCGCTCCACTCAATACCCTTTCCACCGCATACGAACACCTTCTCGCGGAAAACATAAAACTCATACAGGAGCTGGCGTCCGTCAGGGCACGTCAAGAGAAGGACAGCTCTCAACTTCATGCCCTAATGGCACGTCTTGGATCGCCACCCGACTCCCCCGAAAAAAAACCCCCCAACCTCCCCCAAGAGACAGAAGACCCCTAAAACGGCGCTATCAATTCCTGCTGCGTCGGGCACCACAGTCACACGCGAAGAGTTACGCGAAATGCTCTCAACGCTCGCGCAGCAGCTATCGCAACAATTCAGTGCCGTATTCACGCAGTTCGGAGAACGCCTCGACTCTCTCGAGACACGCTTCGAGGCGCAAATTGCTGAAACAGGCGAAAACATACGCAGGAAGAGGGCCACTCGTAGCTCGCACGCCACGACAGATCAAGGTTACCATAGACTAGGATTGGAATCACATGCGTCCGAAATCCTCGCTACCCCCGCATTGACACCCAGCGCCCTCACCCTCACTCCTACATCGGCGTCGCAAGCCGAGATTCCGATACCCCCGCCTTTCCACTCAACGAATTAACCATGGGCAACACAGCCCCACTCATTGGCGAACATTTAGAAGTCTGGCAATGGAACTGCCGCGGCTTCCGCAGAAAGCGGAGCCTCCTCCAACAGTACATTAACACACACCTTGCTCGGCCAGTTGTCATAGCGCTTCAGGAGCCCGGAACGCCACCCATATTTTCAGGTTATGAGTCCTATAATAGTCAAACAAAGGGCAAAGCGGCCATCCTGATTGACAAAGCGCTAACCGCAGTTGGCTTAGACAATATCCCAGACACCAACATAGAACATGTGATTGTGGAGCTAGTTCTCAGGCAAAAAAAGAAAGGAGAAAAGCGAAGTATCATCATTGTCAACGTATATAGCACCCCAAAGCAAAAAACCACTGATTTCCATGCCCTCGTCCAAGGTGCCTGCCGATTGGCCCAGGGAAAAGAACTCTTACTGCTCGGCGACTTCAACGCTCTCGACGAACGCTGGGATTACAACCGTTCGGATGTCAAAGGCAAACAGCTTGCGGCTGCCACTGAAAAATTTCAGCTTGAACTGCTTACGGATCCCGCGTTCCCTACCCGGATCGGCAACAGTGTGTGCAGGGACACTTGCCCCGATCTCACCTTCGCCCGTGGCCGTGCAAACTATAACTGGGACAACCTGCAGGAATCCTTGGGCAGCGACCACTTCATTCTCCGCACAAAAGTTACAGAGAGCGCAGCGCGTCGGTCTATTGGAGAAGCACGCATCACAAACTGGGACGCCTTTCGTCGTGAGAGCGAATATTCACTCGACAGCCTCACAAGCCTCACCGACTGGTGCACCCAACCTAAAGAAAATTCGAGAGCGATGGACCACCACCATTAACAGACCACCTGCACTGCCGGAAGTGGACGGCCATCTGCTACATCTGTGGGAAGCCCGAAGGAGCCTCATCCGCAGATGGAGGACGCAAAAACATAACCGACGCCTCAAGCTAAGGATCGCCACACTCACCACTCAGGCAGAGCAGTACGCTACAGAACTGGCGCGACTCAATTGGGCCCAGTTTAGCGATTCTCTTCGAGGCTCATTGAGCACGGCCCGCACGTGGCACACTTTTGCGCGCTTTGATGGACCCCACTCGCACAAAAAATGAGACGAATAAGTCAGTCATGCGCCTCATACACGCCTTTGAGGGTACTGACGATGAGCTGCTGGATCAAGTCCGGCGAAAATGCTTTGGCGATTTCTACCCACCCGCATCTCAAGCTGCTTATCGTGGACGTGCCAATGACACTCTCGACCGACCAATAACGGTGGACGAAGTTTACGCAGCCATTCGCAGCAGCAATCGCAACACAGCTGCTGGGGCAGACGGAATCACGTACTCCCTTATCAGGAACCTCAACGACAGCGCCGTACAAGAAATCACGGCGTTTTTCAATGATCATTGGCAACGTGGCACGCTTCCTTCTGAATGGAAGCACGCGGAGGTCATAATGATACCGAAGCCGGGCAAAAAACTTCAGATCGAAAACCTCCGACCAATATCCCTCACTTCCTGCCTTGGTAAACTCTTCGAGCGCGTCATCACTAATCGCGTGCAAGATTACCTCGAAGACAATGACCTTTTCCCGCACTCAATGTACGGGTTCCGGGCACATCTTTCAACGCAAGATGTACTGCTACAATTAAAAGAAGTCATTGACAACGCTCCCCAGCAAGGAGAAAACATTATCTTGACTTTAGACATTAAGGGCGCATTTGATAACGTTATCCACCAGGCCATACTTGAGGGCCTCGAGGCCCTACATTGTGGGCAGCGCGTCCACAGTTATGTTCACGCCTTCTTGACGGACCGCACTGCCACAGTTGGTCTCGGCTCCATCCGATCAGATGTTATCAAGGTTCCGAACAAGGGCACCCCGCAGGGCTCAGTGATTTCCCCGCTACTCTTTAATGTAGCTATGGTTGGCCTGGCACATGAACTCCACCGCATCGATGGCATCCATCACGCAATGTATGCGGACGATATCACCGTCTGGGCCACGCGGGGGTCCCTTGGAGAAAAAGAATATAACCTGCAGCAGGCAGCCACATGCGTCGAACAATACGCGCAGGCACGAGGCCTGGCCTGTGCAACAGAAAAATCTGAGCTTCTACGAATTTATCGACGCAAGCTCCCACCATCGACGCAGAACAACCAAGGCTCCCGCCTCCAGGTTGTCCTTGCTGGCAAACAAATCCCAGAGAAATCCACCATTCGAATATTAGGCATGTGGGTACAGTCGAACCGTCATGTGAATCACACACTTTCCCTTCTTCGCACCACTACACTGCAAGTGGCCCCGAATGATATCTCGGGTAGCCACTCGTCGCCATGGCATGCGCGAGGAGGACACCCTGAAACTCATACGTAGCCTCGTGTTCAGTAGGGTGACATATAGTTTGCCCTACCAACGCCTCACCAAGAGCGAACAGGGCCAAGTAGACGCAATGCTCCGCAAGGCCTACAAAGCGGCACTCAAGCTACCACCGGGTACTCCTTCTAGCAAGCTCCTCGCATTGGGCCTACACAACACCTTTGAAGAACTTTGTGAAGCGCAACTCGCCACACAACTGCAACGGCTCAAGCAAACACCTACAGGCCGTGACCTGCTCCTACGCCTCGGCTACATCAGCCAGTTTCACGACGCAGCTCGTCGCAAGCCCATTCCGGACCAACTTCGTGCCACTTATAAGGTCGCTCCCATCCCCCGCAATATGGATCCCCGACTACATCAGGGCCGGAGGGAAGCCAGAGTGGAAGCCCTCGAGCGAACTTATGCACATAAAAACACTACGTACTATGTTGACGCCGCCAACTACGACCATGCAAACAATAAGGCTGTAGCCACAGTCGTGGACCACACACTCACAGAACGTACCAGCGCTTCCGTGCGGTGCCGCAACATCACCGATGCTGAAGAAACTGCCATCGCGCTCGCTCTCGCCCTCGGCTACAGACAACGAAGGTCGCTGACAGTTCTCACGGACTCTCAAGCAGCTTGCCGCAACTACCTACAGGGGCGCATCAGCCAACCCGCTCTCAGCGTGCATCATGAGCGTTACAGACACTGGCGAGCATTCCATTACACATCCACTCAGAATTTGGCATCGGATTATATGGACTCCGGGCCACATGGGACTGGAGGGGAATCGGGCAGCGGATAGGGTAGCTCGAGGGTATGCGAGCCGAGCACCTTCCAACTCCGCCCCTGAGGAACTCGTTCCGGTCCCTTGCGACTATTCGGCCATCCTAAACCATTACAGAGGACTTAGGAAAGCTTATTCGCTACCACATCGAACACTAAATAAAGAGGAATCGGTCAGCTGGAGGCAAATTCAAACCGGCACGTTTCCGAATTTGCACATCCTGAGTAAAATGCACCCCTCGGCATACTCTCCTCTCTGCCCATGGTGTTCAGCTAAAGCCACTCTGTACCACGTCACGTGGGAGTGTCAGGCCATTACAGCCTTACAACCAGTACAAAATCCAACAGCGGAGCGATGGGAGGAGCTGCTAGCCAGCGAGAACCTGGAAGATCAGTTGAGTCTGATCAACCGGGCCCGCAGAGCGGCTGCTGCAAGCGGAGCCCTGGACTAAGGGCCCCCCCACCGCAAGCCAAGTATGTCCGACTACTCGGAGCTTCTCCGCAGAAAATTTCATGTAAATAAATAAATAAATATGTTCTCACCTTTCACCACCCGTATCTCTATGGTCGTCCATTTCAAGTGGTGACGGACCACCATGCCCTCTGCTGGTCGGTAAACATTCGTGAGCCCTCTGGACGACTGGCCCGATGGAGCTTGCGTCTACAGGAATTTGATGTTACCATCGTATATAAGCCTGGACGGAAACATGAAGACGCTGATACGCTGTCGCGTGCACCCATAACTTTAGTCAATCAAGAAGAAAAGGACGATGACGGTTTCCTGGGTGCCCTTAGCTCATCTGACTTGAGCAGACGCCAGCGAGAGGATGAAGAGATTCGACCGCTCATCGACTATCTGGAAGGGTCATAGCGCCGTTATACCTCGCCATCTATCTCGCGTCGTGACGTCTTTCTGCCTCCGAGATAATGTCCTGTACAAAAAAAAACGCCCGTTCTACGAGCCGCGCTTACCTCGTCGTCGTTCCAAAGGACATTCGGGCCGAAGTCCTCTCCGCGTGTCATGACGAGCCTACATCTGGTCATCTAGGTTACTCGCGAACGCTCGCCAGAGTAAGTGAGGCGTACTACTGGCCCGGACTTTCGGCAAGCGTGAAGCAGTACGTTCAAAGCTGTTGTGAATGCCAGCGTCGAAATTCGCCACCTAAAAAGCCGGCTGGATTACTTCAGCCAACTGATCCACCCCACAAGCCATTTGACCAAGTCGGCATGGACATTCTCGGCCCGTTCCCTTTATCGCCCAACGGCCACAAATGGGTCATTGTTACAACTGACTATTTGACCCGCTATGCTGAGACACAGGCGATACCACGAGCCACGGCTTGTGAGGTAGCACAGTTCTTCATGTGCCACATTGTTCTGCGCCACGGTGCTCCATCTACAGTGATAACCGACAGAGGAACAGTGTTCACTGCACAGCTTATTCATGAAGTTTTTCGACTAAGTAACACTAGGCATCGAATGACGACTGCTTACCATCCACAGAGCAACGGCTTAACCGAACGACTAAATAAGACAGTCACAAACATGATCTCCATGTACATCGACGTCCAACACAAAACATGGGATCAAATTTTGCCTTATGTGACGTTCGCTTATAACACCGCCACTCAAGAAACAACCCGATTTACACCGTTTCGCCTTCTCTACGGCCGCGAAGTTCAGACGATGCTGGATGCGATGCTTTCTCGTGAAGGCGCCGATCAATTAACAACTGACGCAGAAGAATTTGCAGAGCGTGCCGAGGAAACTCGCCAACTCATCCCGCTACAAATTGGTCAGCAGCAACAGGTCGATGCATGACGTTACAATATGCGTCACAATGACGTATATATCTTACAGTCCGGGAGGCCAAGTTTTGAATTGGACCCCTGTTCGACGCCGTGGCCTTTCCGAAAAGTTGCTCAGCAGATACTTCGGTCCGTATAAAGTATTACGCCGCGTGAGCGACGTGAACTACGAAGTGGTTCCGCACGCTACGTCGTCACGATGGGTACAACGAAAACAACCGACCTCTGACATAGTTCACGTGGTGCGCATGAAGCCTTATTTTGCGCGTTCCTAAAAGACCACTTTTCCTGTGTTTTTTTTATTTGTGCTCCGACAATTGCCTTATCATTGGTGAACTTATCGCGTCTAACATTTCATTATTGGTGCCCTTTTCATTGTTTAACCTACTTTGTTTTGGTTTTTTTTTCAATAACTTTACAGCATCGGGACGATGCTCTTTCTTTTTTTTTGTTGAGGAAAAATATTGCCACCTACTTCTAGTAGTGGGTCGTATGCCAAGGTGAAGGAACACACCACAGAGAAGAAAGAAGTGCGCGTGGACCCCCGCTCTGGCAAACAAGCCCAAAAGAAAGGAACAAGCAAGCGAGCAAGCAAACAAGCCCAACCGACGCGCTTGGTCAGAGCCCTGTTGCTCAGACGTCAATAAACCTTGTCGACACCCCCTGGAGCGACGTGACAATATGAATACGTATACATACACGGTACATGACATCGACGCCTGACGCCAGCGGCGAAATCCAGCCGAGAGTGTCTATATAATTGTTACCGCAATGAAATAAATTACAACATGGTCTACTTCTCTCTGGATGCTTCGCATAGCGTCGATTTATAAGGTACGTGGGATCTGCCAAAAATATATATCTGTGTTTAAATCATCGCGCAGAATTTTTCAAATAATTTTTTCCGCTGTATTCAAAGCTAGAATAACATTGATTGATATGTGGGGTTTAAGGCCCCAAAACCACTGTATATGATTACGAGAGACGCCGTAGTGGAGGGCTCCGGAAATTTACACAACCTGGGGTTCTTTAACGTGCACCCAAATCTGAGCACACGGGCCTACAACATTTCCGCCTTCATCGGAAATGCAGCCGCCGCAGCCGGGATTTGAACCCGTGACCTGCGGGTTAGCAGCCGAGTACCTTAGCCACTAGACCGCTGGAATAACATACCACGTTACATTGGTTCTTTACAGAAACATGAATTCTCGAACGTACTAAACGACGGTACACCATACTCCTCACGTGTTAATGCAATAGCGTTAAATAGCTCGTGTCGCAGAAAACCTGCCACCAGCGTCGGCCCCGTCGGTTGTGAGCGAAAGATCGTCTGTGTGTCTGTGACCGAAAAATCAAATTACCGAGATAACCGTGAGAGGCCACTACTTGTCCACGCGTGTGCGCGTGATCACGCTATAAAAGCCGCGCATTCGTAGAAAAAAAAGTGCTCAAGGTCACGAGGCACGATAGTTTCTTTGCCCTGCTAACCCTCCCTGCTTAGCTTCCAGCGCTTTTGTCAGGACGAGAGAAGATGTAATGCAATTGCAGCATGCGACAAACCTTCGTAACTCCACTGGCACTGGATGGATTCTTAAAATTTTTGCAGCATTGAATTTGTGAGGCAATAGGCTCTTCTAGTGAATTCATTCGATGTTTGCATGAAAAAGTGTTTCAGGGTCCCATTAAATCATTTTGTTCGACAGGTGTCACGACGAAAACGAGCCCATTCGGCGATAATAGCTCGCGGTGGTTTAAAATACTGTGCGCGTTTTTATGTGCGTGCGTGTGTATGTAACAAAACATGAATAATTATGCACTTAGCGGTTTAGGGGTACACTAGGGGTCAGATTTACCTACCGCGTTAACTCTTAAAGGCGAAGCTTAAGGATCCCAAATTTTTTCAACTTTTTTACATTGTTTATATAATCTGTTCATGGTGTTTTAGGAGCGACGCTCCTCTTAGTCTAACCTTCTTTCACATCAGGCGTAACCAGCAGTATCTCCCGAACAGTACAATAGATGGCGCTGTCTCATAGAACTGTGAGACAGTTCGGGCTGTCATAGAACTGTGAGCCAGTTCGGGCTGTCAACGCGGATGAACGTGTTTTTTGAGCGCTCTGGATCGACTGCGCAGATAAGTGTTTTTGCATGTTTTGAGCTTGTGTTTATAATTATAAGGCAGCGGTTTAAATCTTCGTAGCACTTATTTTATGGTACGGCTTTTTCGAGGGCCAGTCACCAGGTATTTATTAGTTAGGGCGGGTGTGTGTTTGATTTTTTTGTTGTTTTTTTTCTTTTGCCACCCCGTGGGGGAGGTGCGCGTACATTGAACACGCAAAATTTTGTCGTAGAGCTTGGATTTCTTTTTTTTTCGTAGTGCAGGGCTCGAGTTTAGTAATTATCGAGTATAGGGACAATTGGTGTCAGAAAGGCATGGTTAAAAAGACTGTAAAGTGTTCAGGATATGGAGTGGGTTTGAAAGTGGACCCAAGCGTAGAAGCGGATGGAGAAGAGGCTGACGCGAAGTGTAGGCAATGTGAGGTCGAGGAAAAATTGGAGAAAATGATGGTTGCCCAGAGTGAACTGCTGATGAGAATCACCGAGCTCGAGACTGCGTTGGCGACAGAGCAAGAGAAAATGAGGGCAATGAGAGAAAGACTGAAGTCCGCCGAGGAAGCGCTAGCGAAGCTGAACAAAGAAGCGACCTACCGAGAGAAACAGTAGGGAACCGGCAACCAGAACGGTGGAGAAGGAAAAGCAAGCAATTTTGGAAAAAACAGGTTTAGCCGGTTCAACTGTCACAAGGCCCAGCTTCAGCGAGGTAGTGGTGAGGCAGGGAGGGAACAAAGCAACCGGCGTCACAGGTACAAGTAGCCCCCAGGTGCAGAACGCTCCAGCTGAAAAGTCACAGCATGTGATAATCGCCGGGGACTCGAATTTAAATCGATGCACAGAAGCCATCAAAGAGAGGGTAAGAGGTGACAAGAGGGTTGCAGTAGGGGCGTTTCCAGGACGCAAGCTGGAAGCAGTCATGAGGCAAGCGAGCGCAAAGCTCAAAACGACAGCTGATAGACGAAACCCCGTGATAATTTCAGGCGGCATAAACTATGTCCTTAAATGAAGATGCAGCAGGACTAGCAGCCACACTGGCGAAAGGCGTCGATGACATGGCACTTCTCCTAAGAAGTGTCATCCTGATGATGACACTTCTCCTAAGGTACAGGAGAAGGTACAGGTATATGCACGATACCGGAGGTACCGGTGCGTGATAGCAACCTTCAAAGAGTGGTGGTCAACGCAAACCAAGAGATATGGCGGATCAGTCGAGAGAAAGGCTTTGAGGTGGTGTAAATAAACAGAGAGGTGCATAGGTTGGGGGGGTTTCAACGAGACAAAATTCACTTCGATGGGCGGCTAGGTTATGAGGTGGGTTGGCGACTTGCAGGACGCGCAGTAGCTTTTTTGGGGGGCAAGCGAATCCCTTCGGGGTGCAGGATAGCTAGTAACGAGGAAAACAACCAGGGAGAACTCTTCGACAGGTGGTATGGACAGATACGATTCCAAAGTGGCACCAATATCTAAGATAGGTAGAGTCCAGGGCATAAATAGACGTAGCCACGAGCGCCGAGCCAATTCAGACATAGGGTATATTAACATGCAGGGTGGTAGGAATAGGCTGAAGTGGGAAGAGATAGAAGAACAGCTAAGGGAAGAGAGGCCGATGGTATACGGTTTTGTAGAAACACATCTCACGGACATGGAACAACCTCCGAACAATCCGGACTACGCGTGGGAATACTGTAATAGAACAGAAGGCAGCAGAAAGGGGGGTGGTATTGGGGCATTCATTCACAAAAGTACAGACTGGCAAAGGGTCAAGCAGGAGTGCAAGGAACATTTATGGCTAAAAGGTAAAGTGGCAGGTCAAATGACACTCCTTGGTTTCGTGTACTTGTGGACGGGAGCAAAGGCCAGAAAGGAAAAGCAGGCAATGGTAGAGTGTATATCAAAGGACATTTAGGAGTTAGGAAGAGAGTGCGAGATAATTATACTAGGAGACATGAATGCGCACATCGAAGACATAGATGGGTATACCGACCCGACAGGCAAAATGATCATGGATATGTGTGAAAGGCTTGATTTGATCATTTGCAACAGTACCGAGAAGTGTGAAGGGCAAATAACATGGGAGGTAGGAAGGCTTCAGTCGAGGATAGATTATGCACTGATGTCACATAGGATGTATGATAAGCTCAGGGGAATGCACATAGATGAAGGTGGCTCCAGAAGTCTGGGTAGCGATCACAAACGTATCAAGCTAAGTTTTGGAAGAGCACTGAAAGTGGGAAGGAGACAAGATGAGCCACTACAGGAAAATTTTTATCCAGAAAGGCAAATTAAAATAGCCACTAAACAAATTGAGAAAGTAATCACGGAGGATAATAAGACAGTGTAGACATACACGAATCTAATTAGACTCTTTGAGCTAGAGCTTGCTAAGACGCGTGACAAGTCACCCCGGAAAAGAAGACACAAGCCCAAAAGTTGGTGGGATGAGGAAGTTAAGAGAGCCATAGCATAACGTCAGGAAGCCTCTAGGGAACACAGACATGCTAATCAGCGGGGTGAACCGACTGATGATGTTGAAAGAAAATGGGCAACCTTTCTAAGCTGTAGAAGGATGCATCCCTTCTGGTCAATGAAAAGATTAGAAGGAAGGGAGCTCAGGGGCTGGCAGAAGTACATAAAAAAGATAGAAAGGCAGCCGCGAGATTTTGGAACCACCTAAACTCCCTAAGAAATGAGACGAGCCTAGAGCAGAGTTTTATAACTGCAGCCCAAGGTGCTAGGCTAGAAGGGGACGAAGCTATTGAATATATAAGAACAAGGGTGACAGAATTTCAACAAGAATTGTTTATGCACCACAATATACAAGGACGAATCAAGTGGTGCAATGGCTCCATTTTCACAACAAGAGTGGGAAAGGGCTGAGAAAAGGGTTCCTAGTAGTACATCAACAGGCCCAGATGGCATTCCAATTAGGCTGATAAAGACATTAGGTCCGAAGTCTAAGCAGGCTTTGAGAGAGGCAGTGAGCACAATAATAATCGATGGTGAAGTTTTCGATGGATGGAAACTTAGCAGGATGAGCATGATCTATAAAGGAATCTATAAAGCTGCGGATCTATAAAGCTGCGGGCGTGAAGAGCCGCAGTGGCTCGTTCTCGTCGACAGACAGACAGACAGACAGAAAGACAGACAGACAGACAGACAGACAGACAGACAGACAGACAGACAGACAGACAGACAGACGCATGCAAGGTTGAATGGACAAACTCATGCACAGACGGACGGATGACAGACGCACTTACGGATGGACGGATGAACGTACGAATGGATGAATGGATGGATGGATGCTTCACCCTATTCATCATCATTCACTCCGTGGATGTGCTGTGATTTTTTTCTCTTCCTCTGACTTCTCATTTTAATTATTTCAGATGTTTTCAGGGCTTTTTTATAATTTTCTCCTCTTGTGTACCCCCTCTTGCAATAACCATAAATTACAGGTGCCCTTAAGCATCCCGCAGTTTTTATAAGATGACGTGTAACAAAATATATAAAGTCTTGACCAGAAGCTTCCGCACAATTTACATGGTCTTTTTTAGCAAAATCAAAGTTTGCTTTCACCTTACCTCTCTCTCTCTCTTTTTCTCATTCCAAGCTTTATTTAAATTGCTTTTTTGTTTAGTTTTTCGTCCGGAACTATTTGTAGTTATTTTGTGCTTTAATATTTCGCAACATTTGACCCGGAAAATGCAAAAGAGCACGCATTAGTAGTGAAATCATTGCTGCTTACAAAAAAAACACGTGTGCATATATCCCGGCTGCGGCGGCTGCATTTCCGATGGAGGCAAAAATGTTGTAGGCCCGTGTGCTCAGATTTGGGTGCAGGTTAAAGAACACCAGGTGGTGTAAATTTCCGGAGCCCTCCACTACGGCGTCTCTCATTAATCATATAGTGATTTTGGGGACGTTAAACCCCATATATCAATCAATCAATCAAAACACGTGTGCATAAACACATGAATCGCAAATAGTGAGAGCCTGCGCCTCCCTTTAATACCAAATGCGAAATCCTGAACTGCGACGTGATTGGAATGAAACACACTCAAAGCGTGGTACACGTGGCCACGGTGTAATCCGCTGCGCAGTGATTGCATTTGCATCCGCATTAGTGCTTCGAGCTGTTTACGTTGCGTAGCTTTGTTTCAGGAAGTACAGCGCGGTCTCGTGTCTTCTCTACCCTAGCTATTAGCGTTATTCAGAAAAAGTTTCGTGCTCCTGTGTGTCTTTAATGCCTTGTGTGCTGAATGAAAGCGCTCGTGTTCCGCTAAAACAAACACTCAATCCTCTCAGGCGATACGTTGTATATCGGTTGGAGTACTTCAGCACGGACGCTGCATCACCAGAAACTTTTCGTTTTGGTTCTTTCTTGTCCCGCTGAAACTCCTTAAGTTCATGAGAAATAAATCCCTGTGTCACCAGTTTCGCTTATCTCTCTCTCAGTAAAACAGTGTAGCTTTACAGATTGTTGCTACAAAAGTAGATAGGTACTTTTCTCATCGCGTTGCACTGATCCAACAACTCAATGATTGCGAAATCTAAGAACAAAACACTGTACATTTCCCATTCCCACAAAACCAGGATGAACGGTTTTATGGATTTCAATCAAACAGTATAGTCGAACCCCTGTTCTCTCGGTCCAGGACGATGGGTACCGGGTATTTTCGATGGAGGCAAGAATCCTTGAGGCCCGATTGGTTGGATTTAGGTGCATGTTAAAGAAGCCCAGGTGGTCTAAATTTTCCGAGTCGTCCACTATGGCGTTTCTCATAATCATACGGTAGTTTCCGTGCGTCAAACCCCAACCGTTATAATAATAATAATAATATTATTATTATTATAATAATAATAATATAATAATAATAATAATATTAATAATAATAATAGTAATATAATAATTATTATTATTATTATTACGTTACTGCGCACCACTTAGATGACAAGACATAGATGACAAAGAACCACATGAACAGAAAACTTTCAATGAAATTACTGGGTCGACAGATTTACATAATCACGTAATAAAAACGTTTACAAAACTTTAAACAGTACAATACTAATTTGCAAGTGGTATGTGTCCATCCAATAAACGCAGTTTAAAAGTTTGAGCTTGCGTTTCGTTTTTTATTTGTTTTCCCTTCGTGTGGTTCTTAGTCCTCCCAGTCTTGGTATTCCAAGCCGTGCGCTATGACGTAACAAGGAATAGATACCAAATGTTGCAAGCAAGTACTCCTATGTGATCCTTCTCCCTATTTCTTTATTTCTCTATTTCTATGATATACCTTACTCGTATCTTTTTCCCGTTCTCCCCTTCCTCCCTTTCACATATCCTTCAAACACTGACTTCCCTTTTATAAGGAGTCTTCAGCTAGCGTGCCCTGGATAGTCGAGTGCAAGACACTCGCATTTCGAACATGCTTACGAGAGAGAAATAAAGATGCAAGGAAAGGCGGGGAGGTTAACCAGACGCACATCCGGTTTGCTACCCTGCACTAAAGAAGGAATGAACATGCTTACGAGGTTTCCAATCTCATCTCCCGAAGAAATATTTTACCCTTAGAATTTCTCTTTCTCTTCCTTTCTCTTTCTTTCTCTCACTCTCGTTTCCCCGCTTTCTCTGCTGGTTGTCTAGACCGTCAGCGCTATTCAATCCCGCGCTGGCAGGACAACAGGAATTCCCAGGAACAGACTTTCAACAGGAATGCACTATCAACAGAACTACACTAACAACAGGAAAACACCAACAACAGGAATGCACTTTCAGACACCTAAGTGAAGGACTAAGGTAGCTTCCAGATCTTTTTAATGTTTATGCTTTAAGCGTATACGAGGCTCACATAATGAAACACGGAAGCGAAACCCATGAGTATAAGAACTGGCATGCGTGATCTGTATAAGCAAGTCTGGCTATTAAGCGATGTGGGCTCCGATATAACTGTACCGGCCTATATTACACCACTGTGGCACGAATAATCAAAGGTATGCGCGCATTATGTAACCATAAACTGACGCGTTTCGTTTCGGAGAATCGTACATGTGGCCAAACACCGAAATCAGCATTCAGTTATTCGCGAAGCAAGCTGTCGGTCACTTATCAGCAAATAATTGTAATATATAATGTTGAGAGTATCCTTACGCTTATTGTAATATTGTAAATTATCTTACGAATAAAGAAAAAAAATTGTTCCTAAACTTAGTTTCACAGATACTGCCATACTAGTCATTATATAACCAAATGAGAACGGCTCGCTAAGCAAAAACCAGAGGTTCAGTTGCGATACATCACCAACCATCATTTGGCGCATCATGCATCCTGCCCCGAAACAGCACAAATTCACCAAAAGCTTCGTGACTACAAGGAAAAATGAATCTTTGGAACTCTGTTGAGTATCCTTATGCGTGACTGAAATCAGTGGAAGATAACACAAAGACTTCTGAGTATTCAATATTTTGGCTTGCTCAGAAATGGTGTCAAAACAACTTTACACTCCCCTTCAGTATCAAATGTCATCACAACGGCACGCATACGCTGTGGATGTCGACAACTTTGTAGTATCCACAGTCTTAAACGAATCGGCAAGCCTTCCTATTCTTCATTCGATCTCCGGACTGGCACTGAAACACTCTGGAGAAATCATCGGCATACATCAGAGGAACGTCGACGTTGTCCTTTCCCGCGATGCTGAACGACAAGGGACAGCGGTAGAATGTCTCGCGCATGTAAAAGAAGCGGCTGTGAGACAAGCTCCAGTAGCGCCAGGCAGTCTCCACTCTGTACCAGTTGGCTTCCTTGAAACTTTTGAGCACTGACGAAAGCGCTAAGGAAGCGGCGACAGTGTTGACTTCATCCTCGATGTCTCGCCCCTCTTTGCTTGTCATCAAGTAATTATGACGAAAGCACTGAACGAGAGCGCCTATATTGGCTCGCGCAGCGGGTGACCACAGTCGAGCTTCAGTTAAGACAAAGCTCCAGATGGATTCAGCCAGAGCTAACGCGATGACCGGCGTGTTAAAGACGTCAGTGTGCGCAGGGTCGATTCGCACCAGAGAGTACAGCGCCGGAGAGACGATGATGTTATCGCCACTCAGGAGCTGTATGTAGTTGTAGTCACGAGAGGCAGCGCCGGCGCTTTCAAAGGTAGACCACGACTAGCCAGTTCCAAGCGAGTCTCGTGCTCCGAAGCCTGACCCCTGAGCACCTTCTCCAGGAAGCTTTCTGTGAAGTGCGTTTCTTTGATGCCCGACGGACTTATCGCCTGAGGCAGCACGAGCGTCATGCTATCGAAGAAAACCCTCAACAGGGCAGAGTCCTCGGGTCGAAACACCGAGCTTGAGATGCAGTCCGACTTCACGGTCTCGATGACAGAGTTGATCACTCGGGTTACCTGCTGGTTCTTTTCGGGAGTGATGAATTCGACCATGTACATCGTATTCCTTACGTTGGGCATGAGGTCCATTAGGCGCATGCAGAACGCTTTTCTGCTCGGCATCGATGGTGATGGGACGCCATTGCAGATCTATCAGGGCATTGCATGCACTCGGAGCAAGAAAATAACTTGCCGCTGCCTGCCTGCTCGATGTGTGAGCAACACTGAGCATCCCGAATAGTGAATCTATCTGAGGCAAGCCTCTAACGTCAACACGTGTGATGTTACCGAAAACCGATAGATACCGCCTTCAAGGCAGGCTCTACTTGCCACCTCTCCAAGAGCTCACTAGCATTTTTGCCCGAGAAACGTTCCATAGAAACGTCTTTGTCAGAAGTGATCTCTAAGGAACCAATGTAAGCATTGACGTCACTACTGTTTGTCTCCCAGCCTAAGATCTCGTTCAACTCTACCACGGAGAAGTTTAGGCACATTTGCAATAATTTATCGGACAAATGGCAGCCCTCGCGGGGATTGTGCGCAACTAAGATAGCACTGACTGTCTGAAAGGCTATAAGAATTGCCGAAGGCATCCCGTACTTCACGTTAGTGAGCAGCAGGTACGCTAATGCGTTCGCTGGAGTCATGCTTCGCAGCTGGTCACCCGCTATGCGAATGAGGGCTGCCTCGAGCTCCACCAGGGTGGTCTTCTCGTCGGCGTCTTCGTTAAGGCACGAGTCGAACAACGATCGCAAGAACGTGCTCATCCTCACTCCTCGTCTCGTTCCTCGCCATGAGCACGTCCAACTCGAACCTCGCATTCAATCGTGGAGGCCCGGGGGAAAAGTACATGGCCATCGGCATGGATTCATCAGAGCGCCTGCCTACAACGCCGGCGCAGACGAAGTTGTAGAAGCTGTCGCAAGGATCGCTGCTGCCGTTCACGTACTGTGCTAGCGCCTCCACGTCACTAGGACAGCAGAAGGACGAGCGATATCCCATAGAAGATTGCAGTGCCTCCTTGATGACTATGAAGCTCATAAACGCGGAGATGACGATGCACGCATGCACATGCAATCGCTGGAGCAGCTCCAACTCCCACGCTTGGCTGGTTGATATTGACAGCAGGTGGCGCCGGAGCAGCGGATGAACGGCCAGAGTCCGGGGAAGCAGCGTGGTCATGTTTTGGCGCAAATTTTGATTGCGCTAGGGACCGCACCTGTTGCCAAGCTAGATGTCGACGCCAAACGCGGGCTGGATTTGGGCCTCCTTTCGGCCTTTCAGTGCCTTGAACTTGGCGCCCGCTTCAGCTAGGAGGCGAGAAGACGCTTGAGTTGGCCCTCGGAGTTGAGCACCATCAGCGGCTTTCGAAACTTTGTCTGGCTGACGATCCTGCGCTGAATTCACGCCTGTCACAGGCGACCGATCGGTTACACTGTCTAATGACTGGGGTGACGATGCACTTGCCACGGCATCTACCGACTCCGGGTGTTGATACGACATTCCTGGGTGACCATGCTGGTAGCGCGAAGCGCTTTTCTTTTTCCGGCGTCGAGCATCGCTAGCGGATGTCGAAGAATCGTCTGGTTTGTGGTGATCTTCACTTGGCTTCCCTCCAGTCGACAACATCGCGCTGCCTGGTGATGGTGAAGATGACGACTCAGTTACCCTCAACATCTGCTAATTCTTCCGGTTGGGACGATGGCCTTTGCGAGTGAGAGTGAGAGGAGTGGGAGCTCGGAGCGCTTTAATTCTTCTGGCGCTTGGCCATGGCGATGGAGGCTTCCTGATTGGCTTGGCGCTCCCAACAGCGTGTTTCAGCAAGTCAAATTGGTTCCCCCTCGCCGAATCGAAGATGATTATGATGATCCTTGATGCTCTGGTGCACACCCACAAAGGGGGATCGGCCAAGAACCGGGCGGCGGATCTTAACTAAAAAGCTCATGGTTTTTCAAACACAACGTATTTTGGGCTGAAAAAAATATATATAGAAAGAAAAGCCAAAATTCAAAAAAAGGAGTATATCTGAGCGGGAGCGATGCAGGCTATCGATGCGATTTGAGACAGAGGTAATTGGGGGTCTAAAATGATATATATATATATATATATATATATATATATATATATATATATAAGCTTCGAGAATAGTGCAGTATAGGAAACAAAACAATAAAATATTTATTTAATCCTAACAGTTTCGGCTGGTGGAGCCAGCCTTCTTCGGAGGATTGCAAGTGAAATGGTACAGTTCCCGTAGCAGAGGGTCACCCTTACAGTTTGAAGACCCTCAAAAGAAACGAGACTAACGGGCGAACGAGGTAGCAACAGACAAACAAGAAGCAGAAGAAGGAGAGGAACTAGAAAGGAGCGGCGGAGAGCCGCCGGGAACGAGCGGGTAATTCTGGCATTGTTACTGGGTAGAGGTAAGACGCGCCGCCAGCGGAGGCGACCAAGAAAAACGGAAAAATGTGGAACATGTTGCCGCTTACTCGCATCCCATACATGGATCGAGTAAGCGGCAACACATGTGCTGGCTGGGGGGGGCTCAACAACCCGTCAGGCACGGCCCGCTCCAGCACATGTTGGTCTCGTGATTTCATGGCCTTAAGAAAAAATGGTGATAAGCGCGTGCGGTTTGAAATGCATGCTTAAAACCTTAAAGCATATATTTCATCGGAATTCGCACCAAAGGGTTTCCTGTTCAACTGCAACCCGCAATGAATAACTTCAACGAAAATGAGCAGCGGCAGTGGAGCAATATCTTAAAAAATGCATCTATTAGGCTCACACAGGTCGAATACAACACGGTACCCTAAGGCCGCGGAACTTAAAGAGGAAGAAAAGGCGTGACTAAAACAGTCAAGTTTGACGCAGTCAGAAACAGAAGAGCTGGCCAAATACGAAGAGAAAAAGAGATTGACATTCAGGGCAAGAAGGACAAGAAATTGAGGCGAGACGGTGCGTGGCCGACTTTAAAATACTCCCGCCAGCAATCCTCCCACAACGTATACAGATCAACCTGTTACCCTCTCGTCAATCTCCACAAAAGAGCACCAATGTCACCAATGTGGTTAACCTTTCCAACAAATCCTTTGACACCTGCGCAAAGAAAGCTGTATCAAAAGGTCTATCCTTCTGCCCCACCTCTGGCAAAATTGATGAGTTTAAACTTTACCAAGATTTGGACAACTTTGCCAGAACCATGCGTCTAAAAGAATATTTTCATGATCGAAGCAGCACGCAACAAAATCAATTTTCAGATAAATCTAGACTCCAGGTTAACAACGACAAATATCTAGACATGTACATTTCAGCCGTCCAAGGTGATATAATCAGGGAATATGAAAAGCACCGACCCATTCGCAACAATCTGTTCAAAGAGGAGCGGGAGGCTTTGCGCAGTTTAAGTGACAGCCAGAGCATCGTTATTAAATCAGCTGATAAGGGTGGTGCTGTGGTTGTCCTCGACAGGACTGACTACATCAAAGAAGGGCTTCGCCAACTGGCAGATGAAAATTTCTATAACAACTCCCTTGTGATCCGACAGAGGAGTATGAAAGAACTATTAAGGCCTCACTAATATCATTACGTAAAGTGTAAAATAACCTACCCTATGCTTAAAATGATGTCACCTGGCAAATCGTCTCCCGGGCGTTTCTATTTACTACCCAAAATTCACAAGATTAACAATCCCGGCCGACCATAGTTTCGCAGCAATGGTCTCGCTACTGAAAAAATCTCTAGTTTCATTGACTCTCTGATTAGGCCACATCTCACACAATCATTCCCATCATACATCAAAAGATACAACCACTTCCTTCGAGAAGTCTCAAACTTGTGGTACCTCTAGAGTGCTATTTGGTCACCATG